>VDFB02047230.1:238234014-238266695 GCA_007258455.2 Sequoia sempervirens | reverse complement strand
TGGTGATATTCCAAAATTTGTTGCAATAGCCACCACCTTAAAAAATATTCTTCTTCAAAAAGTGTTACAACATCAATCATCCTGGAGCATATTCTCATTCATCATGTCGGCAAAGGAAGGTTGATGTAATAACAAAAAAACACGTGAAACCCATGCCAAGAAATTCATCCATACAAAACTAGAAATGCTATAACCGTAGCATCTGATTTGCCACCTGTAGGTAGCCCACTCTTTTTACTCATCATCATTCAAATACTTGGCCACCCACCTCTGGTATTCTTCCTCAGTTGGCCAGTCAAAATTAATCACCTTTTTTACCTTTCTACTATAAGGCAAATACTTTACTGCTACCTAATTAACATCTCTTTCAAAAGATTCCAAAAATGAGTCAGTACCAATAATCTTATCCATACAATTTACCAACAAATAATAATCTGAGTCATTTATCAATTGTACTATAGTAGGCTTCAATGATTGGGGCCTATTATTTACAACAAACCTTGAGGCTTTATTCATAACATCTAGATTATTTGCCCTAGGGATCCAATTTTGAATGATTGGAATCACTATCCCTTGATCCCTATCAATATTATTTATTGCTTCAAATAGCAAAGAATACAAAGAATGTATAGAGGGAAGTTTATTATCCACCTTTTCATTTAAATGCTCCAAAACAAGAGTAACAATTTCTTTTTCTTTTGAAAGAAAACCCTCCTCTTTTACCCTTGTGATCTCTATAATTGATCAATTTTCTGCATGAGCTGCCTCTTTATTGGATCAATAGAACACTCTATTTCTTCATCAACTTGTTCTAGAGGAGGGGTAAGAGCGGGATTTTGAATGGGAGACCCTAGTGTAGAAACATTTGGAGAAGCATGAGGCATTGACCCTGATTTGGGAGGTGATGTGCTAGTTCCTAGAGCATTGGATTTTTCCCCAGTATGTCTATACTTGAACCTTTCTACTTTAGTTTGCAGCTCAACATTCCTCTGTTTCATTTTTCTATATTCTTCAATTAAAATGTTATAATTCTCCATTAGGCTCTTTCTTTTAGCCTCCTCCCTTTCAGCAGTCTTTTGGGCCAACTTGGCCACATTGACAGTTAAACTAGTGGCTTCGGTTGTTGTAGTCTCTGAAGCCCTCTTTATTATTAACCCTCCTTTGAAATTTGGATTAATATCAGCAATGGTTGGCTTTCTTCCTTGTGGAGCCAATGCACAAATTGCCAAGGTCTCATATTCTTCATTAAAGGCAGAGTTTTGTAATGTTGCCTTAAATTCTTCTTCAGAATCCTAAAAAGGATTCTTGGACTTTATAATGGCATTGAAAGCCACTGCATCTGTGATGTCCCATTCAGGAAAAATCAAAACACCAGCCTGATTCACTAGTTGTCTTCCATATTTAGGAGTGATGATTTTGAACTCTTTCATTAGTTCAACTTTCACTTCTTCATTATTCTCCTGATCTGACCTGTCAGGCCTTAGTTCTCTTCTCTCCTTGCATTTATTTTGATATTCCTCAAATTTCATTGTCCATGCCAATTGCAAGAATACATGAGTCTTTACAAATGCATTGTCATCTAAGAACTCCTTGCAAGCCTCCATTCTTGCATCCTGCACACTCTTACCCTTCATATCCAAATCAAATAGAACCAATTCAGCTGACCTAGGAGGGGATGGCATACCAACCTGTATGTCTTGATCAGTAACAATAATTTCATTTGTGAGATCCTCAGGTAGGTGATTAGTTCTTTGCCTCTTAGGGCTTGGATCAGGTGGTGGTGATGGGGGACTGCACTCTGGTGAATATCCTAATTCAATGATTTTGACAGCCCCAGATAGTTTAAATTTTTGGCCTGGTCGTGAAGGCACCTTCATTATTTTCTTCTCTATTTTGTCTACTTCTTCCTCATCACTTCCAATATCCCTTTTCCTCCTATAGACGGGCCACCTTTTTGTAGGCTGATATACTGGCCTTGTTTCAATTGGCATATCACTTTGTCCTTGCATGTCCAGAATTAGCCTTAAATTTATCCTTTTGGTGTTCAAGGTGTCCATTATGTCCTTGAAATTCTTCATTAAAAATTCAATTCTCTTGTGGTATGGAGTGAATTCCATCAATGGATCATACGTTAGATCCATTTCATGCACAATATCCAGTAGCTTACTATAAGCTATCCACTTTTCCTTGTTCAATTCCTGTCTATTTAAATCAAATTCATTCTTGGTCAGGTCCTCAGGGAAATTGAACTCATGTGCAAATTTGCCACTTTTTATTCTTTGTCTGAAAAGAGCAGAGAAACCTTCAGGATCATGGTGTCACCTTGGACCAAATCTCAAATGGTAATCAACAAAGAATTTGTCAAAATGTGTCTAGCCTCCCTTTAAAAATGTAAAGTCAGACACTACTATATAATCAGGGAATAATGTTTCCTTCCCCTTTCCAGTTAGGTTATCTTCATGAATACACCCCATCTGCCACATAACTTCTGCAAACCCTAGTTTTGGTGGCACATTGTATGGTAGTACATGAGGGGTTTCTTGAAATCCATATATTCTCAGGACAGTGCTGACTGGATATGGGATAATGTCACCCCAGTTATGTAAAATCCTCAATTCTGCTTTCCTCTCCTTCGGCCTAAGGAAATCATGCAGTTCCTTAGGGATCTTAAGTACATCTACCATCAATCTAGCCCTCAATCTTGCAGCAAAACATTATCAAATTGCACATAACTGGTGCTTTCCTTATTACAGGACAAATCTGGAGCCCATATCTGTATTGGCAGTCTTTGTCCATTAACTGATTGTCTTAAGTTCATCTTCTTATTAAAGAAATCAACATTCCTAAACAAGAACATATGCATCAACATGGAATACCAAAAGAATTAAGTACCAATATCACCATTTTGCAGCTTTGACAGTCCTTCATGTATCTTCTCCACCAAAAAAGAAGCAAATTCATATGTTACAGAGAAGTTAGGGTGTTGTATTTGCACCCCCATGAACATGTATGCAATCGACATTACTGCACTAGGGCTGAAACCCAAAATATGACATGGTGAATAGAAAGTAGCCAGGAAAGACTTTTCAAAGCAATTCAATCTGAAGGGTTCTCGGTCACTAGGGCTAATGTGAAATTATGAATGCCCTACCTTAACTAGATGAGGTGGAAGTAGCTTAACCCTAAAAAGAGATTTCAATTTTGTATACTTTTGCTTCATTTCTTCAAGATTAATAGGAACTAAGTTACCACTTGGCTCACTCAAATCAAAAGTTTGTTAGATAACATCTCTGTTAATTTCTAATACAACCCCTCCATTATTATCTCTGATTACCCGTGTGATAGGGTCATATCTTTTGGCCACTGCTCTAAGTAAGTCCACATCGAGGAACACATTTGGAACAACCAGATTTCCCATGTTGTCCATCCATCCATTTGAAAAAAGATGAGGAAAATTCCTTTGTCCATACCATAATTTGAACATTTCTAAGCCTGTGAGTGGAACCCTAGCATCAACAATGTTGGAATTTTTACATACCAACCTCTCCCCTAGGATTTTCCCTCACATCAACACCAAACCTTTCCTTATCTCATTTGTTGATAATGGAAATTGATCTAGGAAATCATCGTACAAGTTTCTTTTCAAATACTCAATTTGGCCAGAGTGTTGCTTGGTTGGCGCCATTTTAGACAAACTAGGGCCTCACTACAATGTTACACTTCAAGTGGCTATGACTAAGGAGAGATAAGAAATTACAGAGTAAAAATACCGTAATTCCTCACAATGTATGATTAAACAATAGACCTAACAAAAGATTTTAATGAAATCAGTGACAAGCATAGCAGACCCTCCCCCCCTTCCCAAATTTAGGTGCAGAATGATTGGGAAATAGAGAAAATTAACTCATGGCTTTTTTTGCACAAACTCCAATTTCTGGCTGTAGCTGTTCATAATTTCACCTTTGGCTCTAAAACTATTTTCACGACATACTTGGATGCTTTGTGATACAAATGAGACGAGTAAATTGATTTTATGTCGATCAAATCCTACCAATAGATGTTTCATCAGCCATTAAAGCCCACTCGAGCGCTGCATGAAGGGCTCCAACCATAATTTAATACATATTTAAATTTGAGCTGTTGATCCTTCAGTTTGATCAAATCATCGACAACCATCTTCAAAATAGGCTGAGGAAGCAATGGCACATGGTGGTTGCCCGCGATATCGCTGTCCTTTGATTTACCATTGCGGGATGGCGGGCACCATCGATCTTTTTACCATAAATCCTGCTCCTTAAAAAATTGTCGCCATCCTTTCCTTTAATTATTATGTATTTTTTCCCTTAAAATCATTACATCTGCATTGAAATAAAACACGTGCATCTTACAAGCGCATTAGTAATCCGCCCTATAATACATTTAAAATTGGCGAACGCTTTCTTCACTCCTTAGGCTTCATTGGATGAGACATGTGGCAGGCACCCGCGACATGGCGATCCCAAAATTCCTAATCGCGGGATGGCGGGCACCATCAATCTTGAAGAGAAAGATCATCAATGGTCACATAGATTTCATCCTTTAGGAAGGGCACATGGCACCCACCCATGATATTGCGATCCCTATAATCCTTGATCACAGGATAGCAGGCGTCGTTGATCTCATTCCTTTAACATAGTCACTAGCCATGTCATTAACATTCGAGAAACTTTTCCAGTGAGATTATAACATATCCATCAATTTAGAACATGTGCATGTGGAGAGCGCTTTAGTAATCTACCCCTTAATACATTTAAAGCTGGCTAGTGTTTCCTTTACTCTTTAGGCTTCATCGGATGAGACACATGGCACTCGCTCATGATTTTTCAATCAACCCAAGCACCATTGCGGGATGGCAGGGAACGGCTTAGATCAAATGGTAGTTGGTTAGCGATAGCTCAAATTTGATCCCTCGGATAGGACACGTGGTGCCCCTCATGATTTCACGATCCTTCAATTCCCGATCACGGGATGATGGGCACCATTGATATCTACAGGAAATAGATCAACGACAACACTAAATCAACCCTTGCAAAATAAAAGATTCGTTAAAAGGAGAAGTGGGCATTACTAGGTGGACGACAAATTAAAAAATTATATTTATAGAAGAAAAATAAAATAGATTTACAATTTGTTTTATAATTTCACTTTTAACTTTAAATGTATGTTCACTCATTAAGTTGTATTTTTTTTACAATAACATTTTTATTTTAGATGTTTATTTATAAAATATAAAGATGCATTAAAAATATATTACAAATATTTATCTTTATATTATATAGCATTGATAACATTAAATTAACATAGAATAATTTCACAATATCACTTAACCAATAAAAAAAAATTAATCATTACTATGCAACATTATTCTCACATCAAACTAACAAATAAACATTGAAAACAAATTTATTTTTTTATATTATAACATTCATAACTTAAACTTTTTATACACAATATCAAGTTAATTATAAAAAACACAAAATTATTTATAAAGCAACAAATTTTTTTAACAATTTAATAAAATATAATTTAATATAATTAAGAAAAATTAAATAAGAATTATAGATAAATTTATGAAATATTGATTTACTTATCAAGAAAAAATCAATGATAAATTTACTTACACAAATCTATTTTAACCATCAAGAAAAAATTAATCATTAGTGATTGCAACATTGTGGCACATCTTTTAAACGACAAATAAACATTGAAAACACATTTATTTTTTATATTATAACATTCATAGCAAACCTTTTTATTGAATAAATTTATAGAAGATTATGTTTATTAAAGTGGTAGAATCTAATCCCAATACTAACATTAATTATAAGTCTAACCATAACCCCAACCCTAAAACTAACACTAATTAACTTCAAACCTAACTCTAATTTTATATCCAACCCTAAACATAACTATGATTCTAAAACTAACATTAATGAAACCCTAATTGAACCATAACCCTAACCCTAATACTAACCCTTGCCCCAATTGAACCCTAACACTAACCCCAAGCTCTATCATATAACCTTAATCTTTACCCCCAACCCCAACCCTAATCCTAATTGAATCCTATAACTAATTTTAATTAAAGTCTAACCTTATTTGAACCTTAAACTTAATTGAACTCATGTTTAGGGTTAGGGTTCAATTAAGGTTAGGGTTGAATTATAGTTATGATTAGGGTCAAAATTCAAATAGGATTATGGTTGGAGTTTAATAAAGGTTGTTATACTTAGGGTTAAGGCTCAATTAGTATTCAATTTGGGTTAGGGATCAATTAGGGTTATAATTTAATAAAGGGTTTAATTATGAATTAGGGATTAAGATTAGGTCTTAAATTAGGGCTAGGATTGGAGTTAGGGTTCAATTAAGGTAAGGGTTATTGTCTATTTTAGGGTTAGGGTTCAATTAGAGTTCTCTAGGGTTTTGATACAATTAGGGTTAGGTTTCAACAATACCTAGGGTTACGATTACAATTCAATTAGTATTAGAGTTCGGGTTATAATATGAGTTCAATCAGGTTAGGGTCAAGGTTTAATTAGTGTTAGAGTTAGGGTTGCAATAATAAAAGTTTCCATAATGATATGGAAAGGCATTCAGTTGGATTCATATACAAATGCACAAATAAGAATTGGTAATTAAGAATTCTCTAGAACTAAAGTTATAACAACAAATGCAATCCTTAGCTTAATCATTTGTTCTTTGTTAGGGTTGGGATAAGAACTTAACGGGGCCAATCGAGACTTAGGAAATAAAACCTTGTGGAGGAAATAAAGTATTCAAATCAAAGTTGGGTTTTAATTTTAATTTGGTGACGTAAGCCTAAGCCATTAACTCCAGTGGTCATGTCACCGATGGCTTAGCCAAAGCCTTTTATTATATACTAACTATGCAATGTGTAGGTTTTCCAGATTCGAAGATATGGGAGATCTTGATCGTACCTTGCCAACTTGCAGACCTAAGGTGTCGCCCTGTTATTTGGCGCGAGGTTAGCAAAAGGAAGATGTATGTCCTGTATGGAATGTGGGGCCCAATCTCCACTATTGAGCTCATAACCCATGGTTTTAGATGGACAACCAAGATCAAAAGCTAATGTAAATGTCTGTTGTTCCCTACTAGCTCGCACGAGGAAGATGAAGGTTTGTGAAGCATTAATGAATTATTTATTACTTGTGTAGTCACGTCAATCTCAATCTGTGCGAAGATGTTGTTGTTGGCAATCATGAAGGGTGATCTTTGGATTCTCATCCAGCTCTAGTTAAATGGTGACAGTACATATGCCGCCAAATTGCCATGTTTGCACATGCATATTTACTAGGCATTGATGAAGGTTGCCATTACCTCGCACAATAAATAGAAGAGGAATTAACTGCTAATAGTGTCATTCTTGTAGCAGTCAGAGCACTTTGTGGGTTAATTCTAATCAAGTTTGAGTGCTTGTCTGAGAAGAGAAAATGAGTAAGTCAGTAAGGAGGTATGTTCATTTGAGATAACAAAAGCTCGGTCCTGCTATTCAGGAAGGTGCTTTGGTTGAGCAACAACATCCTTGAATTGCAACCTTCTACTGCTTTGGTTGTAGCAGAAGGTTGCAATTCTAGGACATTGCTGCTCAACTGGTAGATGACAAAGGCAAGCAGTCGGTGTGCTCTAGATGCGGCCAACACTCACCCATTGACCTTACGAGCAACACTTCTAATGATGTAACCAAGACCAACTTGGACTACTGTCAGTTTTTAAGTCGCTTCAATCATGGTCTGCCCTCTGATGAGGAAATGATATGTGTGGGCACATCAACTGTTAAAACCCCAAGTGGATGGACTAGAACCGTATTGGGCAAGGATAAGAAAGAAGAGGAGGCTGAGGGTCTACCGTATTGGGAAACAACTAGAAGCGGGCGTGTATACCAGGGTTTGAGTGTTGGTAAGGGTAGGGTGGCAAGTAAACAAGGGGATTTTGATGACAATTTTTGTTCCCTATTCTTTTACGCTATCCTAGTTCATGCACTATATATGTTTTGCAGATTCAACATGTGGGAAGTGTTATAATGAAAGTCAAATGCAATGGAGATTTTGTTCAAATGAAAATTTGTGGTGAAATTACATTTGAGCCCAAAGCTTGTTGCCCTCTTGTCATGTGAAAGGGAATTCAAGGCTCATTTGTAGGGAGAGAACTAATGAAAGCTCTAGCTAGGTTTTGAGTTGAATATATGGGTAGAAAGATAGTTTTGAGTTGAATATATGGGTAGAAAGATATCTGTCCTCTGATGAGGAAGTGATATATGTGGTGCTATTGGCTATTAAAACCCCAAGCAAATGGAATAGAATAGATAGACTGTTTTGAGTTTTGGATGAATATATGCAAATTGTCTTAAATTGTATGCAGATATGACTTATAAAAATGAATAAACATATAATTCTAATATCTTTTCTCTCCTTATGTGGATTTGAGTGAATTTTGAATGAAATGTTAATGATGTTGTCATTCTTCTTTTGAGAATTTGTTCAATTGTGTGTCTATGTTTTGGGTAGAATTCCATTTTAAAATTTTGAGGTTTCATACTTATATGTGTGAGATTGATCTAATATTCCAGAAAATGAATGTCAAAATATCATGAAAAAAATGGGCATAGAATGAATGTAGAAGTAAAATTATATTTGCATATATTCATAAAATAAGATCTAATAAACAAAAAATATATAATTAAAAATAAACAAAAAATAATTCAACCAAATTTAGATAAGAGAGAGAATTAGATTATATGATAACTTTAATGCTAGGGTTAGGGTTTGATTAGGATTAGTGTTCACTTAGGGTTATGATTAGAGTTATGAATCCACAATTAGGGTTCAATTAATGTTCACTTAGGGTTTCTTTCTTGGGAGAAGTTTATTGAATGGTAAGTGTATTTTATAAAATTAATATGTCAAGAATTAATTTTAGATAATACTACATGTGGTTATTCATATGCTATTAAATTGTAGATTAAAATTGATAATAGATTTCCTTCCTTCTTTTGCATTGTAAGCTACCATAATATATGGCCTTAAAATCCTATTCATATTTTGAGCTTTTCTAAACTATACAACACAACATCCAACAAATAAATTTGTTATGCATTTTTTCCAAGCACAAATCCTTGGAATTCTTAATGTGTTACTTAGGTTAATTCTTTATTGCATTAAATAAATACACACTAATATATATATTATGGATTTGAAGGAAAATATTAAAATATTTATATATATAGAAAAATTTAAATGCAAAGGATTCAAGTACATACCTTTGCTTTTCTTAATGTTGATGAAGATACAAATCTTGATGAAGTGCCAAATTTGATGACATGATATAAAAAAGTGGAATATCTTTGCTCTATGTGGCACTTGAAATTTTGTACAAAACTATAACTAACTCTACGTCAAATTTGTGACTTTGGACCTATTTTGCATCAATAAATATGAGCTTTGACACATGCCTCCTAATCTACCATACAATATGTACTTAAATTCTCAAAATAGTTGGGAGTAGTGTTGAGATTGGTGGATCTTTGGGAAGGTCCAATGCTTCACCTTTGTATCTCTCCCTATAGATAGAGGTAGAGATGAATATAGAATGAGAGAGGAAAAAGGATAAAAATAGATAGAGATATAGAGAGAGATAGAGGGAGAAATAAATATATAGAGAGATAGGGAGATAGAGGGGGGACATATATATATAGAGAGAGATGGCAAGATAGATATATAAGGAGATATAGAAAGAGGGAAGAGAGAGAGAGAGAGATAAGTAGAGAAAAGATAAATAGGAGATGGAGAGGAGATAGCTAGGGGAGATAGAGAGAGAGAGAAAGAGAGGGAGAGATAGATAAATAGGAAGAGAAAGATATAGACATTGAGATATATGGGAAGATAAAGGGACAAATAGGTTGAGATATGAAGATAGAGAGGGGTATAGGGAGGGAGCAAGAGATCGGGGAGAGATGGGGAGAGATAGAGGAGGGAGGGAGAAAGGGAGAGAGATATGTAGAGGAGGGAGAGATAGAAGATGGGGAAGAGGGAGATATATGTAGAGAGGGGGAGAGAGGGAGAGCGAGAGGGGGAAGCTAATTTTTTAGTTTAAATTCTATAAAATATTCAATAAATAATAATATAAATATTATAAGAATCATATAATTTGTATTTTAAATTACACACTATATTTTATTTTTTGAAAAATATGTAATTTTTTAACCATTTTCCTATATGTAATCTTTTAACAATTCAATATATAATATAAATCAAATATAGTTAATAATTTAATTTAATTAACTAGCATACCTATATTAATTAATAATATATGTAAAACATGCTGAGAGTTATCTTTATGAAGATGCCTATTGACTTGAAAAAATGCTTACATTTTCATGAATATGAATTTGGAAAGCAATCAAATTGATTTCATTCTTGTTTGTGTCATTGTTTATCTAAATTCCCATATATAAGGTACACATTGAAATTTGAAATCATACCAACTTGTCTATAACAACAATCAATGAAGAACAATAAATTTAAAAGTAGAAATGTTCATCAATCATTAGATTTAGTATTGACAGCATCAAAGAAGTATATCAAGACAAAATGGCATTAACTAACTTAGATATATCCACTATTATTTTTTCAAATATTTGAATACATTGTTAACATTATATACATTCAAGCATTTGAATGTTATGAAACCTATAGCTTTACAATTGAGTCTAATAAAGCTTTGGTCTCAAATGAATAATCAAACTTTGTTATTTTTATGATTGTGCATTTAATCCTTTGTTCAAGTATATAAGTCTATGTTTTCACTTGAAGTTTAAATATGTATCTGTTCAAAAGGACCTTTTGTATAATGTGTGAAAACTTAACATCATCTTGTTTTTCATGCTTCAAAATGTTCAATTCTTTTGTTGTTACACCCATAATTTCTTTTGCCACTTCTTCAAAAGTTGTAATCCAAGTGAATGAAGTATGGTCTTGCACTTTGCATTGAAGTATATATTTATAATCACATTCAAGGAAAGTTTTATCACATCTTCCACAATACCACTAACCATTTTCATTAGTATTTCAAGAGGGTGGGAGAGAGGGTGGGAGAGTGACATGGGAGAGGGAGGGAGGAAGAAAGTGGGAGAGAATGGGAGAGGTAGTAGGAAGAAGGTGGGAGAGGGGAGAGGGTGCGAGAGAGATGGGAGAGAGTGGGAGAGTGGGAGATAGGGAGGAGAGAGAGGAGAGGGCTATATGCAGGATCATCATGGAAAAATAGTTAGTGCCAAAAAAATTAGAAAATCAAAGTTAGGCAACTTGATGTAAAATTTGAATAAGTTATCTATATTATTTCAAAATATGTAAGAATAGAATATGTAGAAAATTTAATGTAGTTTCTAAACTACTACGTTTGTTTAAAAAAAAAAGAAATCTATTTGGTGAAAATTTGAAATTTCAGTGCAGGAGTACTTAAATTTCAGTGAAAAAAATAGGAAGTGTTTATCTAACCACCATAACCACAATAAAATGATAATATTTTTTATAATATTTTAGATATAAGTAGAGGAGTCATGTCCCAATGTGATGCATATTTTTTTGTAATTTTTTGCAAGTAAATAATTAATTATGATTTTTATTACAACTTTTAAAAAATATAAAAACTCATATGTTTGACCACCCTAACTTGGTCAAAAACTTCATGAAATTCAATTTTTTTTTTTTAATCCTATAGTATGTGACACATGTTTGGATTCAAAAAATGTGATATCATTTGAAAGCTATAGATGTTTTTCAATCAGTCTATCAATCAACTTTAGTCGTAACTTGAATAGAAAATGAATAATAATTCCTTATTAAATTCAAAGTAAAACATAATTTATATTGGTGGAAAGCTGAGAATCCCTTTAAAACCCTTTTCATTTCATCAATTTTGAGTAAAAAAAAAATCATTAGCCACATACCCATCATATTGCCACTTTTTGGCCCATCATGATCCTGCACATACCCAGAGAGTGGGAGAGGGTGCGAGAGAGCGGGAGAGAGTGGGAGAGAGTGTGGGAGAGTGCCCGAAAGAGTGAAAGTGTGGCTACGTAGGGTTTATATACATAGTATTTGTAGGAGAATGGTATCTTTATTTTGAATTATTTTAAACCTTGTTTCTATGTAGTAGTTTTAAATTCATTTTGTTGTTATAGTCTATAATTAATAGTTTATATATTGTACTCTCTAAGCATGATTTTTAGCAAGATTGGGGACACTAATAGAACCTTAATTTTTTTTTAAAAGACTAAGAAATGTATGAAAATTTGACAACATGAAAACTATGAAAATAAAAGTGAAAATAAAAATTTAACATAGTAAAAATGGCCAATCATGTGCCAAAAATGAAAAGAACCATTTGTTGTTACTCTAATATTTCAACCACATACTACATTACCAAGTGCATTTTATAAATGTATCATGCAAGCAGCACAATATTGGGAGCCATTATTAGGAACAATAAGAAAATAGATAAATGTTAAAATAAATCCTAATCTCTAAGAGTGTTGTGCTAAGAATTACATACACATCTCATAAATTTCAATAGAGACATGAGACACATTTATAGAAATAAAGGTAAGAAATAGCTATTTAGATAGTTATTAATCTAAAAAAGATTAGGACCTACATACTTCAAAAGATTAATAAAAATAAGTTTTTATTTATAATTTTATAATTTTATAATTTTGAAATTATCATAGATGTAAAGTAAAGATAAAATATTTTTCAACAAAACAAATAAAAATGACAAACAAATAATGTGATTAATCAATAATAACATGATATTGCAAAAAATATAATAAATAAAAGAATATGCATAATTGTACATAAGCCATCAAAAATCTAAATATACCTATCTTTAGAAAAAAATAAAAATCTTTAAAATGACTAAAAATTATTAAAACTTATTAAGCTCCATGAAAAAACACTACCTTCCATATAAAGAGTATACAACATGATACTTATAGAAAACAAATTATGTAGGATACCAAAAAATTGTTAAAAAGATAAGATAAGATAAAATTATAAATGAAATTAATCATATTAATTTCATAGTTAAAAAGATAATTATATGGATCTTTAAATATACATATATAATAATCTTTAAATCTTTATTTAAAAAAATATATATTATATTTTATAAACTTATACATTAAATTTTTTAATATTTAAGTTATACTAAAATCTAAGATGTTCAATATTCATTATTATTTTTAAATTATAATATTGATTAAAGATATATAATTATATTTATAAGATTTAAATTCAATAATGAACTTAGAAAATATTAAATCAATCAAAATTGTTTCTATTATCCAAAATACTATATAAGTAAATTATAAACTATTATAATATAATATTTAAATTTTCTATTTCAAATGTTAAATAATTTTAATGTTAAATTTTTATAATTATAAACTTACCTTTTAATGATGTTAGTAAGTTTTTTAATTAAAATTAGTTTTTCAAGCATATATTAGCATACCTAGATATATTCACCAAAATCTATTATCTATTATTGATTATATAATTTTGTATGTATTATATATTTTTTTTAAACTTAAAATATATGTTTGAAAAAAAAAAATTATTTAAAAAATTAAACAATATATTTTTTAAATTAGAAATATATTAAAAATATCTTGAATGTATTCAACTATGAAAATATGATTTTTTTTTAATATACCATTAAAATTACTAGTTGCCCTAATTTCTCCGCTTTTGCTCATTTTTAATGAATTTCCCCCCGGCCTTATCAAATATTTCATTTTAAATGTTTTCTTTGGAAGCAATGAAACATTTAAAATATATCACACAAAAATTTCTTCAGGCCCCACCTTGTACAGTCCATGTGGCTGCTGCCCATGATTTTGGAATAAACTAAAGCACCATCGCAGGATGGCGGGGAACGACTCAGATAAAAGGATAGTTGATGAACAGTCGTGCAAATTTGATCCCCATATGGGACACGTGTCTCCCACCCGCAATATCGCCATCCTATAATTCCCAATCACGGGATGGCGAGCAACCATTGATCTTGAAGGCATTTTGATCAATGATAGCACAAATTTCATCCTTCTGAAAAATAAAACATTGATTAAAGGGCAAGGGGACATTACTAGGTGGATTAAAAACAACGACATAAGTTTTTTTAAAACCGTTTAGCATAGGGCCAACCAAGAAAATAAAACCCGTAGAGGAAATACAATATTAAGACCAAAGGGACCAGGCCTAGACGGAACGATGGGGCATAAGATGTTTTTAAAACCCTTCAAAAAAAGGTAACAGAAAAATAGATCATGAGCAAGGCATTAGGTAAACACAAAGGGTTTAAGATGAAGACAAAGCTAAAACACTAGCCCTAAGAAATTTTCCAACACCATGAAAGACCAGTGACATAAGGCAAGGCATAAGTGAAACATTAGGAACAAAATTTTAAGTTCCATCAGTACAAGCATTGGATAATTTTATATTAGTAGTTTGTCCTATCACAAATGTAAAAGGTGAGCACAATAAATAACATGTATTTTCCCATTAAATGTGAAGGATTTTCAAAAAGTTATAGTGTTCAACTATTGGTCCATTTTTGTTTAATATAAGTTGTATTTTAAATCATTATCTGTTGTTTTTATAACAACAAATAGCTTTTTTGTGTTCAACTATTAATCCATATGTGTTGTTTTTATAAAATAGAACACATAGAAAAAAACTTTGAAGTACCATCACTACCCATAACCCTAAACTCTAAACCGTTAAACCTTAACTAGGGAGTTCTTTGGAGTCATTGATCATTGGAAGAAAAATTGTCCCCTATGAATCATTCTTTGCATTATCATATGCCTTAATAGTGATGACTTGATTATTTCAGTCAGCGTGGGTATAGCCTACCTGCTTTATGAACTTTAATGTGCATAGATTTAGGGTAGAGTCATTATCTACCAAGACCCTTTTCACCTTATGTCAGGCTATGAGGACCTCAAGATGGAGGGAGCGGTTATGGTTGGAATCAATGCAAGTCATTTCATTTTGACTAAAGCCTAGATAATAAGTGGTTGAGAGATGTCCTACCAATGCTTGGAATTGTGTAGGATCTATGTCATTGGGGACATGAGTATCCTATAGTGCAATTGTAGCTCCTGGAGGTGGTAGCAATGTGAGAAGAGGATTACCCCTAGTCTTGAGGGGTGGTTGACCTAGGTAATTGGGTGGAAGAGGTGGTGTAGATGATATAGGTGTCAGACCTTGCTAGGATGACATGGCAAGTGGGGGAGGTAGAATATTTTGTGGCATACCATAAGCAAGGGGGTCATTTGGATCAAGTTGTGCTCTCGGGATTGAAAACATAGGAGTGTTTCCGAATTGATAAAGTACAACATTCCCAAACCCAAGTTGATACCAATTGTCTATGGGTGGAACCTTGGGGATATAAGAATTTCCCATAATTTTTTATGAATTCTGGGGATCTAGAGGTGCTAGAAGAGATTAGGTGTTCGCATATTGTGAGATGTCAAAGTTAGGTGGCAGTTTGACTCCTTTTAAGAGTAAGGCAACAAAGATTTTTTCCCCACACTCATTAAGGAGGTGATCCATCATCTGAACATTAGTGAGATTGCCAAGGTACTTTTCAACTGTGACTTTGGGTTGATTAAGGTCATGTTCTTATCTCTAGGCAGTGAATTGTTTTGGACATTGATAATGAATTGTGATGAGGCATCGTTATTGGGATCCTAAGGGATGTTAGGCTTGGAACCTTGACCTTGTTGTTTAGCCATTAGTTTCTTTGCTTGCAATTGGGTTTGAACAGGCATGAAAGTGCAAAACTACCAAATGAGTTAGGGTGAAGCTACACTCTAGGATGCAGTGCAAGGATGACCTAAATGATGATTAGAGGATTGATTAGACTGGATGAAGGATCAATTGATTAGATGATTGGATGAGGGATATGATTGGATTGGATTGGATATATTGATGATATAAAATGATTGTTCAGATTAGGAGATTGATCAGATAGGATGAGAAATGGATTCTAAACCAAGTTCAAAAATCACTCCAGGTGACTTAAAGTGTTGATTGATCAGGTTGAAGGATAGATGGATGATTATGACATTGAATCCACCTCAATATGGAATAATTCAGAGATTGAATAATATAATAATTCTTAGTGGAGTTTTTTTCGAAAGGGTTTTTCCACGGTACATCTTGTGTGATCTTTCTAATATCCTGTCTAGTTCCTCTATCAAATTCTCTCTTCATTCTACAATAGTAAAATGAATTAATCAACATAATAACCCACAAAGAATATATGTAACAAAGAAAATACTTACTTAGATCATCAATATTAAAGTTTTATAGAGTATTAAGTGAAGAAAACACTCATTTTTCAACATTTGGTATCAGAGCTGAGGTTCACTGGTAGAGTATTGGGATGCCTTTCTCTTAAAAGATTGGAGGTTTTTTGGCTTAGTGGGAGCTTTTATTATTTTTTCTATTGCTGATTTTGAAAAAAATAAGTTTGTTATAGAGGTCATTGAGAGCTTGGATTCACAGGTTTAGTGTGAGCTTATGACAAAAATGGGGTTTTGATTATGTGCATCATGATGCCATGGTATTGCTCAGTATCACGGTTCAGTGGGAGCATTTGGAAATGAAGTGGATTCTTAGTTGTAAGATGGTTTTGTTATTATGTCATGGTACACTCTTGATTAGCGGTTTAGAAATGTGGCATAATACATGTTATGATAATTATGATCATGAGGAAATATTTGAAATTCTATATGCTTTTGACAATGATGGTTTGATATTTATCTTGTTTCCATGTATAACTTGGTATCACGGTTTAGTGGGAGCTTTGGTAATTAAGGTATAGTGATCTTCATGAAGAGGATGGTAGTCATGATGCCATGAGTAACTCGGTACCGCGGTTCAGTCATGGGAGTGGTTGGTAGTGACTTGGATGCATCATTGGTAAGGTTATCTCCATGTGATTAGAGATATGGTTTCTTGGTTTAGAGTTTATTTGTTATGGATGTCATGGTTTAATCCCTCTATCTCTCTCCCCTCCATACCCTTAAACTCTAAACCCTTAAACCCTCTACCCCATATCTCTCTCCCACTCCCTCCCTCTTTCCATATTCAATCTTCATATTATGTTTCTTTGCCTTCTAATTTTTCATTTTAAATGAAAAAACTTGGTTTTACACCTTATTTAAGTCATATAATCCTTGATTTTTGTCTCCAATAGATTTATTTAAAACTATAGACACCATCCAATTGAATTATGAGATTCCTCTCTTCTTCTATTAGGAAGTAAGAAAGATCATTTGAGAGGTCTTTTTGGATCTTAGCCATTCTACTTTCAAGGAGATCCTTTATTTGAAAAGTTTTTTAAAGACTTGGATATTCCACTCTTTTAGTCTGGAGTTTTATGAATTTTAACTTTCGATTGAATATGCACATATTAGTGCAATGATCAACTGTTTGGGTGAGCCAAGAGTCAGTTACAACCATTCCTCTCTCTCTCCCCTTCCCCTCTCATAACTCATAAAGAAGTGAGAGATTTCATGAAGAAGTGAAATAAGTATTTTTTTGTTTCAAATAAAATATCACAAGTCTCCGCTATAAGTATATCATTTAAAAAATAAAATGGTCATTTAATAAAATAAGAAACTCATTGAAACAAGTGTCGTTATCATAGTGAAAAAATATTTTTCTTATCTGTACAACAATTGGGGTAGCAATGTATAAACCCTTAAACCATCTACCCTATACCCTTAACCATCCCTCCTTCTATCTGTCTCCCACTCCCTCCCTCTCTCTCTCTCTATCTCAAGTATCTTCAATATCATATCCCCTCTCCCTCCCTTAGGTCTCTCTCTCTCACTCACTCCCTCTATCTCTCTCCCCTTAACCCTAAACCCTAAACCCTTAACCCTTAATAAACCCTCTACCCTCTACCCTTAACCCTCCCTTCATGTATCTCTCTCCCACTGCCTCCCTCTCTCTCTCTCAAGTCTCTCCCCTTGAGAGAGAGAGAGAGAGAGAGAGAGAGATTAGGAGGGGAAGGGGGAGGGGAAGATTGTTGAGGGTAGAGGATAGAAGGTTTAAGGGTTTATGGTTGAGGAGGTAGGAGCTAGGGAGAGAAAGACCTAAGAGAGGGAGTGAGTGACTAGTGAGAGAAAGACCTAAGAGAGGGAGAAGGGGTAGGAGGGAGAGACTTGAGAGAGAGAGACCTGAGAGAGGGAGAGGGGGTAGGAGGGAGAGACTTGAGAGAGAGAGAGGGTAGAGGGTTTAAGGGTTTGGGGTTTAAGGTTAAGGGTTAATGGTTTAGGGTTTAGGGTTATGGGTAGTGATGGAACTTCAAAGTTTTGTTCTATGTGTTCTATTTTATAAAAACAACACATATGGAGTAATAGTTGAACACAAAAAATCTCTTTGTTGTTATAAAAACAACACATAATGATTTAAAATACAACTTATATTGAACAAAAATGGACCAATAGTTGAATCTTATTTTCACATTTATCTATTTTCTTATTGTTCCTATTAGTGGCTAATTAAATCTTCATTGAAAACCTACAAAGAGCTTGGGTCCTTCAATCTCAAAGCTTGTCTAATTTCTTGATGAGAATCATTCACATTGATTCCCAATATTGTGCTCCTTGCATGATACATTTATAAAATGCACTTGGTAATTTAGTATGTGGTTGAAATATTACAGTAACAACAAATGGTTCTTTTCATTTTTGGCACATGATTGGCCATTTTTACTATGTTAAATTTTTATTTTCACTTTTATTTTCATGGTTTTCATGTTGTCAAATTTTCATACATTTCTTAGTCTTTTTAAAAAAATAAATGAAGGTTCTATTAGTGTCCCCAATCTTGCTAAAAATCATGTATAGAGAGAGTACAATATATAAACTATTAATTATAGAGTATAACAACAAAATGAATTTTAAAACTACTACATAGAAACAAGGTTTAGAATAATTCAAAATAGAGATACCATTCTCCTACAAATATTATGTATAGAAACCCTATGTAGCCACACTTTCACTCTCTCCCACTCTCCCACACTCTCTCCACTCTCCCGCTCTCTCGACCCTCTCCCACTCTCCTACTCTCTCCTCCCTCCCTTCCACCTCCCACTCTCTCCCACCTTCTTCCTACCTCCTCCCACTCTCTTCCACTTTCTCCCGCCTCTCTCCCCACTCTCTCCCACTCTTTTCCACCCTCTCTCCCACCTCTCCCACTCTTGTCACTCATCTCCCACTCTCTCCTTCTTCCCTCCCTCCCTTAAGCCCACCCTCCACCTCCTAATTACTCTCAGGTATATAGAGAGGAGTAAGAGGGAGATAAAAAGAGAAATAGAGATAGAGATATAGAGTAGGAGAGATGGAGGAAGAGATGGAGTGAATGAGAGAGAAAGGGGGGAGAGGGAAAGATAGCTCAATAGATAGAGGGGGGAAGAGGAAGGAGTGACATAGATAGTGGGAGATATAGAGAGTGATAGGGAGAGATATATCAATTACCCTCCCTATATCTCTATCTATTTATCTCTCTACACCTCTCTATCTCTTTGTCTCCCTTTCTATTTGTATGTTTTTCATTATCTCCCTCTCTCTCTATATTATCTTCCCTATATTTATCTTTGTCTCCTTAAGTGTGCAATGGGTGCATTGAAGATGTCTTAAAGGAGAACTATCATATCCTTAATCAAATGGCATGCTACCTTGAGCATAACTCCCCAAGGACAGATGCCATCCTTGGATTGTTGACATGAAACAACCAATCAAAATTTAGTTTCTCTCTCTCATATTAATATATATTAATATTATATTAATTATATTTTGTATTATATGAAAATATACTTATTATTAATTATTAATTATAATAATTATAGATATATTTAATAATTTTGTTAAAGAATATAATATCTAATTATAATAAGTTGAATAATTATATTATTTATTATGTAAAATATAGCTAATATATACTTAACTATATTGTAGAATATTAAAACCTAGCTAAATGGCACCAAAATTTTGAACTTAATTAACATACTATAAAAGCTAATGAAACCAGGTTGTAGCTCATCAAATTGGAGAAGTGAAAGGTCAATGCCAGCACCGAGGAAGAGTTTGGAGTAGTGAAAAAAATGTCAATGCCCACGCCAAGGAAGAGTTTGGAGGAGGAAAACAAGGTCAATACCTGAATACGAGGAAGAGTTTGAGTTAAAAACAAGGTCTCAACAGCATTGACAAAGAGTTTGGAGGAGGAAAACAAGGTCAATATTAGGTGCCGAGGAAGAGTTTGAGGAGTGGAAAACAAGGGTCAATACTAGTGCCGAGGACTCCAGGTTGAGGGTACTCACGAAAAATTGATGACCAAGGGCAATGAGTACAAAGAGTTTAGCACCCTATTCTCTTTAACCTTCAATTTTCAGCCTAGTTTCCAAAGATCTTCTCGTACATTGGCACCCCCATTCTCATAAAATGGTATAAGATAAGACAGAAAAAATAAAATACCTTATACAGAACATATCCACCTACAATCCCATTCAAGCATTTTAATTAATTCCTTAAATTAAACCTAAAACAAGAATCATACACACAAAAATAGTGAGATGAACGATACAACCCTTGATCATTTTATTCAAAATTCAGATATGCTTGTACAATGGAGAGACATGAGTTTGAATTAATCATATCAATTCAAATGCCAGTACTGTCATAAAAGATCAAATCCGCATGAATTCAGAACCTACTATAGAATGACTCAAAACCTAAATTGCATTTTCCCTAAAACCATCAGACATTACCATTTTCTCTGCAACTTCATCTAGACTCGACCAAAAATATCTAACTTGCTAACCCGTACTTCTGGCCTTGAAATCCCTCTTAAAGAAAAAGGAGGAGGAAACAAGCATCGGGCCAAAAAGCACACATGTCACCAACCAATTGGACCACCTTGTACTCTTCATTAGTTGGCTAATCAAAATTGATCACCTCATTCACATTGACACTATAAGGTTTGTACTTAACTGCCACTTGATTTGCTTCTCTTTCAAAAGACTCCAAGAATGAGCTGGTGCTAATGATTTTTTCCATATAGCTCACCAACAAATCATAATCGAGTTACCCTATTTTTAGGGTTGTAGTCCAAACATGATATAAAGTGGCTCTTACACTTTGTGATTACTGTAGCTTGTGTAGAGCCCCGTGGATACTATTGTAATTGTAGGATGCATGAATAGGGTGTAGGTTTCAACAAAACATGTATGGGAGATCTGATTTTATGAATTTTTATCCATGTGCAGACCTAATGGGTTGTTTATGAATAATGAATATAAATGATACACAAACACACACATATATGTATGTATATGTATTTTTAAATGTAAATGTAAATGCAATTAATGGATTCTCTCCTAGAACAATAAATGCAACATATCATTAAAGAAATCTATATCTATGTATATAAATGTGTATTTCTAAATGCAAGTGTAAATGCAAAGAGCATATGGTTTTGTAGTGTTATAGATACAACATATCCATAAATACTTAGCACACATGATCCCTAGCAATATTCCATTACAATAGTGTCAATTCCTGTCCTAGCCCAATACTTCTTACTAAATCTATCTACAAACATACCCATCCATGATTCCATCCAAGCGCTTTAATTAATTCTTTGAATTAAAGCCAAAACAGAAAACACACACATCAAAGCAATGAGATGAACGTCATAATCCTTGATTATTCTATTCAAAATTATGATATATTTGTACAAAGGAGAGATATGAGCTCGAGATATAACATCATAGCTCAAATGCTAGTGCTGCTTATGAAACATCAAATCTCCATAACTTTAAAACCCATTATAAGATAACCCCAAACCTAAATTTCCTTAACATTCAAAAAGGTTCTTACAATCTGCTTTGCAACTAGACCTAGACTCGACCTTCAAAATATTTGACTTGCCAACCCTTATTTTCGGCCTTGAAATCATTTTATAGAAAATGAAGGAGGAAAAGCATCGGGCCAGAAATTACACATGTCACTAGTCAATTGGACTGCTATGTGCCAATTCAAAACTATGATCAAAACCACCAAGTACCAGAGCATATTTTCATTGATTTCTACTCATTACACAATAGCTGCAGCATTTGTTACACCTCAGAACTTGTGCCCAAAGCTGTCATGGAAACAAAACCATAATCATTTATAATATAACTGATGAGCTGTCAGTTGCCAATAATAGACACAATTTCACTCCTCTTTGGTTAAGTACTTTTCCACCCAATTCTAATATTCCTCATCCATTGGCCAATTAAAATTCACCACCTCCCTCACCTTGGTATTGTAAGGTGTGAATTTCATCACAACCTAGTTGGTCTCCCTCTCAAATGACTCTAAGAACATGCTGGTATTAATTATTTTATCCATGCTACTTACCAACAAGTCATGGTTTGAGTCATCACAAATCAATTTGATTTGTACATTAATAACCTCTTCTGCCTTATCTTGCCATTGTTGCAGTGTCTTAATATTTCCTTGTGCATCTATTACATTTGGCAGAAAAGTGTCATTCCAATCATCAAAACTCTTTACTAGTGCTCTAATTTTCCTACTCAAATCATCAGGTAGGGTTGGGAATCCCTTCAATGATTTCACAAAGATTTGAGTAGGCTTTAATGACTAGGGCTTGTTATTTACATCAAATCTGGAAGCCTTAAACATAACATCTAAATTAGTGGCCCTAGAGATCCACTTCTCAACTAGAGGTAGAACAACTTCCCGATCTCTCTTAATGTTTTGTATTCCACCCAAGAATAAAGAATATAAAGAATGTATAGCTAGCAATCTAGAATCAACCTTCTCGCTTAAATGCCTCAAAACGGTGTCAACCACCTCATTGTGTTTAGCCATAGCACCATCTTCACTCGCCCTTAGGGAAGCCTGTAATTCTGTGATTTTATTCATCATCTACTTTTTGGTAGGATATGTAGAATACTCATCTTCCTCTTTGACTAGGACTGGTGCAGGGCTATTAGCAGGTGTCTAAATTGGGGATCCAGGATTAGAAATGATTGGGATAATAGGGAGAAATGACCCCGAAGTAGTAGGTAATGCTCTGATAGCAGAGGCACTGGAGGATTCTCCCACTTTCCCGTATATCAATCTATCTACTTCAGACTGCAGCTCAACATTTTTCTACTGCATTCTACTATACTCCCCAATTATTGCATTGTACTTTTCCATCAGGCTTTTCTTTTCAACTTCATCTCTTTCAACTATCTTCTGGGCCAATTTGGCCACATTGAGTGTCAGGCTTGTGGCTTCTGTTGTTGAGGTTTCAGAATCTCTCTTGATAATGAGCCCGCCCCTTAGACTTGGGCTAATATCAACCACATTTGGTTTTCTACCTTGAGGTGCCAGTGCCCATATGGCTAAAGTTTCTTATTCCTCACTAAAAGCAGAGTCTTGTAGGGCTGCCTTGACTTCTTCTTCACTGTTTTGCATAGGATGCTTAGACTGCATAATAGAATTGAATGCTACAACATCAACTATATCCCATTCAGGGAGGAGTAAGACACCAGCTTGAGATACAAATTTTCTTCCTTCATCAAGAGTGATGCTTTTGAATTGCTCTATTAATTCAGCTTTGACTTCATCATCATTCTCCTGGTTAGACCTATCAAGTCTTGATTCCCTCTTGGTCTTGCATTTATCCTGATATTCTTCAAGTTTCATCCTCCAGATCAACTGCAAAAACACAGGAGCTTTCACAAAGGCATCATCATCCAAGAATGCCTTCCAAGCCACCATCCTGGTGTCCTGTATACACTGCCCCTTTATATCCATATCAATTAGCACCAATTGTGCTGATCTAGGAGGGGAGGGTATACCAACCTACATGTCTTGATTAGTTATGATTATTTCATCCACCAGAGCCTCTTGTGACTCCTCAACTCTTCACCTCCTAAGGCTTAGCTTTGATGGCAGCTCTATAGGGTCATTTCTAGGTGGTGAATCTAGATCCACAATCTTTATCCCCCTAAGTTTCCTAATCCCATGACCTGGTTGTGATGATGTTTTCATTATTTGTTTCCCTTTTTTATCTCCTCCTTCTTCATCGCTGCTATCATCTCTCTTCCTCTTGTATAGAGGCCTGTCCACTGGTGGCTAATAGGTCAGCCTTGTTTCTTCAGGCCTCACCTCTAATCCCTGAATTCCCTAGTCTAGTTCCAAGTTTATTTTCTTGGTTCTCAGGGAGCTCATGATTTCTTTGAAATTATTCATCAAGAAATCAATTCTTTTATGAAATGGAGTGAACTCCATCAGTGGATCATGGGTGTTGTCATAATAGTGGTTTACAATTCCTGAGAGGAACAAATTTTAGCTGAAATCACATATTTTTAGAAAATATAATGATTTAAGCCTTAAAAAGTTCCATTTTAAGGATTCCAATTGAAGAGGGTTTGATCAAATCACCTTAGATAAAACCCCCTTGGATAGAACCTCGGTAGTTTTAAACTATACCTATAAATGCATCTCTTTTACACCTATCAAAATGTTGATAAAAAATCACTTTTGATTTAATTTTCAGGGGTCAAATGAATTCATTTAAAATTTATTTCAAATGATTATGGTATTCCTCAGAACAAGCTATCCAATGAATATAATTTTAATATGTTTTGGTTTTGTTATGTATTTGTTTTTAAAGTTTTATTAAACATAGGTTTTTCATCGAAAATGAATTTATTTGTTCTTCACATGTGGAAAAAAAAAAAAATAGAAGATTACCGAAAAAAATTGAAAACAACATGAGTGCACTAGATATTGAAGTCCTTGATCCAACAAAAAAAACAAAAATAAAATTCTTGACATATACAAAAATTTATCAAGATTATGAGCTACGCCTGGGTGGTCCGAATCAGAATTGCCTTGACCTTTGAAACTTGGATTACTTAAAAAGTATTTAATAAAACTATCTAACCAAGTGGAAGCACTAGATATCAGAGTTAAAAATCTAAATTTGAAAGAATTATAATTTTATCCTTCATGGAAAAAAAGTTATGTGTTATACGGTGTGCGTCACTTTTTAAAAATGTTGTTTTCTGAAAAAAAATCTATTTTTCATGGGAGATGGAAAAAGAAGTGCAATTTGATTCCAAAATTTTTGAAAAAAATATTTTTAGAATCTATAGATGAAATTTTATGAGACTCTAGTTTGTACCATCTTCAAATTCCTCACAATTTAGCTACTATAGGTGCCCGAATGTGAAGATTTAATTAAAAATAATAATTTTAGTGTCCAGTTTGGCCAAAAATTGTAAACCACTATTATGGGATCACCCTCATATTTTGGATCCAGTTTATGCACCATGGCCAACATTTTCTCATAAGCAATCCACTTCTCTTTATTTAATTCCTATTGGCTTAAATCAAACTCATTTCTAATCAAATCCTCAAGAAAATTGAAAACATGAGCAAACTTGTCACCCTTAATTCTTTGCCTAAATAGGGAAAAGAATCCCTCAGGATCGTGTTGCCTCCTAGATCCACTCTTCAAATAGTAGTCATCAAAATATCTATCAAAGTGAACCCATCCTCCCTTGGAAAAAATAAAGTATGAAACAACAGTATAATTAGGGAACAAATTCCCTTTTCCTTTTCTTGTCAAATTATCTTCATAAATGCAACCTAGTTGCCACATGACCTCTGCAAATCTCATTCATGATGGTACATTATATGAGATAATATGAGTAGATCCCTGGAAACCATAAACCCTTAGGACAGTGCTTACAGGGTATAAAATGATGTCACCCCAATTATGACACACCTTCAAATCAGGGTTCCTCACTTTGGGTCGGAGGAAGTTGTGCAAATCCTCAGGAATCCTTTGCACATTCACCATCAGTCTAGCTCTGAGCCTTGAAGCAAAGTAGTTATCAAACTACACAAAACTGGCATCTCCCTTGTTGTAAGACAAGTCTGCACTCCAAGCCTACACTAGTAATTTTTCTCCATTCATCTCCTGCCTCAACTCCATTTTCTCTAAGAAGAAATCGGTATTATTTTACAAGAACATATGTATTAATAAGGGGTACCAAAAGAAAGGAGTATCAGTGTCCCCCACATACAAGTTCAGCAAACCCTCATGTATCCTTTCAGCAAGGAAAGAAGCATAGTCGTACACTACAGAAAAGTTAAGATGCTGAATTTGAGCCCCCATAAACATATAAGCAATGGGCATCACGGTATTAGGGTTGAAACCTAAAATCTGGCAAAGTGAATAAAAAGTTGCCAAGAAATGATCAACAAAACAACTCAACTTGAAAGGTTCCCGGTCAGTTGCGTTGATGCGAATCGTTGAACTGCCCACCCTGGCTAGATGAGGAGGAAGCAATTTTAATCTGAAAAGAGGTTGTACCCTAGCATATTCTTGCTTCATTTCATCAAGGACTATCAAGAACAAGAATGAGTTGTATTCACTTAAATCAAAAACCTAGTGAATCTCATTTGCATTTATATTTAGTAAAACCCTGCCATCATTATCACTGATAATCCTTGTGACAGGATCATATCGTCCAACCATTGCCCTGAGTAGGTCAACATCAAGAAATACATTTGGCACCACAAGTTTTCCCATATCATATCTCCAACCATTTGAAAAAGGATGAGACATATTTCGCTACCCATAACATCTCCTAAACATTTCCAAGCCTATCATTTGTACCCTAGCATTCGCAATGTTATAGGTTTTATATCTTAATCCCTCACCTAAGGTTGTCCCATTTAATAGGATAAAACCCCTCTTCTTGTCATTTGTTGACAAAAGGAATTGGTCAAGGAAATCATCGTATAGATTCCTTTGTAAATAATCAATAAGGCCAAAATGTTGCTTTAGTGGTGGGTATGTGCAGGATCATCATGGAAAAAAAAGGCCCTTAAGTGGCAAAAAATTCAGAAAAATCAGTCTTAGGCAACTTGACGTAAAAATTTGAATAAGTTATCTATATTATTTCAAAAATATGTAAGAATAGAATTTTTAGAAAATTGAATGTAGTTTCTAAACTACTAGGTTTATTTAAAAATAAATAAAATCTATTTGGTGAAAATTTGAAATTTCAATGCGTAGTACCTAAATTTCGTGGAAAAAAATAAGAAGCACGTGTTTATCTAAACCACCCCAATCATAATAAAATGATAATATTTTTTTTATATTTTATATATAAAGTAGAGTACTCACGTCCGGATGTGATGCATATTTTTTTGTAATTTTTCTTAGAGTAAATAATTAATTAGAATTTTTTTAAATATAAACTTTAAAATATAAAAAATCGTATCGTCTCGACCACCTTAACTTGGTAAAAATTATGAAATTTATTTTTTATTTTTAATCCTATAGTAAGGTGAAGTATAGAATGTGATACATGTTTCGTATTCAAAAATGTGATACCGTTTGAAAGTTATAGATGTTTTTCAATCAGCCTATCGATTAGGACTTTAGTCATAATTCTAATAGAAAATAAATAATAATTATTTATTAAATTCAAATTAAAGTATAATTTATATTGATGGAAAGCTGAGAATCTCCTCTAAAAACCCTTTTCGTTTCATCAATTTTGGGTTAAAAAAAAAGTCGTCAGCCACATACCCTAAAAATACCCAAAATATTGCCACTTTTTGGCCCATCATGATCCTGCACATACCCTGGTGCCATTTCAAACAACCAAGGCTTCTCCTAAGATCAAATTTCTAAACAAACTAGGGCTACCCAAAACAAAATTACAGTAGAATTTTGCAATTTCTGACAATTCAAAAGAACCAGTAACCCTAGAACCTTAATCCAGAAAACCATTGACCAACACAAAACAACCCTCCACAAGAATCACATTCAAATAGAAAAAGTGATAAAGAAAGTAACTCACGGGATTTTGCACCCTGTAGAAAATAAAACCCTACTATAATTGCTTTGAAAAAACTCTATCTTTGGCTCTGGACCGCTTCGAAAACACTTGAATGCCCTGGTGGTGAAGATAGCCTAAAATTAAATACTTAGAATTTATGAGAAATGGCCAGAAGACGTCTCGTCCGCCATTAAAGCTTACTTGCACGTCATGCCAATGACTTCAATTGTATTTGACACAAATTTAAATCCTCGCTGTCGATCTCTTGTTTTTGTCAGATTATCGAACGGTCACCTTCAAAGAAGCTGACAACATCTCCACATCATTATCAAGAAACCACCATAATATGCAGCACCAAAAGAATACATGTGGCGCCCACCCGTGATATCACGATCATTAAACTCCCTTCAGTTTAGGATCACGCGATAGCGGGAAACCATTGATTCCCTTCATTAGTGATCACAATCATACATAAAAGGGAACATCATCAATACCTCTCTATCGAGCATCTTTTTTCACCAATGTTAAAACATCACCACTGATCATGAGCACATGCATCTCACATGTGGTTTAGTAACCCGCTCCATAACGCACTAAAGTCTGATACACGTATTAAACACTTTTCTTTTACTCTTTTTAGCATCGGCAAACTAGGAGACATGGTGCCTGCCCGCGATATCGTGATCACCAAATAGCCAACAGTGGTGTCATCACAAGATCGCGGGGAACAGTCAAAATCAATCGTAGGGAAATCAACAGTCATCAAAATAACCCCTAAAAAACATCAAAAATACTTAGAAGAAAATAAGGGGAAAGGGACACTGCCTAGGGCAATGACAGTCGATGACTCAATGTTTTTTTCAAAGCGTGAGGCACGGACCGACCCAGACTTTAATAAATAAAAGGGGCAGGAAAAATATTTAGCATTTTTTTTAAAAAGGGGCCTGGCCTAGACAATTCAATGGGACATAAGTTGTTTTTAGAACCTCTCCTCTAAAGGTAACGATAGAAAAGACCCAAACCAAAGATAGAACACCAAGGTTTCATGGAAGCAAAGCAAAATTCCAACCCCAGGTACCTTCCGAATAATAAAGACAAACTAGTAATAAAAGGAAACCAAGGACTTAAATTTGAGGCTCCATCAGATCAAACTATTAAACTACATGAGAAATAAATGAAAACAATAAATTCATATGTATGTGTATTTGTAAATGTAGGTGTAAAATAAATAAGAATGATGAAAATTATAAAAGAATACAAGGAAAGGTCTCCTCCCTTCTTGGTAGTGATAACCTCCTCCACACACAACCCTTAAAAATTATGAATAGAGGAATATAATCTTTGAAGAACTCAAAGTTGATTCTCTCCTACTTGATGCAATTAGTCATTTTATCCTTACAAACATATATAGTGATTACTAGAGACACATAGACCAATTCTTCATAATAGAAGAATTTGATCATAATTTTCCAATGATGGCATTATGGGAAAACCTTAGGTTAAATGAATAATTCCTAGCTAATTTCTTTAAATCATGCCAACCGTATAAGAGAAGACCACTGCTATGTGTACTTGGATACCATGGAGAAAGGCTAGTCTTTGGGCTCTTTCATCAATCATCCTACCTTAAAATATACCAAAAATCTCCTAGCAATTAGACGTAGGAAGATTTAATATGACTTAAAAAAAATTATTGCCAAAGCGTAAACTTATTATGACTTAACCAAGCCTAGTACACACTCCCTCCCCATTAACCACTTAGACATATGGAAATTAAATGTTAATTTGCTTCTATTTTTAGTCATGTAGGTGTCCAGTAAACCACTTGGTGGTGTTTCCCTCCAAGTTTATTTACTTGAATGAAGAGAAAAATTCCTTTGAATACAATTAGAGAATACATTTGAGGCCTTGGTTGTGTAACTACTGGACCATAGTCACATTTAACACTTGTTACAAAGTTTGGGAGTTAAATATGTTAAGTAGATTTGATTTGTGACATACATTTGGATTTGCACAATAGTTTCGAAATCAAGACTTGATTACCTATAAATTTGTAAAATTTAGCGATGAAATGATAGATTAATCAGTAATGTCACCTGAATCACATCACCTGCCATGAAAGAACTTCATTCAACATCCTATGTATGTAGGTACCTGTTCTCAACAGGTATTTGTCAAATCTATCTTCCCGAGGAGTGGAAATCTGTGAAGAGAAGAGGAAAGCAAGACATGTAGTATGTCTAAAGGAGGGAGACTAACTAGAGGTCAAAAGATTAGAAGAAAATTCTATAAACACATGGAATTTTTTCTTGTCAAGGGAGGCCCAAGCTTAAGGATGATGAGAGCATTAAAGAGTCGAGGTGCCTCAGGTACAAAATATCTATGGAAACAATGGGTACCTAAGGAACTCCTCCAATAAACACCCCATTTTTTGGTTTACCTAGAAGATATATCAAGACAGCACTTTCATTACATGGTTTAAATTATTTTTGTACGGATTTGCATAAAGGTCTGTTATAACAAGGTTATTGAATTGATGAAGTATGTTGGACCTGCTATAGTTACAAACATTGGATGCACCAGTCTGGATATACACAAAGCATGAGTAGGTATGCACCATCGAAAATTATATACAACTAAGATAAGGATCAAATAAAGGAGAAGCAGTGTACATCGATGGAAGGTCAAAAGATCAAGGAATATTGCGGTGGTTTATAAATAGTACACGATCTTGCCAACAAAATGGGGCGTTCCAATTGGGTATATTCGAGGTGCATGAGGAAACTGTATTCGTATGTGTGATAAAATCAATAATTCATAAAGAGTTGCTAATCAATTACAATTTGAATCGCTTAGTTACAAACACAGTTACTATGGGGGTGGTACGTACTATGTACCATTTTACCTAACCTCCAATTAATGACTCCAATATACCATTTTATTCTTATATTTTTTTTCATAAGTCTATTGGTTTCATTTTGGTAATGTTTTTTTATATTTAATTTTTGTCACAGGGGGACATTGATCATACGGAGAAGGCTTTGGCCTAGAGCATAGATCACGATGTATCTTTAGGCGCTTCTACCTAACAGGTTTACCTCATTGTAATTGTACAAACTAGATACAAGAAATTTTTTTTATTATTATGTTTTTTTCATAAGTTTTTTGGGTTAATTTCAATAATGTTTTTAATATTCTTGTTCCAATCGACTGGTCAGGGGAAGGCACCAGCAATAGAGGAGAACATCCATAGTGAGGTGTAGTCAATAGTTTTTGATGATGACATGGCTTATTCAACAAACCCTTTCGATATGATAAAAAAGCTCATGAAAAAATGCAATGAAGAAATGACTCAGTTGATGTTCAAAATGCCTCAATCAGATGAGATAAGAGAGAGGGTTAAAGTATTGATAGAGAGATTACAAAAATTGCAAGTAAGCTATCATGAGGTCTTTAATTATAACATAAGTTCATTCATGGTTTTATATTTTGTAATCTTTTATGTCATGAACTAAAATATGTGTTGTTTTTATAGGATTATTTACCTCCTCATGATGCTCCTAGCCATGATTAGGGTAGTGCAAGTGCTTCTTGAGGAGTAGGGGTTGGTACAAGTGTCCATCCTGATCTTCCTATGCATACATCACATTATCTGGCCCCATCATTCGTGGCTATGTTGTCGTTTGAAATGTTGGCAACACATACCATGCAGGCATCCATTAACACACCCTCTAGCAATAAACACATACTAGAACATGCATCGGGACATGTACCTAGGGATGCAGAGGTCGCTAGTACTGGTGATGTTTTAGCGGCATTTCCTGGATCTTCCCATATTACTAGTATGAGAACATTGCCAGTCACACTTGTGGTGACTGAGGATTTCATTCCCATAAAGATAGAGAAGGTCCTAGGCACTTTAAAATGTTTTAATTATTATTCTATATAATCCAATTGAAATTTACTTATTGATCGCTCTTTTGAGACTATTGATCCCATGATCATTTTGTAGGAAATGATGTTTTTTATAAACATCTAATTGATATTACATTGGAGCTCTTTGGCCCCAGCATACGTACATGGTGGAATGCCCAAAATGAAGATTTAAAAGATGAGCTCATTAACCGTTTACTTGTGCTGTTCGGTGATAAAAAATTCAACCAAACCAAGGTCCTTAAGAAAGCTGGTACCTATCTAAAGTATGCGAGGGACCAATATAGGTCACATTTAGAGAAGAAAAAAAAGTACGAGCATCCCCCCACGATTCCAGAGACGGCGTGGAAGAACCTGGTGTCCGATGGAAAGGAGAAGGGTGAAAAGAAAAAAGGAAAGACACCACCAGGCCAAGGAAGGTATGTGATATAGAAGCATAAATCTGTAAAAAATCTCGATTAATTGCGATTTAAAAAAAAAAAACTATAGGATGGATGATTTTTTCCTTGATTTTTTGAAAAAATCATTGACTTTTTGGGCAATGATTTTTTTCCGTTTCAAACTTCAAAATCACCAAAAAAACGTGTTTAAAATCTGCAAAAAAATGTGAATAAAATTGAGCTGATTTTCGTGCAAAAAAGACCATAAGACCATGGCTTGTTGCTTACTATTATGCTTTGATATATTTTTTCCAAGCATCCATAGCTTTTTTGAAAGCACCTGTTTTAGGCTTTTAGCCATAGCAGCAA
>VDFB02047230.1:238064804-238233914 GCA_007258455.2 Sequoia sempervirens | reverse complement strand
CTAGAACAATAAATGCAACATATCATTAAAGAAATCTATATCTATGTATATAAATGTGTATTTCTAAATGCAAGTGTAAATGCAAAGAGCATATGGTTTTGTAGTGTTATAGATACAACATATCCATAAATACTTAGCACACATGATCCCTAGCAATATTCCATTACAATAGTGTCAATTCCTGTCCTAGCCCAATACTTCTTACTAAATCTATCTACAAACATACCCATCCATGATTCCATCCAAGCGCTTTAATTAATTCTTTGAATTAAAGCCAAAACAGAAAACACACACATCAAAGCAATGAGATGAACGTCATAATCCTTGATTATTCTATTCAAAATTATGATATATTTGTACAAAGGAGAGATATGAGCTCGAGATATAACATCATAGCTCAAATGCTAGTGCTGCTTATGAAACATCAAATCTCCATAACTTTAAAACCCATTATAAGATAACCCCAAACCTAAATTTCCTTAACATTCAAAAAGGTTCTTACAATCTGCTTTGCAACTAGACCTAGACTCGACCTTCAAAATATTTGACTTGCCAACCCTTATTTTCGGCCTTGAAATCATTTTATAGAAAATGAAGGAGGAAAAGCATCGGGCCAGAAATTACACATGTCACTAGTCAATTGGACTGCTATGTGCCAATTCAAAACTATGATCAAAACCACCAAGTACCAGAGCATATTTTCATTGATTTCTACTCATTACACAATAGCTGCAGCATTTGTTACACCTCAGAACTTGTGCCCAAAGCTGTCATGGAAACAAAACCATAATCATTTATAATATAACTGATGAGCTGTCAGTTGCCAATAATAGACACAATTTCACTCCTCTTTGGTTAAGTACTTTTCCACCCAATTCTAATATTCCTCATCCATTGGCCAATTAAAATTCACCACCTCCCTCACCTTGGTATTGTAAGGTGTGAATTTCATCACAACCTAGTTGGTCTCCCTCTCAAATGACTCTAAGAACATGCTGGTATTAATTATTTTATCCATGCTACTTACCAACAAGTCATGGTTTGAGTCATCACAAATCAATTTGATTTGTACATTAATAACCTCTTCTGCCTTATCTTGCCATTGTTGCAGTGTCTTAATATTTCCTTGTGCATCTATTACATTTGGCAGAAAAGTGTCATTCCAATCATCAAAACTCTTTACTAGTGCTCTAATTTTCCTACTCAAATCATCAGGTAGGGTTGGGAATCCCTTCAATGATTTCACAAAGATTTGAGTAGGCTTTAATGACTAGGGCTTGTTATTTACATCAAATCTGGAAGCCTTAAACATAACATCTAAATTAGTGGCCCTAGAGATCCACTTCTCAACTAGAGGTAGAACAACTTCCCGATCTCTCTTAATGTTTTGTATTCCACCCAAGAATAAAGAATATAAAGAATGTATAGCTAGCAATCTAGAATCAACCTTCTCGCTTAAATGCCTCAAAACGGTGTCAACCACCTCATTGTGTTTAGCCATAGCACCATCTTCACTCGCCCTTAGGGAAGCCTGTAATTCTGTGATTTTATTCATCATCTACTTTTTGGTAGGATATGTAGAATACTCATCTTCCTCTTTGACTAGGACTGGTGCAGGGCTATTAGCAGGTGTCTAAATTGGGGATCCAGGATTAGAAATGATTGGGATAATAGGGAGAAATGACCCCGAAGTAGTAGGTAATGCTCTGATAGCAGAGGCACTGGAGGATTCTCCCACTTTCCCGTATATCAATCTATCTACTTCAGACTGCAGCTCAACATTTTTCTACTGCATTCTACTATACTCCCCAATTATTGCATTGTACTTTTCCATCAGGCTTTTCTTTTCAACTTCATCTCTTTCAACTATCTTCTGGGCCAATTTGGCCACATTGAGTGTCAGGCTTGTGGCTTCTGTTGTTGAGGTTTCAGAATCTCTCTTGATAATGAGCCCGCCCCTTAGACTTGGGCTAATATCAACCACATTTGGTTTTCTACCTTGAGGTGCCAGTGCCCATATGGCTAAAGTTTCTTATTCCTCACTAAAAGCAGAGTCTTGTAGGGCTGCCTTGACTTCTTCTTCACTGTTTTGCATAGGATGCTTAGACTGCATAATAGAATTGAATGCTACAACATCAACTATATCCCATTCAGGGAGGAGTAAGACACCAGCTTGAGATACAAATTTTCTTCCTTCATCAAGAGTGATGCTTTTGAATTGCTCTATTAATTCAGCTTTGACTTCATCATCATTCTCCTGGTTAGACCTATCAAGTCTTGATTCCCTCTTGGTCTTGCATTTATCCTGATATTCTTCAAGTTTCATCCTCCAGATCAACTGCAAAAACACAGGAGCTTTCACAAAGGCATCATCATCCAAGAATGCCTTCCAAGCCACCATCCTGGTGTCCTGTATACACTGCCCCTTTATATCCATATCAATTAGCACCAATTGTGCTGATCTAGGAGGGGAGGGTATACCAACCTACATGTCTTGATTAGTTATGATTATTTCATCCACCAGAGCCTCTTGTGACTCCTCAACTCTTCACCTCCTAAGGCTTAGCTTTGATGGCAGCTCTATAGGGTCATTTCTAGGTGGTGAATCTAGATCCACAATCTTTATCCCCCTAAGTTTCCTAATCCCATGACCTGGTTGTGATGATGTTTTCATTATTTGTTTCCCTTTTTTATCTCCTCCTTCTTCATCGCTGCTATCATCTCTCTTCCTCTTGTATAGAGGCCTGTCCACTGGTGGCTAATAGGTCAGCCTTGTTTCTTCAGGCCTCACCTCTAATCCCTGAATTCCCTAGTCTAGTTCCAAGTTTATTTTCTTGGTTCTCAGGGAGCTCATGATTTCTTTGAAATTATTCATCAAGAAATCAATTCTTTTATGAAATGGAGTGAACTCCATCAGTGGATCATGGGTGTTGTCATAATAGTGGTTTACAATTCCTGAGAGGAACAAATTTTAGCTGAAATCACATATTTTTAGAAAATATAATGATTTAAGCCTTAAAAAGTTCCATTTTAAGGATTCCAATTGAAGGGTTTGATTAAAATCACCTTAGATGGAAACCTTGGATGAAGACCTCGCTAGTTTTAAACCATACCTATAAATGCATCCTTTACACACTTATCAAAATGCTGATAAAAAATCACTTTTGATTTAGATTTTGGGGGATAAAATGAATTCATTTAAAATTTATTTCAAATGATTATGGTGTTCCTCAGAACAAGCTATCTAATGAATATAATTTTAATATGTTTTGGTTTTGTTATGTATTTTTTTTTAAGTTTTATTAAACATGGGTTTTTCATCGAAAATGAATTTCTTTGTTCTTCACATGCGGAAAAATAGAAGATTATCAAAAAAAATATTGAAAATATGAATTTTACTAGATGTGAAGTCCTTGATCCAACAAAAAATAAAATAAAATTTTGACATATACAAAAATTCACAGCATTATCTGATCCATGGCTATTAATGCGATTGTAATTCGTTTGACTTTGAAACTTGATTTGGAAAAGTATTTAATAAAACTATCTAACCAAGTGGAAGCACTAGATATCAGAGTTAAAAATCTAAATTTGAAAGAATTATAATTTTATCCTTCATGGAAAAAAAGTTATGTGTTATACGGTGTGCGTCACTTTTTAAAAATGTTGTTTTCTGAAAAAAAATCTATTTTTCATGGGAGATGGAAAAAGAAGTGCAATTTGATTCCAAAATTTTTGAAAAAAATATTTTTAGAATCTATAGATGAAATTTTATGAGACTCTAGTTTGTACCATCTTCAAATTCCTCACAATTTAGCTACTATAGGTGCCCGAATGTGAAGATTTAATTAAAAATAATAATTTTAGTGTCCAGTTTGGCCAAAAATTGTAAACCACTATTATGGGATCACCCTCATATTTTGGATCCAGTTTATGCACCATGGCCAACATTTTCTCATAAGCAATCCACTTCTCTTTATTTAATTCCTATTGGCTTAAATCAAACTCATTTCTAATCAAATCCTCAAGAAAATTGAAAACATGAGCAAACTTGTCACCCTTAATTCTTTGCCTAAATAGGGAAAAGAATCCCTCAGGATCGTGTTGCCTCCTAGATCCACTCTTCAAATAGTAGTCATCAAAATATCTATCAAAGTGAACCCATCCTCCCTTGGAAAAAATAAAGTATGAAACAACAGTATAATTAGGGAACAAATTCCCTTTTCCTTTTCTTGTCAAATTATCTTCATAAATGCAACCTAGTTGCCACATGACCTCTGCAAATCTCATTCATGATGGTACATTATATGAGATAATATGAGTAGATCCCTGGAAACCATAAACCCTTAGGACAGTGCTTACAGGGTATAAAATGATGTCACCCCAATTATGACACACCTTCAAATCAGGGTTCCTCACTTTGGGTCGGAGGAAGTTGTGCAAATCCTCAGGAATCCTTTGCACATTCACCATCAGTCTAGCTCTGAGCCTTGAAGCAAAGTAGTTATCAAACTACACAAAACTGGCATCTCCCTTGTTGTAAGACAAGTCTGCACTCCAAGCCTACACTAGTAATTTTTCTCCATTCATCTCCTGCCTCAACTCCATTTTCTCTAAGAAGAAATCGGTATTATTTTACAAGAACATATGTATTAATAAGGGGTACCAAAAGAAAGGAGTATCAGTGTCCCCCACATACAAGTTCAGCAAACCCTCATGTATCCTTTCAGCAAGGAAAGAAGCATAGTCGTACACTACAGAAAAGTTAAGATGCTGAATTTGAGCCCCCATAAACATATAAGCAATGGGCATCACGGTATTAGGGTTGAAACCTAAAATCTGGCAAAGTGAATAAAAAGTTGCCAAGAAATGATCAACAAAACAACTCAACTTGAAAGGTTCCCGGTCAGTTGCGTTGATGCGAATCGTTGAACTGCCCACCCTGGCTAGATGAGGAGGAAGCAATTTTAATCTGAAAAGAGGTTGTACCCTAGCATATTCTTGCTTCATTTCATCAAGGACTATCAAGAACAAGAATGAGTTGTATTCACTTAAATCAAAAACCTAGTGAATCTCATTTGCATTTATATTTAGTAAAACCCTGCCATCATTATCACTGATAATCCTTGTGACAGGATCATATCGTCCAACCATTGCCCTGAGTAGGTCAACATCAAGAAATACATTTGGCACCACAAGTTTTCCCATATCATATCTCCAACCATTTGAAAAAGGATGAGACATATTTCGCTACCCATAACATCTCCTAAACATTTCCAAGCCTATCATTTGTACCCTAGCATTCGCAATGTTATAGGTTTTATATCTTAATCCCTCACCTAAGGTTGTCCCATTTAATAGGATAAAACCCCTCTTCTTGTCATTTGTTGACAAAAGGAATTGGTCAAGGAAATCATCGTATAGATTCCTTTGTAAATAATCAATAAGGCCAAAATGTTGCTTTAGTGGTGGGTATGTGCAGGATCATCATGGAAAAAAAAGGCCCTTAAGTGGCAAAAAATTCAGAAAAATCAGTCTTAGGCAACTTGACGTAAAAATTTGAATAAGTTATCTATATTATTTCAAAAATATGTAAGAATAGAATTTTTAGAAAATTGAATGTAGTTTCTAAACTACTAGGTTTATTTAAAAATAAATAAAATCTATTTGGTGAAAATTTGAAATTTCAATGCAGTAGTACTTAAATTTCAGGGAAAAAATGAGAGATACTGATGTTTATCCTAACCACTAACCACTTAATAAAATGATAATATTTTTTTTATAATATTTATATATAAGTAGGGACTCCGTCAGGATGTGATACATATTTTTTGTAATTTTTTTGAAATTAAAATAATTAATTAGAATTTTTATTAACTTTAAAAAATATAAAAATGATACGTCGACCACCTTAACTTGGTAAAAATTCATGAAATTTATTTTTATTTTTTTTTAATCTATAGTATGAAGCATAGAATGTGACACATGTTTTGATTCAAAAATGCAATGGATTTTGAAAGTTATAGATGTTTTTCAATCAGCCTATCGATTAGGACTTTAGTCATAATTCTAATAGAAAATAAATAATAATTATTTATTAAATTCAAATTAAAGTATAATTTATATTGATGGAAAGCTGAGAATCTCCTCTAAAAACCCTTTTCGTTTCATCAATTTTGGGTTAAAAAAAAAGTCGTCAGCCACATACCCTAAAAATACCCAAAATATTGCCACTTTTTGGCCCATCATGATCCTGCACATACCCTGGTGCCATTTCAAACAACCAAGGCTTCTCCTAAGATCAAATTTCTAAACAAACTAGGGCTACCCAAAACAAAATTACAGTAGAATTTTGCAATTTCTGACAATTCAAAAGAACCAGTAACCCTAGAACCTTAATCCAGAAAACCATTGACCAACACAAAACAACCCTCCACAAGAATCACATTCAAATAGAAAAAGTGATAAAGAAAGTAACTCACGGGATTTTGCACCCTGTAGAAAATAAAACCCTACTATAATTGCTTTGAAAAAACTCTATCTTTGGCTCTGGACCGCTTCGAAAACACTTGAATGCCCTGGTGGTGAAGATAGCCTAAAATTAAATACTTAGAATTTATGAGAAATGGCCAGAAGACGTCTCGTCCGCCATTAAAGCTTACTTGCACGTCATGCCAATGACTTCAATTGTATTTGACACAAATTTAAATCCTCGCTGTCGATCTCTTGTTTTTGTCAGATTATCGAACGGTCACCTTCAAAGAAGCTGACAACATCTCCACATCATTATCAAGAAACCACCATAATATGCAGCACCAAAAGAATACATGTGGCGCCCACCCGTGATATCACGATCATTAAACTCCCTTCAGTTTAGGATCACGCGATAGCGGGAAACCATTGATTCCCTTCATTAGTGATCACAATCATACATAAAAGGGAACATCATCAATACCTCTCTATCGAGCATCTTTTTTCACCAATGTTAAAACATCACCACTGATCATGAGCACATGCATCTCACATGTGGTTTAGTAACCCGCTCCATAACGCACTAAAGTCTGATACACGTATTAAACACTTTTCTTTTACTCTTTTTAGCATCGGCAAACTAGGAGACATGGTGCCTGCCCGCGATATCGTGATCACCAAATAGCCAACAGTGGTGTCATCACAAGATCGCGGGGAACAGTCAAAATCAATCGTAGGGAAATCAACAGTCATCAAAATAACCCCTAAAAAACATCAAAAATACTTAGAAGAAAATAAGGGGAAAGGGACACTGCCTAGGGCAATGACAGTCGATGACTCAATGTTTTTTTCAAAGCGTGAGGCACGGACCGACCCAGACTTTAATAAATAAAAGGGGCAGGAAAAATATTTAGCATTTTTTTTAAAAAGGGGCCTGGCCTAGACAATTCAATGGGACATAAGTTGTTTTTAGAACCTCTCCTCTAAAGGTAACGATAGAAAAGACCCAAACCAAAGATAGAACACCAAGGTTTCATGGAAGCAAAGCAAAATTCCAACCCCAGGTACCTTCCGAATAATAAAGACAAACTAGTAATAAAAGGAAACCAAGGACTTAAATTTGAGGCTCCATCAGATCAAACTATTAAACTACATGAGAAATAAATGAAAACAATAAATTCATATGTATGTGTATTTGTAAATGTAGGTGTAAAATAAATAAGAATGATGAAAATTATAAAAGAATACAAGGAAAGGTCTCCTCCCTTCTTGGTAGTGATAACCTCCTCCACACACAACCCTTAAAAATTATGAATAGAGGAATATAATCTTTGAAGAACTCAAAGTTGATTCTCTCCTACTTGATGCAATTAGTCATTTTATCCTTACAAACATATATAGTGATTACTAGAGACACATAGACCAATTCTTCATAATAGAAGAATTTGATCATAATTTTCCAATGATGGCATTATGGGAAAACCTTAGGTTAAATGAATAATTCCTAGCTAATTTCTTTAAATCATGCCAACCGTATAAGAGAAGACCACTGCTATGTGTACTTGGATACCATGGAGAAAGGCTAGTCTTTGGGCTCTTTCATCAATCATCCTACCTTAAAATATACCAAAAATCTCCTAGCAATTAGACGTAGGAAGATTTAATATGACTTAAAAAAAATTATTGCCAAAGCGTAAACTTATTATGACTTAACCAAGCCTAGTACACACTCCCTCCCCATTAACCACTTAGACATATGGAAATTAAATGTTAATTTGCTTCTATTTTTAGTCATGTAGGTGTCCAGTAAACCACTTGGTGGTGTTTCCCTCCAAGTTTATTTACTTGAATGAAGAGAAAAATTCCTTTGAATACAATTAGAGAATACATTTGAGGCCTTGGTTGTGTAACTACTGGACCATAGTCACATTTAACACTTGTTACAAAGTTTGGGAGTTAAAATGTTAAGTAGATTTGATTTGTGATGGACACATTTGGACGGTAGTAACAATAGCTTGCAATCTATCAAGACTTGATTACCTTATAACCTATAAAATTCTAGCGATGAAATGATAGATTAATCATAATGTCACCTTGGAATCACATCACCATGAAAGAACTTCATTCAACATCCTTATGAGTGTAGGTACCACCAAATAGGTATTTGTCAAATCTATCTTCCTCGAGGGAGGGAAATTCAGGAAGAGAAGAGGAAAGCAAGACATGTAGTATGTCTAAAGGAGGGAGATCAACTAGAGGTCAAAAGATTAGAAGAAAATTCTATAAACACATGGAATTTTTTCTTGCTGAAGGGAGGTCATGTTTTTATGATGATGAGAGCATAGGCGGAGTCGAGGTGCCCTTGAGGTACAAACATCTATGGAAACAATGGGTACCTAAGGAACTTCCTCCAATAAACACCGATTTTTTTGTCGACGAGAAGATATATCACATAGCACCATTTTCATTACATGGTTTGGGCCTATTTTGCATGGACGGCATAAAGGTCTGTTACAACAAGGTTATTGAATTGATGAAGTATGTTGGACCCTGTTATAGTTACAAACATTGGATGCAACTAGTTCGATATACACAAAGTATGAGTAGGTATGCACTATCGGAAAATTATATACAACTAAAAGATAAGGATCAAAATAAAGGAGTGGCTATGTACATTGATGGAAGGCCAAAAGCATCAAGGAATATTGCAGGGTTTATAAATAGTACACGACCTGGGTCAACAAATAAGCAACCCAATTGCATATTCGAGGTGCATGAGGGAAACTGTGTATTCGTATGTGTGATAAAATCAATAACTACAGGAAGAGTTGCTAATCAATTACAATTTGAATCGCTTAGTTACAAACCTACGGTTACTATGGGGTGGTTACTATGTACCATTTTACCCAACCTCAATTAATGACTCCAATATACCATTTTATTCTTATGTTTTTTTTTCATAAGTCTATTGGTTTCATTTTGGTAATGTTTTTATATTTAATTTTTGTCACAGGGGGACATTGATCATACGGAGAAGGCTTTGGCCTAGAGCATAGATCACGATGTATCTTTAGGCGCTTCTACCTAACAGGTTTACCTCATTGTAATTGTACAAACTAGATACAAGAAATTTTTTTTATTATTATGTTTTTTTCATAAGTTTTTTGGGTTAATTTCAATAATGTTTTTAATATTCTTGTTCCAATCGACTGGTCAGGGGAAGGCACCAGCAATAGAGGAGAACATCCATAGTGAGGTGTAGTCAATAGTTTTTGATGATGACATGGCTTATTCAACAAACCCTTTCGATATGATAAAAAAGCTCATGAAAAAATGCAATGAAGAAATGACTCAGTTGATGTTCAAAATGCCTCAATCAGATGAGATAAGAGAGAGGGTTAAAGTATTGATAGAGAGATTACAAAAATTGCAAGTAAGCTATCATGAGGTCTTTAATTATAACATAAGTTCATTCATGGTTTTATATTTTGTAATCTTTTATGTCATGAACTAAAATATGTGTTGTTTTTATAGGATTATTTACCTCCTCATGATGCTCCTAGCCATGATTAGGGTAGTGCAAGTGCTTCTTGAGGAGTAGGGGTTGGTACAAGTGTCCATCCTGATCTTCCTATGCATACATCACATTATCTGGCCCCATCATTCGTGGCTATGTTGTCGTTTGAAATGTTGGCAACACATACCATGCAGGCATCCATTAACACACCCTCTAGCAATAAACACATACTAGAACATGCATCGGGACATGTACCTAGGGATGCAGAGGTCGCTAGTACTGGTGATGTTTTAGCGGCATTTCCTGGATCTTCCCATATTACTAGTATGAGAACATTGCCAGTCACACTTGTGGTGACTGAGGATTTCATTCCCATAAAGATAGAGAAGGTCCTAGGCACTTTAAAATGTTTTAATTATTATTCTATATAATCCAATTGAAATTTACTTATTGATCGCTCTTTTGAGACTATTGATCCCATGATCATTTTGTAGGAAATGATGTTTTTTATAAACATCTAATTGATATTACATTGGAGCTCTTTGGCCCCAGCATACGTACATGGTGGAATGCCCAAAATGAAGATTTAAAAGATAGGAGAAACCATTGTAGTTTTACTTGTCTTTGTTAGGTGATAAGAAATTCCAACCAAACCAAGGTCCTTAAAATGGGTTACCTATCTAAAGTATCTGAGGGACCAATAGGATTCACATTTAGAAGAAAAAGTCTGAAGACATCCCCAGATTCAGGAGGCAGTGGAGCACAGTGTCGATGGAAAGGAGAAGAATTGAAAAAGGAAAGAACCACCCTTGAACCCAGGAAGGTATGCTTGATATAAACATAAAATCTGTAAAAATCTTTCGATTAGTGGGTTAAAAAAAAACTATAGTTGGATGATTTTCCTGGATTTTTGAAAATCAGTGACTTACTAGACAATGATTTTTTCGTTTGAAACTTCAAAATCATAGCATTGTTGGAAATGCAAAAAAATGTAGATAAATTAGAGCTGATTTTAGGTGCAAAAGAACTCCATAAGATAGCGGCTTGTTGCTTACTATTATGCTTTGATATATTTTTAAGCTTGTCCATAAGCACAGAAGCACACCTTTTTCCAGAGCACAGCCATAGCAACAAGACAATGGCTGTTTGATAAAATGCTGGTGAAGACATGTATGAAAAATGCAATAAGCATGGATAAGAACTGATGAACTACTTGAAAAAATGTCTCAAAGAAATGTAGTCTCATGGGTGATGGAATGCCATGATGAATGCCATGAAAAGAAAATTGCTATGGATTGTCAGCGTTCCATCACCCTGAGGCCTGTTTCTCTTTAAACGACCACAAACAATCCCGCACCTTGTCTATGTTAATGCTTACTATTATGCTTTGGTAGATTTTTCCCAAGCATCCATAGCTTGGTCAAAAGCACCTGTTTTAGGTTTTTACTTTTTAGCCATAGCATGAAGGCATTGAACTGTTTAATAAAATGCTTTGGTATACATGTGAAAAATGTGAGTGGCGTAGAAAAGGTGAGTGAACTATTTGAAAAAATTACTTTAAAAATGTGGTCTCATGAGTGGTGGAATACCATACTTGAATGCCATGACAAGAAATTACTTTGCCGGATCATTGGAATTTAATCACCATGATACCACATTTTTCTTCGAGCATTTTTTGAAGCAGTTCACTACCTTGTCTCACTATTTTCTCTATTATGCTTTGATATAGTATTTTTCCAAGCATCCATAGCTTGTTTGAAAGCACCTATTTTAGGCTTTTTAGCCATAGCAGCAAAGGCCGATTGAACTGTTTGATAAAATGTTTTGGTAGACATGTATGAAATAGATGTGGTGAGTGTATGAACAACTATCACCATTTGATATTTATGTAGTTGTAGTGTGTTTTGTACAATGTAATTAGTGATATGAATATAACCAACAAATATCTATTTTCTATAGTTCATGGATTGAACTCTGTATTTTATATGCTCTCAATGTCTGTATGCTATGGAAATGCCATTAATTTTTTTTTAAAAGTAGTATGCTATGTGTGATACTATCAATAATGTAATTATATACTGATTACTCTTTCTTTTTACATAATCTAACGATTTCAAACTTTTCATAGGGCGGCCGACATGAAGGCAACAAAGGAAAGACTAGAAAAGCTACCGGCTAACACTAAACTTGGCTCTCGGTGGTTATATGAAATTAGCAGCATGAATTGTAAAGTATCAATAAATTAAATATTGCATCCAAATTATAATAAATTGAAAACAATTTTAGTTTGTCACACCATAGAAGCAAAATTCATGATCTTCTACAAAAATGTAGGGCTCTGAATTCAACAGAGTTCCCACAGAAGAGGACCTAAATATTGCCTTCCAGCAAGGCTATGGAGCCATGGCTGAATGCCTAAGAGTCTTGACTAGGAAAACACAATATTCCATTGCATCTGACACACAGGTAAATAAACTCAATAAAGTTTATTTAAAATCAAATACTAATTGTGCAATCGATTCAATATTAATTTCCACCATAAAGTAATTACATGCCTATTTGTTTTAAACATTCAAGCAATGATAATACTGCACATGACATTGGAATGCAACTTGGTGAGGGTGGAGTAGAGCGTGCAGATGAAGGTCATGGTGTGCATCCCGGTACTTTAGAGCATTTAGAGAGTGACCAACATGTTGAGCATGATCAGGCTAGAGAAGATCAGGAATATGATGTGGCCCCATCAGGTAAAGAGGACCACTCTAAAATTATTTTAAACATATTTAACTGCAATTGGTGTATTAATTAATGTAACATTTCGTGTTTCAACTTTAGAGCATGTAGAGCATGATCAACGTGTTGAGCATGATCAGGCTAGAGAAGACCAGGAACATGATGTGGCCCCATCGGGTAAAGAGGACCACCCTCATGTTCTCTTAAACATATTTAATTTCAATTGGTGTATTAATTAATGTAACCTTTCATGTTTCAACTGCAGAATCAAGATTTAGAGGTGTTCAACATGTTGAGCATGAGTCTATAACAAAAGTTTAGGAACATGATGTGGACCCATCAGGTAAAGAGAACCACTCTAATGTTCTTTTAATTAATGAAATACTTGTAACAATAATAATAAAACATATCAGTTTAACATTTCTTTCTTATTGCAGCAGATCCCCCCTTGAAGTGGCGTCCACGTCATGAGAGATGACTATGTGTACATTAAGATCACAAGCAGAGGGAAGAACAACTAAAGGGGGACATATATTGATTTAGAAAATGATACTCCACTTCAACTTTATGTAGCTTTCAAAAGAAACAAAAAAAAAGTGATTGTAATCGATGTCATGACAACCATTTTTGATAATATGTAAAAACTGAAAGAATGAATATTATATGTTAATGAATGAATGTGAATATGTTAATTAATGAATGTTATATGTTAATGAATGAATGTTATATGTTATTAATGGATGAATGAATGTTATATTTTATTAATGGATGAATGAATGAATGTTATATGTTATTAATGGATGAATCAATGATTAATGTTATATGATTGGGTTTGGGGAATTGAGAGTGATGTGAGGAGGGGGGGAGGGACCAAATGAGCTTCCACTGTCATGCGGTTGACCCTGTTAAGTAGAGAATATTAGAATATTTTCAAAACAAAGAGAAGCTCAATAAGGTAATGCACTTTTCAATATAAGAAATGCATAGTTTGAAGCATCAAACCAATATGGAGTTTGTATGTATCACCAGTCATTAGTCTCTGCAACATTTGGTACATTTCCACGAATATATTTTTTTTTAAAAATAAATTGATTATTCGTCACAATTTCGACGAAACCAACCGATGAATCAATAGAAAGGACCGACAAAGTTTCTATATCTATGATGAATATTTTGTCGTAGTTGCCCGCAACTTTCATCGCAATTGCGACAAAATTTTGGCGTAGTCACCAAGCCACTCCTTGCCCATTTTTGTCACACATTTGATGGACTTTTTGGTGTTCTTTTGATGCTACTCCTTGCTAATTTCATCGCAAAGTTAACAAACTCTTGGTGTTGTTTCGACGCTACTACTTACCTATTTCATCGCACATTTTATGAACTTTTGGTGTTGTTTTGACGCTACTCCTTTCCCATTTCGTCACAATGGCAATGAACCTTGGCTATTTTTTCGACGCTACTACTTGCCTATTACGTAAAACTGACGATGAACTTCTGGTGTAATTCGTCGATGGATACACAAAGTTTCTATCAATATTCTGACGTAATCCTGAAACATTTCATGATGTCGTGGACTGAAGATTCTTTGTTGTTATTTCGACATTTAATTCGTTGTCAGCATTTTGACAAAAAGGCAATGATGAAATTTTTTTTGCCATTGCATCACTCTTCTGACAAAGATGTGTCAAACTACCGATGAATGTTCATTAGAAAATGGTGTCAAATTCAGTAGTGATACATACATATATATACATACATATATTCTAAATTAGAAATCCTATTTGAGAATGCCTATTTTATGCCAACTTTGTTAGTCTAGTATATGATAAAAATCCATAAGATCTTCGATGGGCCTTACCTACATTTTTCCTTGAGGGTTTGGCTAGAGCATGTGAGGATTCATGATGCCAATATGGTAGGGAGGAGAGCGAGTGTGGGTTTATTGCTTCCACCTTCCATTGTCATCTATTTTTTGTTGCTTATATACATGTACATAATTTTTTGACACATACTTCTCTACTAAAAACTAACTCTATTATATCCCTTGCATTTGTCATTGTTTCCTTGACTCTCTTTTTAACTTCCCTGATAGATTGCTTACACACAAATATTTTGCAAGATGCCATGTATTCAAAATGTTCCATTTTATTTCTTTCCATTTAGAATAGGTAATGCTAACCTCTTTTACTCTATATCTCTATTATTTACTTTATAATGTTTCATAGATAAAATAGAAATTCACAAAAATTAGTGTTTTGTAAATTCTCTATTTCAAATTATTTCATGCTCCAACAACTTGATCCAATGTTACTCACCCTTGTTAAACACCAATAGTACATGTAAGTACCAAAATTTTCCATTTTCAATAAAAAGATCTAATGAAACAATTGTCAATATTATTAATTAATTTTAGTTTCAGATTATCTATATTGATTTATTAATTTTTTTACTAATAGCTCTTTTCCAATTCCCCTTTTCTCCCTACAATATTTAGTACCAAATAATTTAGCTCAAATCTTCAATTTACAAGCCAATTGTTAGGTACATTACTTGTCTTGTATCAATCTATTTAATGTGGGTTTCTGACCATCTATCACTTACTTGTTATTCTTAAGTTTTTTTCTAATAGTTGTTTTAGAATTTCTCTATTTTTGTTATTGTGTGATATATGATAAGAGTCATTGATATTTCCATGGACCTTACCTACCTTTCTTGCTCAGGGGTTTAGCTAGAGCCCACGAGGCTTCATGATGCCAATACGGTAGGGAGGACAATGATCATAGTGTTGGAGCCTAACATTTCATGCAAAGTTTGGAAAAATTTGAGGCTCTCATATTGAAATAGTTGATCTCAGCACTCATAAGTTCAGTTGGAAAATTTGCCTCAAGTACCTACTTTGAAAAATCATAATTGGAGGCTCATTTTGTTTCATTAAAAATCACTTTGCGGACATGTTCATCTACCATATTTGAGTGTCTCTACCAAATTTTAGCTTCCTACGATCAGTTTTGACAAGATTCCAAAATACCAAGTTGAAGGGTTCTACAAAGGTTTGCTATTTCCATAATGTCAAAACTACCAAAAGGGTCAACTTTGGAAAAATAATATTAAGCAACTGAATGATTTTCATGAAAAATGGATTGGTGTTCTGAATTATCCACATGTAAATCTACCTTCATGCTAGTTTTCAGAACCACATCATTTTATTTGCTATTTTTGCAACATCGAAAGCAAATGAACTTTAGACAATTTTATAACTGCATTTTTAGAAAGTTGCAACATGGCCTTCTTTGACACATAATATATCATGAAATAAATGGATTAAAGAGTAACCCTTTTGTACACATGTTTGTGGGACTTAAATGAAGTGATTCCCAAAGTTACAGCTTCCTAGAAGAAGATTTGATATTTTTCAAGATGCCAAGTTGGTGAGTTTTTAGATGGTTCTTAACAGAGGCAAGTTTTAGAAAATGCTAAATGGGAACCTTTGAAAATTGATATTTTGTGATCCAAATAGCTTTATACAAATATTCTTTGCAACCACACTCCCCTACCATCAATTAACATACTAGGGAATTTTCATGGCTCTGGGAAAGTGTTTGATCAATTTTCCATAGGAATTATGGAGGCTACTTGACTCTTTTTGGCTGTAGTACAAGATGTCAAGAAAAAATTTCTAATAATTACTTGTTCAATTTTGATTGTTCATTGGAAATATTAAAAGTCCCTTCTCAAGTCAAGTTCATGAGAAAGAGGAATTGTCATTATGATCAACAGCCTGGACTTCACCCCAGTACATCAAAAGGAAGAGAATAAGTTCTAAAATTTGAACTCTTGAAGACAAGAGATCACACCGATTTCTTAGAGATAATATAGTTATAATTCCATATAAATTAAGCACATAAAATTATCAAATCACATTTTCTCTCAATTTGGCAAAGAAGAGATTTAAAATGGGCATGAAAATGAGAAGAATCCAAACAACACTTCACATGGAAATTTTGGCTTGTTTAGTGGTGATAGGTAAAATAATGTTCACTACATAACTAGTGAAAGTAGGAAAATATTTGGGTATGTGTAGGATCATGATGGGTCAAAAAGTAGCGATATGATGGGTATGTGTAGGGTATGTGGCTGATGACTTTTTTTTACCCAAAATTGATGAAACAAAATGGGTTTTTAAAGGAGATTCTCAGCTTTCCACTGATATAAATTATGCTTTACTTTGAATTTAATAAATAATTATTATTCATTTTCTATTTGAATTACGACTAATGTCTTGATTGATATGCTGATTGAAAAAAAAATATATCTTTTCAAACGGTATCACATTTTTTGAATCTAAAACATGTCTCACATTCTACATTTCACATGCTATAGGATTTTTTTTTTTAATTTCATGAAGTTCTGACCAAGTTAAAGTGGTCAAACATATGAGTTTTTTATATTTTTTAAAAGTTGTAATAAAAACTTCATAATTGATTATTTACTTGGAAAAAAACTTACAAAAATATATATATCACATAGGGACACAAGTTCTCTACTTGTATCTAAAATCTTATAAAAAAATATTAACATTTTATTGTAGTTAGGGTGGTCAGACAAACACCTACTTATTTTTTCTTGAAATTTAAGTACTACTGCATTGAAATTTCAAATTTTCACCAAACAATTTTTAAAAAAATAAACCTAGTAGTTTAGAAACTACATTCAATTTGCTACAGATTATATTCTTACATATTTTTGAAATAATATCGCTAACTTAGTCAAATTTTTATGTCAAGTTTCCTAACTCTGATTTTTTTGAAATTTTCACCACTTAAGGGCCTATTTTTTCCATGATGATCTTACACATACCTAGTTGACCAATATATTGCAATCCAAAAGTCTAGTAATCTTGCATAGGAGAGGGTTTAAATGAAGCATAAAATGAGTATAGGTACATAAAACCCATGAAGGAATACAATAAAGGATAGAGTTGTGTAGACCACGCCACAAATGAGGGTTACCAGAGGACTGCTAGGGGAGGTTTCAAAAGATTGAAAATTTCTATAAAGAGGCTTGCATGTTTAGGTTCTTACATAATGATACAATGCTCAAGAAACATTAACTCCAAGTTAGTGAAATCAGGAATTGATAGAGTGACAAGGAAATAGGAAAAAATCAGTCCTCTCTAGCTTTGGAATTGTTCTCTAATTTTTTTGTTAAATATTTTTTTCATCAAAATGGCCACACATATTATATGTGATGTTTCCAAGAGAGATTATTAGTGGCTTTCCACTGAAATTCTCCAGATTAAAAAAGATTATTGTTCTAAATCCTCCTCCATTACACTTTTAACAATGATATGAGCTATTGGAATCATAGATGGCCTAAGGTGGAACTAAGGAACTATGGATTTCTCTGTAGTTTTATTTCTATTTTCTTTGGTTTTTGTAGCAATTACACATAATATCAAAGCAATCGAAGAAGATCTAACTGTCAAAACAATGCAATATTTATATGGTTACTTTGAAGAACATAGTTATGTCTCACTGGACTCTTAGACTTTATTCATTGATAAAGAAAAAACTTACAATGCTAGATTGATGAACTACCAACTTTCTCTGATATTCTAGCTCCATGGGTGACTCACATTATATAAAATACAAATGATATTTTAGCTCGTAGATATATTAAAGGCCTCATGGAAGGAGCTTCTCATATTGTCCATGAGAATGCTCCCATGCTGGATGTTGTTGGTATATATTAGCAATCTCCAAAGGGGTATCTTGTCTAAAAATATAGTGCAAATAGAGTAATGCTCAGATACTCAAAGCCTTATGTTGTCTACTCTATATTCTTTGATGATCTGTGAGAGAATTTGTGAGAAATCCTTGCATAGATGCTAACTTCACTAAGATGATTTATGCTATGTTCTACTTTTAGAGGATGTTTGGAATTGGATCCATCAATACTATATGGAATAGGTGATTGCAAGAGACAAGAGTGTAGTAGCTTCTTCTTCCCAAAAGAACATGATAAGAAGAAATACTACCATACTTCATGGAAAGTACAAAGAGTGACCCTAAGTGTTTCTTGCATTCCTGCAAATTCATTAAGCAAAAAGCCCTAAATTTATGACAAAGAAATTTATAATCGGAGCAAGTCCCTTAGATCTCTTTGACTAACTAGGTTACTCCAATGAGGTTTTCGGGTAAGGTCCCTCTGATAAAGCAATGTAAATAATATTAAAGCATGTACTGAAGGAAGTTATCCAAGAGACACATTAGTATTGGGAAGAAATAAATGTAAGACCCTTAGATAGGCCAAATGTGAGCACTGATCGAAGCATAAAATGTGGTAGATATTAAATCCACAAGCATGGGTGAAATATTAAAATAAATACAATGTTACATGGAGCAACGCATGAACAAAGGACAATGGAAATTTATTAAAGAATGAGAGCCTAACATTATTTTTAAGGGGATGTAATAATGTAAAGAGGGGTTATAAACATTTTCACTCAGAAATATTGTCACCAAATAGGTTAAGGGAATATAAAATTAAAGAGTGAGTAATTGTAATTTCACCCAAGAAGATATCTTCTAAATTTGGATGAAACTACATATGGGTAAAAGTGAAGTGAAAATATTCAGAAAAATAATGATAATAAATCAAAATTAAATTTCACGAGGAGGAAAATAAAAGGGATTTAAAAGGGATAATTATTTTTACTCAAAGAATGTATTGGAGATACATACATATAAAAAATGAAGTAAAAATTTCCAGGAAAGGAAGATTATTATTGAATTAAAATTCATAAAGATGAGTATTAAAGTTGAAATATTTTAATTTTCCAAAGACAATTAATTAAAATAAAGTGAAGAGCTGCAATAGTAGAGCAAGTAAAGGGTCATAACCCTAGAAAATATAATGTATATATTCCAAATAAAATCAAATGAAGAAAGGAAGAGTGAATAGGGAGAGAATAGGAGATATACAAAAGATATTTTGAAGATTTTTATTATATAGATTATACTGCAAGGACCATGATGCACATGTATGGATTTTGGTAGAAATCAATGGAAGATCTTTAATTCTGTGTGACTCAATATTGGTGTCTATTGTTTGTTGATTCAATCAATTAGTTAGATGTCTCCACATTGTTATTTCTCTATTATTTGAATTTGTGTATCCAAGTTGATATTTAATTTCAGCAAGACACACTTGTTGTTATTGTGTAATCAAGTTGATTGGTTTCTATTAAAGAATGAAAATCCTTTTAATTGATTATAGCAACTAGGAAGTAACATTTGGATCAGTAAGAAGAGTTAGGTAATTGATAAGATTGTCATATTTCCTCCAAATTGATGTTATTTTATTATTCAAATTAAGGATATAATTCATTTTTTGATAAACATTTGTTGTAATTGTGTGAATTTTTTAATTAGTTCCTTTAAGGAAGGATTAAAATCCTTTTAATAAATTGTAGTAACCTGATAGTATCAATTGGGTCAATAAGAATAGTTTGTTAGTCACATTCTTGCATGTTTATACAAGGTATAAATAAACCTAAGTGCTAAACAAATAGAACTACAACCAATAATAGTCACCTATCATAAAACTTCATTGATTCCACTTACCCAATAAAGCACTGATCCACCTCATAGTTCATTTATACTTCACTTATCCATTTTCATATTCAAAACATTCAATTATCACATTAGGAGTTGAAATAGTTAGCAATCCATCATTTATCTCACACTTTATGCCACTATGTGTAGATCCTTAAATACAAATAAGTCACACAATCTACTATAGCTATCAAGGTTGACCCACCTAGGTTTAGCAGACCCTAAAGTGCAGGGAGTCATCAACCATATAGGTTAACTCCATTCATTGGTTCAAAAATGTTGCAAGTCGAATCATAGAGCCTCACAATAGCTTAGTATTTGTAACATGCATTTTTGAGATCCAACATGTGGGTTTAGTGCTTTTGGATTCTATCATCAAATAGTTCTTCTTTCTTATATACATGAACACACAAATTCCCACACCAGCTTGGCCACCAAAATCATACTCTATTCTATCCATTGTATTTGTCATTGTTTCCATAGATCATTTTTTAACTTCTTCAATATATTACTTAATACACAACTCCTTACTAGTATCCCATGTATTCAAAATGTTCTATTTTATCTCTTTCTATTTACAACAAATAATGCTAACCCATTTTATTCTATATCTATATTTTTTCCTTTATAATGTTGCATAGATATAATAGACATTCAAGAAAATTAGTGTATTATAGATTGTCTATTTCAAATTCTTTCATGCTCCAAAAAGTTGACCTAATTTTGCTCGCTCTTGTTGAACACCACCAACATTACATGTAAGTACACAAAATTTTTATTATCATTAATAGATAAGATGAACCAATTGTAAATATTATTATGTATATTTCACACAAACCCCAAAGGACATGCTAAAACATCTAACATTTATGACACAATTTTTTTTTTTACGAACATATAATACTTGTAATGAAATGAAACATATGTATCAACTAACTAGTCCCTTGGGGTTACATGACTACATCACATTTCGAACATCTCTACAATAATCCCAATTTCTTATTGAAGATAACTACATGTACGATTCCATTTCAAAAACCATAATAAAGAATGAACAACATCTAATATGTAACATAAACATCCTTCATAGTTATGAACATAATTATAAATATTTCCATAGATACAACTACATCAAAGAACCATATATTATAAATCAATAACCACATAATAGCCCCAAGAATCTATAACCATAACATGAACAATAAGCATCCATCAGTGGCCATCAAACAATTCCAGAGACTGCATTAATTACATTTATAGTATGAAGATACATTGTTCAAGATTTACATCAATGAAATAGTGCTTCCCAACATCAATGGGAAGATTAAACTATCATGGAACAATCCAATTGAAATGTATGAGTACAAAACAACAAGACTATTTCCAAATCTGGTACAACTATGCACAACTCAATCTTTGGCTGGGGACCTAATGGGGTACACAACACATTCCACTTAACCATGTGGACCTGAAGGCCCACCCCCCATGCTAAGAGACAACAAGAAGGACCCACAACAAAGGAAGATGATCAAGTTAACAAGACTAAGAAGACATCACAACAAAGGAATAAAAAAACAAGTCAACATTCACTTCAAAAGGTGCATAAGCAACAAGAGGGGAACAACATACATACAAGGCTTCTCAAGGGTGGAGAGTCATAACATAAGCTTGACATGGGCTGCACAATTTGGATCTTCATAGATTACAACCTTACTACCTGGTTAAACCCTTGAAACCTCAACCGATCCCCGACCCCCATTCTCACTCATGTAGGATCAACATACCTTTCAAGAGGACAAGGTAGTTGATCTTTTCCATTCTAGGCCCTCTAACTCATCCCAAGCCTAAATGATCACTTGGGCCATGAGTGAGGCTACTTTATCTGAATTAATGTGAGAAACTACCGAAACCCCCTAGTTAATTATTAGGTTATCATTGATTAAAAAAATTCAATGAGTTACCTATATGCCATTTTGTGCATCAAATCCCATTGAAATCCACTCCCCTACTAACAAAAAATCTCAAAATCACAAACTAGGTAAGCCAACTTGCACAAAATATCAAAGCCGGATATGTAGAAACATCAAGTGATGCATGCACCATCTCACGCTAGAACTTCATAATAAAAAGACTTTCGAGGGAAAGGCTAAAACCCACATAAATCAACATAGAATTCAAGTTTTCACAAAGACTCATCATGAAATCCAATAGTAAACTTGATATGGGTTACCCAATGTGGATCTTTCTAGGTTTTCGACCCCTATCCTGGGTTACCCTAGCAGCCTCACCCAATCCTCGACCCCCATACCAACTCATGCAAACAACAACCAAACTCCCCTATAACCTCTGGAAGACTAAAAAAATCTTTGACACCATGGTTCCCCATCGAAATGGAAATAATAACACGATCTCAAAAGACTAACTCAAATCCCCAATTTATGAATCAACAAGAATAGAGTAATGCATAGTAATATCATAAAGGGATCTTCAACTCAATCAAAAACTAACATAATCAATTGAAAACCAAACCAACCACAAAATTCAAAATCTTCTCATTAACCATTTGACACAAAAAGTCTCCCTCCATAGAATAATAACCAAAATCATCGCAATACAAAAATCATCCACAATATCCAACTGCAACGTCAACCAACAGAACATCTTGATTGTACATCAACAAGTAATAACATTTCAGTCATGACCCCAAGCTAAAGATCCCAAATGAAAATGACATAGCATACATTACTCACTTATCAAATTAATAATTATGTAACAATATTTCAATGTGGCTCTATTATCAATGAAACAATCACTTCAAAAACCTAGTATAAAATTTCAATCAGAAAAAAATGCTATAATAACCTTAGTGTAAATGCTTATTTCTCAAAAGAAATTCTATCAATTACTCGACATATTTTGCTAACTAGATATTTAGCAACATTCTATATCCTGAATGAACTAATCTAAATCATTTATCAAATCTATATATACAAACAATTTGATACACTTAATTATCTACTCAATTCCCTTATCTAAAATGACTGAAATATCCAATTTATCTCGACTACCCAGTTTGAAATTCTCTTTATCACCTTACATTCATAATTGGTGTTACCTTTTTCTTAAAATGGCTTAACTTATCTCTTTTAAATCTAAGACATTTAAGATTAATTTATATCATTCTAACTTTATTACCTCAACACTAAATTGGCAATATTGAACTCGGGATGATAATTTTAAAAGGTTTCTATTATCATAATTATATTTGTAATTTAGATCTAATTATTATTTATTTACTCCTTTAACAAATAATCATGAGAATATCAATTACCATATATAGAATGAGAGTGAATAATATAATATTATTTCCCTTCATTACATAAACTAACAATCCCAAATATAACTATTCAATTTCTTTTCCCTTTTATATAAACTTCTAAATCAATTGTCTAAAACCATTTACTCCTCACAAACATGAATATGGTGGGATATATCTAAGATAAGAGGAAGAATCCAACATACTATTAAGCTAGATTTAGTGTCACCTGGCCTACTTCATTATACTATTTGTATAAATTAGTTTTATCAAGATTCAATGATCATTAGTTTCAATTGATGCTAGTGACCATTGAGCATCATTATATGGATTTTTTGTGTCAAGACTTTGCAAAATTTAATGTGTATTCAAGAGTGATATGCTACTAGGTTGGCAGAGACAAGATATAATGAATTAAAGAATGCTTTATTTACATAAGATATAAACTAATTTGTTTCAATTTTATAGAATATCTAAAGGATTGAGTTTGGATTCAGGATGGTTGATGGCATATGAATTTATTACTCATACTATATATTATTGTTCTAATGTGCAAGTATATGTAACCCAGAACTCAGTATAGAATAGGTTGAGGATATTCGCTAGTTAACATTCATCACACCCATCCACCAGACTCTGAACATAGATTATGCTTAACTAATACCACTATAATCAGTGGCCACCAATTATAAGTTGTCTTCATAAAAGTAAAAACAATGCTTGTGGAACATGGCAATCTACAAATTCATCAAATAAAAAACTATCGAATAGCAAAATTTAACATAGACAATGAATTAAGCTTATATGTTTTCCACCTACAATCTATAGGGGTATCAAATGATCTAATAAATTTACAAAGAAAAAAGTTTTGAGATATGCGAACCATTTCCATCATTATAAATAGGTACATTGTTCTAGTGGAGAATATTGGTGATTCTAAATGACACAATCTTAAAAATAAGTTCGTGTAATGATAATCTAAAGCAACAGGAATGAATTTTATCCTCAAATTAACTTGATGTGAAACCTTCAGTTGCATGCATTTAGATCCACATTTCAGATCAATGGAGCACATTCGACAGGGCTAATATGGACAACTATAAACACCTAGCTAATATGGGCATAAGAACATAAGATAACATCTATTAGAAAAAAAGGTATGCATCAATCAGGGTATCAATGCCAAAATACAACCTATACAAGAAATAATAATGAGGGGTGAATAAGAGAGTGCCAAGCCTAATTTATCACCATTGATAAAAAAACAAAAAGAAATCCGAAAAGAACAATAAAAAGGAAATAAGATGATTTCATTTAGAAACAATGAAATCCATGAGGAAACTCAACGATTATGGTGAAGTAAAAATCCATCGATGCCATAAGGGAAAAATTCTAATTCAAAACACTTACCCCTACCTTTGTTTCCTTGCCTAGGATCCAACCAAAGGTTGTATGTGAAGAAATGAAAGATAAAGGATCAAGATTTCCCTCCAAATGTGTTTGATTTTTCATTCCTTTCCAAGGACTCATTATCCTTTCCTAGTTTTGTTGAATTTTCCTTTTCCTTTCTTTCTTCCATTCCCTACATGATTCTTCTACCATTTTCAAAATTTTATAGCAAACTAAATTTTCTTCTTCTCCAAAAATAGGATGATTCCTACAGAAACCTTTTTTTTCCCACCCAAAAAGGATTGTTTATTACCAATAGAAAAACCCTCTTATCTTTGAAATCCAAAAATCTAATAAAACACAAAAATATCCAATTACATCAGGTTTCTTTTTCAACCATTGGTTCATAGTTGTGCATGGTCTTGCATGAAACTAATTTTGTCTTTAATATTGCTTTTTCAATTCATTGTCCCTTATCTTTATTCTATTGAGTATCTTATTTTAGTATTTTATTTTCTTTAAATGTTTTCTCAATTTTAAATTTGTTAATTAAATCCAACAATAATTATCTTTAGATTTAATTATAAAATCACTTTGTAAATTTTTACTTTAAATTAATAATTTAACTATCAGGAGCAACACTTGTTCCTAATTTCTGACATGATTCCAAATAAATAAATAAAATTTAAATAATTACCAAGAAATGACATGATTAATCCAATTTAATTCAAAAAATCCAACCAAAATTAAATCAAACTTCCAAAAAGAGTAAATCATGGAGGGTCACTACATCCTCCCCCCATAAGATTCAACTTGCTCTTGGAAGTCACAAGATAAAATAAATATTATGCAATCCTAAACAACATCATCACAAAAAACTATGTGACACAATAAAATATGGGAGACACCAACAAGACAGCTAAAAAAACATAAAAACCATATCAACAGGGTTACCAGATGGGGATAATCATCTTCATCAAGGATGATAATGAGGGTTAGGGAACCTTCTTGTCAACTCCATTTTTTTCACATCATTCCCATTGGGTTTTGTAAGGCACGCTCAAACATGACAGTGCAGGTGGAGTCAATTCCTGGTACCTGCAACCTACATCGAAATAAGATGTCAGGCATATATATATCCAGTAGCAAACATATTCTGAGAGGAAATAATAATGTATCAAGGTGTTCAAGAATGAGTGATGCTACATTGTCCTCTCACAAAGACTCCAAGTAGTAATCAAATTATAATGCATAGCATAACATAACAAATATTAATGCAGTTAAAATGACATGAGAAGCACTACATCTAAATATCCTAATTAATTTACCTTCATCATCAGAATTTGATGCTGACTACCTGAAAATCAAAAACTAGGGTGGAATCATAACACATTAGTAAAAATCATTCAAGTTGATTCACTACCTTAAAATTCTACACTTCCATACAAACATAACATAATTATACACACAAAGCACATATTTTCATTAAATATTTTCATTTACACACAAGACATTCCACTTTATTCATTACTCAACCAAAAGTCTCTCAATATTTTTAGCAAAAGACAAAAAATTTATACCTCAAATTCAAGAAAACACAATTCGTCACACCATAAACACATAATTCCAAGTTTAACACACACTCTACACAATCACACCCAAATTCACATCACTAGGAAATGCACCACAAGAAAACACGAGGGTCCATAATGCATCCCTAGTAGGAAGAATATCAGTGCATTGTGCACTACACCAAGGGTCCTATCCCTTCCACCGATTTTTTGCACCATTCAACTGACACCACTTAAGGAGAAATATTAGGTTACTAAACGTGAATGATAGAAGGCTGAAAACCTAAACTCAAGAATCCAAGCACAAGGTTACACAATGGGCTCAATTAACCTAGACTTCCCAGTGTTTGATAAACTTTCTTTGATACCAAGCTATAATGCCCCACTACACAAAACCTAAAGGACACAAAATATCTAACATTTACGACACATTTTTTTTTTCTAATACATAATACTTGTAATGAAACCAAACATATGTATAAACTAACTAGTCCCTTGGGGTTACATGACTATATTGTATTTCAAACCTCTCTATCATAATCCTAATTTCTTATTGAAGATAACTACATGCTCTATTCCTTTTCAAAAACCATAATAAAGAATGAAACAACGACATCTAATATGTAACATAAACATCCTTCACACTTATGAACATAATTATAAGTATTTCCACAGATCAAACACCATTAAAAAACCATATATTATGAAACAATAACCGTGCATAATAGCACCAAGAATCTATAACCATAGCATGAACAATAAGCATCCATCAGTGGCCATAAGACAATGCCAATGACTATAATAATCACACTTATAATATGAAGATACATCATTCATGATTTACATTAATACAATAGTGCTTCCCAACATGAATAGGAAGAGTGCAATATCATGGAACAATTCAACTAAAATGTATGAGTATGTACAAAGCATTAAGACTGCTTCCAACTTTGGTACAACTATGCACAACTCAATCTTTAGCTAGGGACCCAATGGGGTGCATAGCATGTTCCACCCAATCATGTGCACCCAAAGGCCCACCCCGTCATGCTAGGAGATGACAAGAAGGACCCAGAACAAAGGAAGATAGTCAGGTGAACAAGAATAACAAGACATCACAACAAATCAATAACAACACAAGGAAACATCTACTTCTAGAGGTGCAAAAACAATAAGAGGGGAACAACAAACATGCAAGGTTGCTAAAGGGTGGAGTGTCATCACATAAGCTCGAAATGAGTTACCCAATGCAAATATTCATAGGTTACCATCCCCCTACTTGGTTAAACCCTAGCAACCTTATCTGATCCCCAACCCCCATTATCACTCATGTGGGATCAACATATATTTCAAGAGGACAATGGAGTTGATCTTTTCCATTCCGGGCCTTCCCACTCATGCAAAGCCTAAAAAAGCACTTGGCCCAAGAGTGAGGCTACAACTACCCAAACCCGCTAATTAATTATTAGGTTATCACTAATTAAAGAAAATCTCAATGAGTTACTCGTACGCCACTTTGTGCATCAATTGCCATTGAAAGCCACTCCCCCTACTAACAAAAAAAATTAAAATCACAAACTGGGTAAGCCAACTTGCACAAAATATCAAAGCCAGATAAGTAAAAACATCACGTAAGGCACACGCCATCTCACGCTAGAACTTCATAATAAAAAAAATTCCAAGTGTAAGGAAAAAACTGACTTAAATTAATATATAATTTAATTTTTCATAAAGAATAATTATGAAATCCAACAATAAACTTAATATGGGCTACCCAATACAAATCTTCCTAGTTTTTCAGCCCGCATCTCAGGCTACCCTAGTAGCCTCACCTAATCCCTGGCCCCCATATCAACTCATGAAAACAATAACTAAACTCCCCTCTAACCTTTGGAAGAATAACATATCACTGACACCATGGTTCCCCATTGAAATGGTGACAATAATATGATCTCAAAAGACTAACCCTGTACAGAAAATCAGATGCGGAAAACAATTCTCCTAACGTCAATACCTTAGGAAAGAATGCAAATACACTTTAAAATTTATAATTACAGTCAAGTTAAGATGCTCTATGGAACAAATCACAGAAATAGAGTATTTGACAATCACACATGAACACCAGATATACATGGGAAAACCCTTACGGGAGAAAATCCCACCACACCAAGAGAAATCACTTTGTATTATAGTAATGAAGATTACATACAACTTCCAAACTTATCTTTCTGGTGTCATTATACAACAACATTCACCATGAACATTCTTTGAACAGAAACTTTCAAGTTACAGCCTTTATAGATTTTAATTCCTTTACTGATACAATTCAAACTCTTCACACTCCACTATTGATTGAACCAATCACTATCAAAAAACCCCCAAGCCTCTACAACTACTAACTATATCCATGGTGTTCCCTAACTATTGAGCTTCCTCACATAACTGTCACAATGAACCAACTACTAATGGTTCACATTCGGCTCCTCCTATTCATCCACGAGACTCCACATAGGACAGTCAGACAGTCAACGTAATTCAAAATGTACAGGAATCTCAATGAGACTAACAGTGTCTCGCCGATGCCACATAGCCTTCATACTGATGTTGCCAAGATTCATCGTAGTCACCAAGATGTTCTATTGAGCTTCAAGAGTTACACCAAGGATCATGTAGTCTGCAAGACCTATCATTGTCACCAAGAAGTCACAGCGAAGTCAAAGTGTCTCATAGTTGTGAGTCAACTAGTCAGTAAGAGTATTGCTCTTCGGTGAGATGTTATACCGAGCTTTGCAAGTCACCTAGACTTAAGTGTTCTCATCGGCCAGACAATCAGCTTTTGCTGAGACATCATATCGAGATCCATATGTTTCACCGAAGTCATCAATAGTTGCCAACACATATGCCATTCGCTGAGAGTTCTTGCCAAGTCATAGAGGTTACCCTGATGACCACCATTCGCCAAGACCTATGCTGAAAACCCCTCATCATTAGCGAGACTTACATTGTTCACCTAGACTTTTTCCTGAACCACTTGGGTTACCCTAATAGCAGTTGGCTATCAGAAAGACATCCTTCAGTCGCTAAGACCTTTCTCAGATTGCTTTAAGTTACTCCATAGATTCCATTATAAAACACTGTCAGCGAGACTTTATCTATCGCTAAGAGATCTTAGCAAACCCTTAGTGCTACTCTGAAGATCATGGTCGCCAAGAGTCTCCTCGATATAGGATTGAATGGCCTATCAGCTAGAGTTCTTCCAAGCGCTAAGAGGACATAGAGAATACACTATCTCATAGCGATAGACAACCGTGAACCTTTTGGAAAGACTTCTACAAGGTCACAATGATCTGTTCAAAACTGAATGAATCAAACTGCTAGTCGGCCTGACAATGAACATGTCACACCGACCTGGCTCTAATGGAGGTTTCAGCCTATATTGTTTGAGGTACATATTTCCAACAATCTCCCACTTGATGATCATACAGGCACCTCTAGAGCACAACATATTTATTGAAAATCATAGGCACTAAGGCCCATTGAACTAGCACACCACCTAAACTTGTTTGTGCTCACTGGCTTCGTCAATGCATATGCAACATTCTCAAGAGTATCAACCTTTTCTAAACTAACCTTTCCAGATATCAACCATATCTCGTACAAAGTGGTATTGTATGTCAATATGTTTCACTCTGGGATGGAAAGTTGGGTTCTTTACTAGACAAATGGCACTCTAACTGTCGCATAAAATTATTATTTCTCCTACATCAAAACCAATGTTAGAACACAAAATTTTCAACCATACAACTTCTTTACAAGCATGAGTAGCTACTACAGCCTCTGTAGTGGACAAAGCGACTACAGCTTTCCGCTTGCTCATCTAACTCACTGCACCACTATTCAACATGAAAACACTGGTGGATCTCCTGCTGTTAATGTCCCCTACCGAATCAGAATCTACATAACCATGAATGCTGAGAGTCCTTTGTGATTCATCTGAATTCCCATGATAACACAAAGCATATTCTAAAGTCCCCTTCAAATATCTAAATACTCTCTTCACAACATCCCAATGTATTCTTCCTGGATTAGCCATAAATTGACTAAGTACTCCCACTTCTTGGGAAATGCCTTGCCTTGTACAGACCATTGTATACATAAGACTTCCTACAGCACTAGCATAGGGCACATTGGTCATGTCCTCCATCTCAGTAGGATATTTTGGACAGTCCTTAATAGATAGCTTTGTTCCCTGCATGACTGGAACAACTAACTGCTTGCAATCATTCATACAAAATCTCTCAAGAACGGTCCTGATATACTTACTCTAACTGAGCCAAAGATTTCTATTCTTCCTGTCCCTGGTTATCTCCATCCCTAGAATATACCTTGCTGCACCAAGATCCTTCATTTCAAACTTAGCATCCAACTAAGACTTAAGATCAAAAATCATTAGCTTGCTATTTCCTATTAATACCATATCATTAACATAGAGAGCAATAACAAGCACTTGATCACTTTCAGATTTATAAGATACACAGTGATCAAATTTTGATCTTACAAAGCCTAAAGATAATACATATTTCTGGTACCACATTCTAGGTGACTACTTTAACCCATACAAAGACTTCTTTAATTTGCATACCAGTTTTTCTTTACCTTTTTCAACAAAGTGCTTAGGCTAGAACATATAGATTTCTTCTTCAAGATCACCATGAAGAAATATTGTCTTCACATCCATCTGTTCAACCTCTAAGTCATACGCTACTGCAAGTGACAATAGAAATCTAATGGATGTTAGCTTTGCTACAGGAGAAAATATTTCCCCATAGTCAATTCCCTCTACCTGGGAATAACCCTTTGCAACCATTCTTGCCTTGTATTTTTCTACACTACCATCCAGACCAATCTTTTTCTTAAATACCCATTTGTAGCCCACAGGTTTTTTTCCTTTAGGTAAGGGCACAAAACTCCAAGTTTCATTTTTATCTAATGAAGCCATCTCTTTATTCATGGCTTCCAACCAAGAATCTAAATCAGACATTTTAATTGCATCCTTTATAGTCCTAGGCTCATCAGTGCTAGAAATCAAGGCATAGGCACAAGAAGAATTAATTAATGAGAACCCATACCTAACTGGTTGTTTCCTTTCTCGGGTTGAGCTCCTCACTGGCTGAGGCTGATGTTCTTCTTCTTCAGAACTTTCAGAGCTGCTTGAGCTCTCGTAAGTTTCAGGTACATTTTGAAATTTCAATTCCTCTTTCTTTGGTGTAGGAGGAATTGCTGCTACATCCTTATTGTTTTCAGACTTTGTCTCTAATTGTAGATCCAAGGTGGAAGGTTTCAGCTCACGAAAGATTACACTCCTGTTGTATACAACCTTCTCTATTACAGGATTCCAAAGCTTGTATCCTTTAATGTTAGCACTATAGCCAATGAAAATACATTTGACAGCCTTGTTCTCTAGCTTAGATCTTTTTACATCTAGCACATATGCATATTCCTCACAGCCAAAGACTTTAATATGTCTAAGAGAGGGCTTCTTAACAGACCACGCTTCCATTGTTGTTTTCTCAACAAGAGTAGAATTTGGAGACCGATTAACTAAGTAACATGGAGTAGTAGTAGCCTCAGCCTAGAACTTCTCCTCTAAGCCAGCACTACTAAGCATGCTTCGTGCTCTCTCCATCACTGTCCTATTGAACCTTTCTGCAACTCCATTCTACTATGGAATATAAGGTGTAGTCTTGTGTCTTTTGATTCCATGGTCTTTACAATATCTTTCAAATTCATCAGAACAAAATTCACCACCATTATTAGTCCTTAAGCATTTTATTTTTCTACTAATCTAATTTTCAACAAGATTTTTAAACTCCTTAAATCGACTAAACACTTCTGATTTACTTTTCAAAAAATATACAAATACTCTCATTGAATAATCATCAATGAACGACACATAGTATCTTGATTAAGATAAAGAAGGAAAATTCACTGGACCAAACACATCTGAATGAATATAGTCTAACAAACCAGAAGATTTATGAGGACTGTCATAAAATGAAACACGGTGATGTTTTCCATATTTACAGTGTTCACAGAATTCAAAATCTAAATTACAATCTTCAAGCCCCTAAACCAAGTATTTATTCTTCAAGGTTTTTAAACCTTTTTCTCCTATGTGGCCTAACCTATGATGCCAAAGCATAGTATTCTCTACAAGAAGTTTTACATCTATAGAGTTTACACAATTAGGAATATTTCCCTCTTTACCTTCATGAGCAGCTTTCAGTGACTTCAAAGAGACACTATTACATTGAACAACTTGTGCATCCAACTTGTACAGGGTACCAATTCGAGCACCTCTAGCTAGCACCATTGAACCTCTAGTCATCTTGCAGCCACTTCCAAAAAACAAGACTTGTACTCCAGTATCATTCAACTTATTGACCGAAAGAAGATTTTGAGCCAGACCTAGTATGTGCATAACATCATTGATTCCCTTTACTCTGCCATCAGGGAATTGGATTCTGACTCTTCGATGACCAACAATTTCCAAAGTTGAATCACTCACCAAGTATACCTTTCCACCATCATATTCTTCATACTTTGTGAACCACTCTCTGTGAGATTTCATGTGGAATGATGCTCTAGAATCAATCAGCCAGACATCATTTGATGCCTGAGTAGCCAAGGCTACAATAAAGGCATCTACACCACTATGAGAAAAGTCATTGTCGGAAGTAAACTTCTACTTCTTCTTCTTCTCATCTTTACAATCCTTTTAGACATGACCAAGTTGCCCACAATTCCAACATTTCACCTTGGACTTCTTGCCAGGAGACTTTGATCTCCCTTCTGATTTTGATTTGGACTTCTTGTCCTTCTTCTTGCCTCTATCTTTTGACCTTCCTCTGATAGCAAGAGCTTCCTTAGCCATCTCATAAGATTTTCTTCTCATCTCTTCTCACAACAAAGAACCAACAACATCTTCCATCTTGAAATTGGATGTTGTACTCCCAGTAGCCATCACCAGATGATCCCAAGAATATGTCAAAGAACACAATAGAACCATACAATGATCTTATTCTTCAATCTTTACACCAACACATGTTAATTGTACGAGCAACATGTTAAATGAATTCAAATGATCAACTACAGGCCCTCCTTCTTGCATTCTCAAAGAGTAGAGCTTCTTCCTTAGGAATAGCTTATTCACCAAAGATTTCCCTTGATAAATAGACCCAGTCTCTTCGACAAGGAAGAGGTAGTCTTCTCTTCATGCACATTGAGAAGAATTGAGTTTGCTAGATAGAGCCTTATCAGCCCCTTAGATATTCTATTTACAAGGTCCCATTCTTCTTGCTTCATGCCTATAGGTTTAGTTCCATACACAACAATCCAAAGATCTCGATCAAATAAGAGATCCTCCATCTTGAGTTTCCACAATTCAAAGTTACTGCCATTGAATTTCTCTATTTCAATCTTACCAGATGAACTAGACATCTTTATCTATAATTAGAAATAGCAATCTCTACAAAACTCCCACTGAACAGAATTGACACAAAAAACCCAAAGTACCCCCAAGGATAACACAACTGGCCAGGCTCTGATACCACTTGTAAGGAAAATCAGATGCGGAAAACAATTCTCCTAATGTCAATATCTCAGGAAATAATGCAGATACACTTTAAAATTTATAATTAAAGTCAAGCTAAGATGCTCTATGGAACAAATTACAGAAACATAGTATTTGACAATCACACATGAACACCAGATATACGTGGGAAAACCCTTACAGGAGAAAAACCCACCACACCAAGAGAAATCACTTTGTATTACAGTAATGAATATTACATACAACTTCTAGAATTATCTTTATGGTGTCATTATACAACAACATTCACCATGAACATTCTTCGAACATAAACTTTCAAGTTACAGCCTTTACAGATTTTAATTCCTTTACTAATACAGTTCAAACTCTTCACACTCCACTGTTGATTGAACCAACCACTATCAAAAAACCCCCAAGCATCTGCAACTACTAACTATATCCATGGTGTTCCATAACTGTTGAACTTCCTCACAGAATTGTCACAACAAACCAACTGCTAATGGTTCACATTCAGCTCCTCCTATTCGTCCACGAGACTCCACATATGACAATCAGACGGTCAACAAAATTCGCAATGTACTGGCTTCTTGATGAGACACTAACATTGTCTCACCGATGCCACATAGCCTTCATATTGATGTCACGAAGAGTCACCATAGTCACCAATATGTTCTATCGAGCTTCAAGAGTTACACCAAGGATCAAGCAATCGATGAGACCTGTCACTGTTGCCAGGAAGTCACAGTGAAGTCAAAGTGTCTCATAGTTGTGAGTCAACCAGTCGGTAAGAGTATCATTCTTCGGTGAGAAATTATATCTTACTTTGCAAGTCACTTAGACTTAAGTGTTCTCATCGGCCAAACAATCAGCTTTCGCTGAGTCATCATACCAAGATCCATATGTTTCACCGAAGTCATCAATAGTCACCAAGACATACGCCATTCACCGAGAGTTCTTGCCAAGTCATAGAGGTTACCCTGATAACCACCGTTCGCCAAGACCTATGCCAAAAAATCCTCATCATCGGCAAGACTTACATCATTCGCCAGGACTTTTTCTCGAACCACTTGGGTTACCTCAATAGCCATCAGCTATCGACAAGACATCCTTCAATCGCTAAGACGTTTCTTTGATCGCTTTAAATTACTCTAAAGATTCCATCATAAAACACTGTCAGCAAGACTTTATCTATCACTAAGAGATCTTAGTGAACCCTTAGTGCTACTGTAAAGATCATGGTCACCAAGAGTCTCCTTGATATACGATTGAATGGCCTATCAGCCAGAGTTCTTTTGAGTGCTAAGAGGACATAGCGAATACACTATGTCACAGTGATAGACCAACATGAACCTTTCGGCAAGACTTCTACAAGGTGATAGTGACTTGTTCAAAACTAAATGAATCAAACTACTAGTCTGCCAAACAATGAAGATTTCACACCGACTTGGCTCTAATGGAGGTTTCAACCTATATTATTTGAGGTATATATTTCCAACAAACTCAAATCCCCAATTTACAAATAAAAAATAATAGAATAATGTGTCGTAACATCACAAAGGTATCTTCAACTCAATAAAAAAAAAACACAATCAATTAAAAACCACACCAACCACAAAAGAAAAAATATATTCATTATCCATTTGGCATAAAAATGCCCCCTCTATAGAATAATAACCAAAATCACCGCAATACAAAAAATCATTCACAATATCCAACCACAATGTCAACCAACAAAACAACATGATTTTACATCAACAAGTAATAACATTTCAGCCATGAACCCAACCTAAAGATTGCAAATCAAAATGGCATAACATACATTACTCACTTGATAAAATTAGCAATTGTGTAATGATATTTCAAGGTGGATCTATTATCAATGAAACAATCACTTCAAAACTCTACTATAAAATTTGAATCACAAAATAGTGCTATAATAACCTTAATGTAAATGCTTATTTCTCAGAATAAATTCTATCAAGTACCTCACATATTTTGCTAACAAGATAGTAGTGACATTCTATATCCTAAATGAAATAATCTAAATCATTTATCAAATCTATATATACAAACAATTTGATACACTTAATTATCTAGTCACTTCCCTTATCTAAAATGACTGAAATGTCTAATTTACCTACACTATCATGTTTTAAATTCTCTCTCTATCACCTTACATTCATAAGTTTTATGTTAATTTTTTCTTAAAATGGGTCAAGCTATCTCTTTTAAATATAAGACATTTAAAATTAGATTCATATCGTTCTAACTTTCTTACCTCGAGACTAAATTGGAAATATTGAACTGAAGATGATAATTTTATAATGTTTCTATTATCATAATTATATTTGTGATTAAGATCTAATTATTATATGTTTACTCCTTTAAGACAAATCATAAAAATATCAATTACCATATATAGAATGAGAGTGAATAATATGATATTATATCCCTTCATTACATAAAACTAACAATCCCAAATATAACTATTCAATTTATTTTCCCTTTTATATAAACTTCTAAATCACTTGTCTATAAAACCATTTAATCCTCACAGACATGAGTATCCTTCTGCTATAGGTATATGTTATATACAAGATTACCTATTCAAGCATGCATACAAATAGATATCTACATTTACACATATTGATATACCTATATTCAACCTTTCACTTTGAGAAGTTTTGTTGATTGGCTACTACATGGCACTTACAACAAAATCCAAGCTAAGTTTATGTCATTGTTCTTTCCTTGAGTTAATGCTTTAAGAGTACCTTATGCCACATCCAGTAGATTGGACTACGCTTCAACAATTCCTACAATCTTGGCACAACCACCATTTAATATTTTTATCACTTATAGGATATAGCAATTTAAGTTTGTCTACCTCAAAGAGATCATTGATGCTCAATCTATAAGAAATTATTGAGATAGTTGCAAATTTGATTATCAAGATGCTTTAGTATATATCTCTACTTTGACTGCTTAAAGTTGATATTAGTTTTTACATGCACTAGTTAGGAATGCACAGAATGGAAGCACGTGTCTTCAAGAAGATGGCAAGATATATCTATGATAAGAGGAAGAATCCAACATATTCTTAAGCCTTCTTCAGTGCCACCTAACCTACTTTCATTATACTATTCAAGTATAAATTGGTTTTATCAAGATTCAATTATCATTAGTTTTAGTTGATTCCAGTGACCATTGAGCATCATTATATGAAGTTTTTGTGTCAATACTTTGCAAAATGTAGTATGTATTGAAGAGTTATATGCTACTAGATTGTTAGAGACTAGATACAATGAATTAAAGCATGCTTTACTAACATAATGTATAACCTAATTTTTTTCATTTTTATAGAATATCTAAAGGATTGAGTTTGGATTTAGGGTGGTTGATGCTATATGAATTTCTTGCTCACACTATATATTATTGTTATGATGTGTAGGTCTATGTAACCCAGAACTCGATATAGAATAGGTCAAGGAAATTCAATGAAGTAGTACTCAAATTTCAGGGAAAAAATAAGTAGGTGTCTGTCTGACCACCCTAACCACAATAAAATGATAAAAAAAATTTATAAGATTTTAGATATAAGTAGAGGACTCATGTACTTATGTGATTCATATTTTTTTGTAATTTTTTTCCAAGTAAGTAATTAATTATGAATTTTTTTTTCTAACTTTCAAAAAATATAAAAAATTATATGTCTGATCACCTTAACTTGATCAAAACTTCATGATTTTTTTTTAACCTATAGTATGCAAAGCATAGAATGTGATGCATGTTTTGGATTCAAAATATATGATACTATTTGAAATCTATTTATTCTTTTCAATTAGTATATCAATTAGTAATTTAGTCATAATTCAAATAGAAAATGAATAATAATTATTTATTAAATTCAAATTAAAGCATATTTTATATTGGTGGAAAGATGAGGATCTCCTTTAAAAACCATTTTTGTTTGATCAATTTCGGGTAAAAAAAATTCATCAACCACATACCCTACACATACCCATCCTATCATCACTTTTTGGCCCATCATGATCCTACGCATTCCCTTTTGAAATATGTTCACTTCATCAAGGAATTGGAAAGGAAGAAGTTCCCCTCATAAAGGGAAGATCATAAATTTTCTAGTGTGAGAAGGTTCTCCCTTCTTGGAGGAAATTTTTCCAAATTCTTTCTTTATGAACCCATGATGAACAAAAAATATTCCACTAGGGGTTGTTGTTGAGGAAGGAAATTTTTGAAAATGTTTTGAAAGGATTTTCAAAAAAAAGATTTGTTGGCCACTAAATTCATTTTTTAAAATTGAAGTTGTGTGAAAGGCCCCATTAGGATGGTGTAAGTCGAACACAAAGGAACGTAACATCGTAAGAAGAGAAAAGCATGAATGAAAAAGTGATGTTGTGGCCCACAAAACATAGCAAGATGTAACCATGGTAATGTTTTCGCACATTCAAGGAACAAAAAATGAGAACCAAAACATCACAAAATAAGCAAGAAAGATAAAAGAGAAAAAATACAAGAAGAGAAATAACATTATAAAAAAGGGGTAGGGGTGATATGATATTTTTGGGTCAGAGCTACTCATAAATATAGATAAATAAGTATAATAATATATAAATTAAATATCATCAATGCCCTACCATAACAAAACATATAAAGAAAATCATGAGAAGAAAAAAAAATTGGGTCAACATGGATGCTAGGCCTAAATGGCCCCAACACTTTACATTGTCCCTAATTGTTGAAAATAAATAGACAATAGAGGAAGAATGATGTAACAAATAGAGGAAGTGTTTACAACACATAAAAACTCATGTATCCAAGCACCTACAAGGGTGACAAGGGTCATCGAGGAATACATAACACAAGCAAGGGACAACACAAACACACACACAATCTAATCTATATATAAAGAAGAGGTGCCCCCTAGTCCTCATAAACCAAGAGGTTGTCATTATCCTAGTATAGATCATCATAAGGTGAAGGTGGATGAGCTTTCAAGGGTGAAATATCAAGGGGGGAACCCTTTGACCCTCCTACAACAAGAGCCAAGGAAGAAGGCTCCTCGAGGTCTTCTCCACTTAGTTCTTGTGGGATGAATGTCATCAATGTTGTGAAGATTGTTGATAGGGCTAGGACTTCATCCATAGAATTAAATATACACTTCATAGGAGTTCCATGTGTTAACTCAATGGGTCAGGGAGGAAGCACCTAAGATCGACTACTAGGCTCACCGAATGACTTGGGATGAGTGACCAACTCCAAGGAAATTTGGGATTTTTCTATCACTAGGATGACACAAGCTAATGTAGAACCACCCTTTGAAGGAGGAAAACCCTTATTCCAACCCCAAGTTCTATTGGGATCATCATCCATATTTTTCTTCATTGGAGGATGTGAGATCCCCACAAAAAAGGTAGAAGGCATGGAAGAAGAGAATAAAACCATGGCAGACACCACTAAGGTCTTAAGCATGTTCATGGGCTTTGAGAATAGCGAGATGTCTGAAAGGGACATTCAAAGGGGTGGATTAACTAAAGGAGAAAAAAATACATGCACCCTCCTCAGGTGAGGATTGCTTATGCTCACGGAAGGAGCTAGAGGCAAGACCAAATTTGGAGGAATTGAAGTTGAGGGGATGGGAGAGGAGGGCCCAACAAAAGGTGTTGAAGCAAGAATTTCCAACTCCTTTTCCATCTTCTGCAAGGTGGCCAATTGAGAAGCAAGAGCCTTTCTTCAATGCTTGCAATAACATGGAAGATGATTTTTGTGACTTTAGGAGCTAGAGACCGTAGGATGAGATAGGACAACATATTCTTGTTCAATCATTAGAATATCCATTATGGTGATTTCTGGTAGAGCAAGTGACACCTAGATGAGAATAGGAGGGAGAGGTTGGGAGGATGATGGAAAAATAGCAGGAGAAGTAGACCCTAATTCCTCAGTGGTGAGCCTATTCCCATTCACTACATTAAAGAAAAAGAGTGGTAGGAGGCTAAGAAGGTTGAGACATAGAGGGCTCCCAATAGGGACCTTTCCCCTTACCATACACAAAAGGTTGAGGTTTTATGGGTAAGATAGGAAGGTCAGATACTTGAATCTTGGATTTTTTCCAAGTGGACATCATCAAAATCCTTATATGGAAACCAGGAGTAATAACCCAAAGTTCCTCTTTAGAGAAGGAGCAAGAGGAGGTTCCCTAAGCATGAGCACTCTTTTCCTTTCACTTCTATGAGGAGGGATAACTTATTTTTGTGCTACTAGGTGAGTCACATTTAGTTGTACTTTTCCCTTAGTTTTGTACTTCAAATAGTTTTGGTAAAGCAGGTTTGTCCTAGGAGGAAGTGGAACAAATAGGGTGGGCCAAAAATTATCCAAAGAGTAAACCCCATGAGATACCAATGGTTGATATCTAGTTTCCAACACAAAATTCATGACACCTTTGTGAGAGTACTTTAAGCATTTGTGAATAACAAAAGTGATTCCATTCATGGAAGTTAGCCACGAGATTCCAAAATTCACCCTGAATAGATCAGATTTTAGAATGAAATCAAAGGTTATATCCATTGCCCTAAGTCCTACTAGGATGGAAATAATTATAAAGCCATACAACACAACAGAGAGACCATCATGCATATGTATAATAGATTTTTTTTCTCATATTCCTCCCTTTGTAATTAATTTAGTCTTAATGTCTCCTTCGTAATAACATTCACTCAGCTCATAGGGTCAACTAGGAATTCCATCACAATGTTTCCATTGAGGTGAGCAAGAATGTATAGGGGAGAGGGCTTATTATTCAGAGGAAATTCCTACGAGGTGAATATCACATTTGGAAATATAGTCATAGGCTATGTGGGAGGAGGAGTAAACAAAACCACATTAAAATTCATTGAGGCTTTAGGAGAAGCATCAAAAGGATCAATAATCAAGTTCACAAAGTGAGACAAAACTACATTCGTATAAATCTACAACTCACTTTTTTCCTTTGTCACTAACTTATTTCTGTGTGCTTCTTACCATCAAGATGGATGGTACTGTTGTCAATGTGGTCTTGTATCTCATGACACAGGCACATGCAATGCTCAATATCATGTATGTTAGCATGATGGTACTAACAAAAATCATTCCCATTGTTCTAATTAGGATAAGGCTCTTTCAAAGGTCAGGATTTTGCAAGGTTATAATCTTATGCTTCAATAAATTTTGTAGAATACAAGAATAAGATTCAACTAACTTTGTAAATTTTCTGTTGCATCTATGGTGGTGGTCATTATTTGCAGAAAATACATTTTCAACAACTTTTCCTTTTCTTGAAATAGACACAATAAATTCTCCTTCAGATCAAGAGGTCAAGGAGGATCCCCCAAACTGAATCACCATTTGTTGATACTATTGTAATGTGGCATATATATGTCTGAAAGAATATTATTTCATTAAGGTGAATTACTCCTACCTGGCTCACTATAGGTTGCTTATGAATACCTTCTACATGTCCAAGTTAGGCATCAGGTAGGAAATTTGTGAAATGAAAACTTGATATCGTGCAATGAAGTCAATTATCTTCTCATGTCCTACCTGATTACATCAAATGAGATTTGAGTAGGTCATCTTCAAATTGATGTTATCCTAGAGTTGATGGAGAAAATAATTAACAAGCTGGTCAAATGACAATATAGAATTAGTGCGAAAGGAACAATATCACTCAAGTGATTTTTCCTTAAGATATCAAAGGAAATTTTTTTCCATTAGACCATCAGGGTGCAATAAATTTGTGCACATGGTGTTAAAAGTTGATACACATTACTATAGATCTCCTTTACCACCATACCTTTCGATCATAGGAATCTTCATTCCCCACAGGAAAGGAGTCCTCAAAATTGTCACCAATAATAGACTATGTAAGGAGAAGGGATAAAATACAAGCTAGGAGGAGGCTGGAGATAGGTTCATCAATTGGATTTGCATTTGTCCCATGTTCTTGAACCATAGATTTTTGGCACCATGCACTTCTCTAGCTCTTCTAGGGATTTTCACCTAAAAGGAGAGAGGTAGGGCCAAAAATGCTAATGGGGTTCATTCAAATTAAGAGATGTATAATGTGATTTAGACTAAATGAGATGATCTAAATGTTGTTATATGAACTAATTGATTGATTATAAATGAAAAATATAGGAATTATTCTATGTTGAAAAACACATTGTGTAATGTAAAAATGAACTAGAAACAAATGCAAAGCTAAACATAAATGAATGAAACTTGAAGTGTGCACCTAAAGAATTGAAGGATATTGGAAATAACATTTGAAATGATACTAATTCTTTCTTTCGAGCTTGGTGGGACTCATTCTCCATTCTAGGTGAAGCAATCCCAATTTCGTCAAACTGAGCTTGGATCCATTTCTGACAAAAGGGTGTCTAAAAATGTAGAAAAAAAAATTGACCCTAGAGTGGGACTCATTCGTTACCCATGGTGAATGAGTCCACTTGTGAATTTTTGGATTTTCAAAGGTGGATTCTGAAGCTTCTAATTTGCACTTTAACTTCCTATAGGTGTTCTCTTCTGTAACTCTTATTTAGAGGTTTGAAAATGAGATTTTGTTGATATTTTGACATGATGGATGAAGAGAAGACTTGAAAAACCTTGCAACTTGATATTAAATTATTTCAAAGCTTCTAAAAGTCTTAAAATTTCATACACACAAGATAAGAATGAGAAATTTTGAATGTTAGGGCATGGGGGTTTGCCTTGGTCAAACCCCTTTTAGCTAATTAAACCAAAATGATGAAAGAATAGAATGAAACATGAAATAATGGAATTTATTACCTTTCCATGATGTTTTTTCTTTAATTTTTGTAGCAATGGAGTAAGATTCAACTATTGAATGTCCTCATAAGCTTTCTTAATGACTTGCAATGACAAAACCCTAAGTTCCTTAACTTGAGATGGAAGATTGGTGGATGAATAATGGAGAATGGATGCGAATTAGTTTAATTCATGTGAAAATGAGTTAAAATATCTGTATTTATATGCAATTCAGCTATTTTACCCATTAATACCTCATCACAAACTGACATCAAGTGATATTAAACTCAAATTTCACTTTTTCCCACTTAAATGTCAAAATTGAGCCAAATGGGACTCATTCGCTGCACTTGGTGAATGGGTCCCACCTGGATGGGACTAATTCACTATGTATGGTGAATGGGTCCCATAGGGGCCAATTTGACAACTCAGATGCCAAGAGATAAGGAAATAAGGTCCAAAATACAATTTTGTTAGGTATTTGATCAATTTAGGCCTTAGGATGCACAATATGCATTAATAGGGGTCTATTAATGATGATGTGAATGTAAAATAGGGCTTGGGACACATAATTCAATGTGAAAGTGTGATAAAATGCACTTTACAACACTAAAATGAGGTCCACAAAGCCTAGAAAGGCACAAAAACCAATGTGAATGTGTAAGACACATTACAACACTAGTTTAACATTGAGCTTATTTGACAAGCCTTCTAAATTGATGTAATAATGTTATTGAACAAATTTTATAATTTTGAATTAAGGATAAATAGGTTCATCAAGTCTAGAAAAGCGTGAAAGTATCTTACAACACTTTATAACACCTTTTCAAGACATCATTAAAAGCATGTTATTTGATTTGCAAGGGTCCAAGACCTAGTGTGGATGCATAAAATGCCTCACAACACCTGAATGAAGGCCTCATTAAGTCCAATTTATAATGAATTAATCCCCTATCAATCAAAGGGTACTTTTTTCTATGATACATTTAGCCCCCACTTTAGTGAGAGGATGAACTTGATTCAAACTCACACTAAAGTAGATAGGTGATCCCACAATAGTGGTTTACAATTTTTGGCCAAATTGAACACTGAAATTATTATTTTTAACTAAATCTTCACATTCAGGCACCTATAGTGGCTAAACCGTGAGAAATTTGAAGATGGTGCAAACTAGAGTCTCATCAAATTTTTTCTTTATATTCCAAAAATATTTTTTTCAAAATTTTTGGAATCAGATTGCACTTCCTTTTCCATCTCCCACGAAAACTAGTTTTTTCAGAAAAGAGCATTTTTAAAAGGTGACACACACTATATAACACATAAATTTTTATCCATGAAGGATAAAATTCTAATTCTTTTGAATTTAGATTTGTAACTCCAATATCCAATGCTTCCACTTGGTTAGATAGTTTTTTATTGAATATTTTTTCCTTAATCAAGTTTCAAAGTCAAACTAATTACAATTTAGACATAGTGCAACCGTATAATGTGTAAATTTTTTTGTATATATCAAAATTTTATTTTATTTTTTTTGTTGGATCAAGGACTTCAATATTTAGTGCACTCATATTTTTCAATTTATTTTTTGATAATATTCTATTTTTCCACATGTGAAGAACAAAGATATTCATTTTCAATGAAAAACCTATGTTTAATAAAACTAAAAAATTAAATACATAACAAAACCAAAACATGTTAAAATTATATTCATTGGATAGCTCATTTCGAGGAATACCATAATAATTTGATCCCCCAAAAGCTAAATCAAAAGTGATTTTTTATCAGCATTTTGATAGGTGTAAAGGGGACTCATTTATAGGTATGGTTTAAAACTAGCGAGATTCTATCCAAGGGGGTTTGATCTAAGGTGATTTGATCAAACCCTCTTCAATTGGAATCCTTAAAATGGAAATTTTTAAGGCTTAAATCATTATATTTTCTAAAAATATGTGATTTATGCAAAAATTAGCTCGTCTCAGAAATTGTAAACCACTATTGTGGCAACACTGAGACATTAAAGAGAGATTCAAGTGTATAGATGCAAATGAAAAAGAATGACAAAGATCAATGAGGTTGCACAACCCCCTAGGATCCAAGATCCTCAGTCAAACCATTAAGATACAAAATCATGCAATGGAAAGAAATAAAGGAAAGAAAAATGGGGTGGAAAAGATATACTCACTAAAAGGCCACAAAACTTTAGGTCATCTACCGGGTGAGAAGTCCACAAAATACTCACTTTGGGGCCATGGCACTTTTGATTATCCATGGGGTGATAAATACCAAAGGGGAGATGCATATGCTAGTTGTTATGCACTCACAAACACAAAGGTTTCTATGGGGAAATTTGTGCTGCTAGATGGGCTTCCCACTCAAACATATCAAATTTATACCTCCTAATAACTTAAATAAGGTGCCAAAATGAAAAATTCTTTTGAGCTCTATGAGGTAAGCCAAACTTTGTATGCTTGACACTCATAGAAATTGTTAATGCAAAATAGTGTAAGGATTTTTAAAAGGGATTTTGCTTAGTTCATGCAAGGTCTCATCTTAGGGAACATTTTGTTTAACATTTCCAAGAGAGGATGTGTCAAAAGAAGTATCACACTCTTGGAGGTAATTAGGAGCACTGACTCCACCAAGAAAATAATGCATCACAAGAAGAAAGAAATTGTATAATGAAATTTGAGTGGTGGTGTATGCCCCCCACTTTAAAGCAGTTATGAGCACCTGTACTATAAAAAATTTCTTTCAAGTAGAAGAAGAGGACATGCAAGCTTACTTAGAAAGCCCTATGCCGAGTCGTATGTGTGTAATAAGCTACATCATGAAAGAGAGAAGTATGTCATATGCAATCCAACTTAAGGCATGTCATCCACATCCCAAGCTTGCTCTTATGTATTCATGAAAAATTAACTACTATCCAAAGGAGGAAAAAAAAAGTGACATGTGAGGACATGGCTATTGAACCCATTTCCCTCAATTAGTGTAGGAAAAGGGTGAGCCAAAATGATTAATGAAATGCAGGCTAGAGTGAAAATCAATAGAAATTAGAGGACGTAGGTGTCCCCACATAGTGAAGTATGAAAAATTCCTAAAAATGTCGTATTTAACGACTCAAAGCTTTACATTCATTAGTGGTGTGACCATGAACTCTGTGATAGGCACAAAATGAAGTTTTTTAATAACATTTCTTACAAGTTCGGGGAGGGGGGCATATCAAGTGATCATGGCGGAGTCTCAAAAAGATACCCTCTTGATCAATGGTAGAAGGTTGTCTTGTGGTAGGTGTCAAAGATACATATTGCTTAGTAGTATATGCCATACTTACGCAAGACTCTTTAGATTGCAAGATTTTGTTCTCTCCATTATAGGAGGGTATAAAATCTAACGAATTCAAATCATGAGTGTTTTGTGAGATGACATTGACATTAAGTGAATGTGTAGTTGAAGGATAATGTTCAATACTACTAGTTGTTAAGGATGATTTAGGAATATGTTTTGTGAGATTTTTGATATTAAGTTAAGGTTTGTTGATCTCAGACAAAAGACAATAACCAAGGCCATGATTTTTTTATTGTTTGTTAGGCTCTATAGTGTTGCAGATGCCTTTTTCATTAGCACTACATCCTTTTCCACTATATCCAAGTTGTTTCATGAGGTCATACCATTTTCCATAAAGCTATTTCATGGTTTTGGAATTGGGTGGTGGTTCGTTATTGTGCCCATCAAAGGTTGTTGTGTATGTTTTATTTTCTTGTGTAGATGGTTGAGAAGATTGTGTAGAATTTTGAGTTGTCATGATGGTTTGTTGTCCTTCTGTATCATCTTTCTTTTATGTGATTATGTATTTTCCCATAAATGATGGTGTGAATTCTAAGGATCCCCAACTGTCACCAAATAATTTAGACACTGATTCCTCATTATTTTGTTCAATTTCAAGAGGGTCTATATTGGATGTTGGAATCAATGTTTTTAGAGGACTTGTGGCTCCTTTTTCAAGCTGCAAGCAACTTTAAGGCTTGAGGTCTACTTCAAGTTGATAAATGTTATCCTTATAGAAATATTTCATTATATGATGAAGGGTTGAAGGGATTGCATTCATCTCATGAATCCATGGTCTACCTAAAATAAGATTGTATGAAAATCATAAGACATGACATGAATAGGAGTTTGAAAAGTAACCACCCCAACCATAATAGGAAAAGTGATTAAACCAAGTTGTTACTTTGTTGAATTATCAAATTCTCAAATAGATATGGAATTGGGATTTATTTGTGACTTTTCAACACCTAATCGATCAAGGAGATTCACACTACACACATTAAGGGTAGAGCCATTGTCAATAAGGGTTCATTTTATCCCTATCCGATTGTATTGAGAAATGATCATGAAAGCATCACTTTGTTTTTGCAACTCTAAAGGAGGGACCTCATGTTGATGGAAATTAATGTCAACACTAGTGGGATTCATTTAATAAATTAAAGTTGCCACATCATTTAGAATTGTACTTGGAGGAACTACAATTTTTTTTAAGGTTGTTTGAAGAATATTTTGGTAATTTGGTGAGTTCTGAAGTAAATCCCAAAAGGAAATTTTTACAAGAGTATTCTTTAATATTTTAACAAGATCATACTCCTTTGCATTTGGGCTATAGTGAGGGGCACTAGGTGAATTGGGTAAGGGTAAGGAGGGTGGGATTGATTGTGGTGGTTGCAGATTATTTCAAGTGTTATATGTATGAGCAGTGGTATTATAGCTCTATTTTTGTGATTAATTAGTTTGAGGTGGGTAGAGGGTGAATTGAGGTTTATGTTGAGGTCGTGGTTTGTGTGAAGGTGGGTAGAGAGCATATTCAGGTTTAGGTGAAGGTTTATGTGAAGGGGGATAAAGGATGATTTGAGGTTGAATAATGTTATCATCCTGTAACAAGTGAGAGTATTCATTGTCTTTGAAGGGAATGTTTTCTTTTTCTTGAGTAATAATATCCTCCCTAGAAAGAGAGTTTGTAGGAGAACAACAAACTACATGTTCATGAAAATTTGGTTCATCCAAAATAACTTCATCGCAACTCAGGGAGTTATTAATAGTTGAATGTGTTTGATAATTGATGATGGAGAGATTAGGGGAAGATTTTATTTGATTATTGGTTTCTTCTAAGGTCTAATTCTCTTGTTCCATCTTATCTACCCTACTAGGAGAGTGTGTAATACGTTCATCCAAGTTTGAGGTTTGTAAAGTAGCTTCATCATAAGTGAGGGAGACAACAAGAGAAGGACCACTATGGTGTCCAAATAGATTTTCCCAAATGGGAGGAGCATTAGGGAAGGTAGAATCAAGGGTGTCATGATTCTTAATAGGGATGTCTTCTAACACCAACCTGTCCTCCTGACATCAAGCTATGTGTAGGATCATCATGGAAAAAATAAGCCCTTAAGTGGAAAAAATGCAGAAAAATCAGAGTTAGGCAACTTGACACAAAAATTTGAATAAGTTATCTATATTATTTCAAAAATATGCAAGAATAGAATCTGTAGAAAATTGAATATACTTTCTAAACTAATAGGTTTAAAAAAAAAAAAATTGGTGAAAATTTGAAATTTCAATGTAGTAGTACTTAAATTTAAGGGAAAAAATAAGTAGGTGTCTGTCTAACACCCCTAACCACAATAAAATGATTATATTTTTTTATAATATTTTAGATATAAGTAGAGGAATCATGTCTTGATGTAATGCATACTTTTTTGTAAGTTTTTTTCAAGTAAATAATTAATTATGATCTTTTTATTACAACTTTTAAAAAATATAAAAACTCGTATGTATGACCACCTTATCTTGGTCAAAAAATCATGAAATTCAACCTTTTTTTTAATCCTATCATATGTGAAGCATAGAATGTGACACATATTTCAGATTCAAAAAATGTGATATTATTTGAAAACTATAGATGTTTTTTAATCAGCCTATCAATTAGGACTTTAGTCATAATTCAAACAGAAAATGAATAATAATTATTTATTAAATTCAAAGTATAGCATAATTTATATTGGTGAAAAGTTGAGAATATCCTTTAGAAACCCCTTTTGTTTCATAAATTTTGGGTAAAAAAATTGTCAACCACATACCCTACACATACCCATCATATCACCACTTTTTAGCCCATCATGATCCTGCACACACCCATCAAGAAGGGATATCAGGAGATGGACAAGATTGATTTTCATGAACATGTAACTTCCTTCACCAAGATACCTTCATCACTAATAGGAGAGGTATTAGGAGAAAAACAAGTATTTTTTTATGATTGTCTAGATTTCCATTCGCACCAATGGGTAATGTAATAGTATGGTCAAGACTAACATGTTCCTCATTATCGTAATCAAAATAAGAATCATAAGGGGGATGTTATGCTTAAAAAATCCATGTTTAATAAAAAAAAAGGAACATTTAAAGAACATGTTATGCAGAAGTAAATAAAGTGAAATGTAATTTTCAAATGTAAAACAAAGGAAATTGTTGATTACAATATGCAAGAATCTAAAAAATGAAATGTAGATGTAAATGTGAAATTAAACAATGCATGAAATGAGCTATTTTAAGTGAGATCTAGTGAAATTCATGCTAAAAAAGTGCAACTAACTCATACATGTAAGTTAAGGCACTGAATAGAAGTTTAAAACTAAAGTTCTCAGTTATATAAAATGCAGTTTTAGGGGTCAAAAGGGACTGATTGGCCTAGGGTGGTGAGTGAGTCCCAATATAGAATTTTTTCAAAATTTTCAAAAAAATTTGAGTGATTTTTATAGTTTTTGATTTCTATGATGTAGATGTTATTTAAAAATGTAGAATTTAAAATAGTGTAAATGAATTGAGATGCCAACAATGCAACCTAAATGCACTTTTATGAATGCAAAATTTAACACCTAGCATGCATTTATGAATCATGCAAACCCTAGTGCAAGGTCAGTGCAAGATAGATATATGATGATAAAGGACTAAAAATTAGATAGGAAAGTGTTTGAAAGGTAGGTTCACCAAAATGAATTGTATATTTTTGGCACTACGCACTTCTCTAGCTCTTCTATGGTTTTTCACCTAAAAGGAGAGAGGTAGGACCAAAAATGCTAAAGGGTTTCATTCAAATTATAGGAGATGTATGATGTGATTTATACTAAATGTGATGATCTAAATGTTGTTATACGAACTAATTGATTGAATATGAATGAAAAATCTAAGAATTATGCTATGTTGGAAAACATATTTTGTAATGAAAAAATGACCATGAAAAAAATACAAAGCTAAGAAAAAATGAGTGAAACTTGAAGTGTGCACCTAAAGGATTGAAGGAGACTAGAAATGACATTTGAAATACTGATAATACTATTTTTTTAGGCCTAGTGGGACTCATTCACCATTCTGTGTGAATTAGTTTGAGTTCTGTCAAATTGAGCCGACATCCATTTCTAACAAAAGGGTGTCTAAAAATACAAAAAACACAAAATTGACCATGTATTGCGACTCATTCATCACCCATGGTGAATGAGTCCACTTTTGAATTTCTATATTTTCTAAGGTGGATTTTGAAGCTTCCAATCTGCACTTTAACTTCCTATAGGTGTTCGCTTCTGAATCTCTAATTTACCAATTTGAAAAATGAGATTTTGACAATATTTTTACTTGATGGATGAAGAGAAGACTTGAAAAACCTTGAAACTTGATCTTGACTGATTTCTAAGCTTCTAAGAGTCTTAAATCTACATACACACAACATAAGAAGGAGAAATATTGAATGTTAGGACATGTGGGTTTTCCTTGGTCAAACCCTTTTAGGTCATTAAACCAAAATGATGAAAGAATGGAATGAAACATGCAATAATGGAATTTAACATGCAATAATGGAATTTATTACCTTTCCATGATGTTTTTTCTTGAATTTTTGCAGTAATGGAGGAAGATTCAACCCTTGAATGTCCTTAGAAGCTTTCTTAATGACTTGCAATGACAAAACCCTAAGTTTATTGACTTGAGATGGAAGATTGGTGGATGAATAATGAAGAATGGATGTGAATTCAGTTAATGAATGTGAAAACGAGTTAAAAGATCTATATTTATAGGAAATTCACCTATTCTACCGATTTATACCTCATCAAGGGCTAACATCAAGTGATATTAAACTCAAATTTCATATTTTTTTTGCTCAAAGGTCAAAATTGAGCCAAATGGGACTCATTCACCACACATGGTGAATGGGTCCCACTGGGATGGGACTGATTCACCTGTATGGCGAATGGGTACCACATGGGCCAATTTGATAGATCAGATGCCAAGAGATAAGGAAATAATGTCTAAAATACAATTTTGTTAGGTATTTGATTAATTTAGCCCTCAAGATGCACAATATGGGTTAATAGGGGACTATTAATGATTATGTGAATGTCAAATAGTGCTTGAGACACATAATTTAATGTGAAAGTATGATTACACTAAAATGAGGTCCACACAACCTCGAAAGGCACAAAAACCAATGTGAATGTGTAAGACACGATACAAAACTAGTTTAACATTAACTTTATTTTAAAAGATTTATAAATTGATGTAATAGTGTTATTGAACACATTTTATAATGTTGAATTAAGGAGAAATAGGTTCATCAAGTCTAGAAAAGCGTGGAAGTATCTTACAACACTTTACAACACCTTTAGAAGATATTGTTAAAAGCATGTTATTCAATTTACAAGGGTCCAAGACCTAGCTTAGATGCATAAAATTCCTCAAAAAACTTGAAAGAAGGCCTCATTAAGTCCAATTTATCATGAATTAATCCTCTATCAAGCAAGGGGTACATTTTTCTATGGCACAATTCTAAAGAAGAGCATTCTAAATAGGGTTTGAAGATGAAAAAGGTCCAGTGGAACCTCCCCTAGAGCCACCACCAGTAGAACCACCTCTAGAGCCACCACCATGACCATCATCAAAGCCACCTTTAAAACAATCAGTGTGGCCTTCTCTAAAGCCACCACCATGACCTCCACCAGAGCCACCACAACCAACACCACCACTACTATCGAAGCCACCACTACTCATTCCAATGGAGTCCCCACCATCAAGGGAAGTACAAGGGGTGAAGCCAAAATCAAGGGGTGTCCTACCTACCTTGATAGTGTTGGGATTCTGAGAAGTAGAGGAAACACTGATTGAGGGGCCTGTTTCATCCATGTATATAGATGTGGTCAGTATGGAGACACCTATTTGTCTCTCATAAGCATCGAGGACCTCCCCTTGGGTAGTACACAATCGAGTATTATATGAAGGGATGCATTCTTTGATAAGATTGATGAGGTCATGTAAGAACTCTATATTGGTCTAATCCTTTCCTAGAATATATCTCACTTTACTGAAAAGCCTAACAATCCTTGTCATTTTCAATGCTTTCTCTAAATGAGTCATGAGGTCTAACAACCTCCTATCCATATCAAACATTTTCCCTAGGAATATGTATAGTGTCTTCCTCATACACAAATGAGGCCATGGGGGACATTGGATGAGTGGATACATGATTGGTCTCATCAATGAAACCCATCTCATTTGAAAAGGCTGTAGAAAAGATAGTAGTAAAATTAGAAGTGACCTTCATATTTTCCATTGGTATGTGTCACTCACTTATTCTAACAACGTACCTAGAGTTCGTAGATTGGATTATGATTCTCATAAAACCTCATGACACCTTAGTTTACAATGACCACTAGATGCAAGGGGAAGAATTTTTAGAAACCAAGGAATGGATAGATGTTGTTGACATGATGTTCACCATAATATAGAGGGGGGATAACCATATCAAGGCTCTGGGTCATGGAGAGATGATAGTGGAAGGCTACCCTAATCTACCTTAGTTTGGAAAAAAAATTTGGTCAAGGATAGAGAATGAAGAGCACTCTTAAGATATTATATCACTCTACTGAGCTAAGAGTTTTGTTGGGGAAAAACAAGCAGGTTTCTAGAATCTAAACTATACCTTGGACAACTCTCTTCTAGAGGACAATACCATGGGTCAAGGAGGACAGTGTGACACGTTAGCATCTTACTAGGGTGTTGGTGTCCATATGGCTAGAAAGTCAAAAAGTATAATAATAATAATAGGAATCTATTGAAAGCTTAGAAAATAAAGTTAAACATGCTAACTAAAATAATAACCAATAGAATAACTAAAATAGCTAAAAATATGATGTAGAAGATGATAAGGATGAATGTGATGGAGATTAACTCATGGGGAGTCCATTTCACAAAGAATCTCCACATGAATGTGTGCTTACACATAGCCGATAGAGGAAAAGTGTTAGGGTTGTATATGGGTTTATCATAGGAAAATCCCCACTTTGCTATTTCCACCTCCAAAAACAACTAGATAGAGAGATAGATAGAAATACAATAAAGAAAATAGTGTTATAATGGAAATGGAACCAAATACTACAAGACACACAAAGCTACACAAATCCAACTAAAAAGTAAAAAAAAAGTGTTATCACCCTCAACCAAACACACTCAAGGCCAATGAGAGAGGAGTGCAATCCCACAATAATGGCAGAGTTAATGTGACTACAACAATGTCAAAAACAACATCACTAGGCCCAAATTTGTAGCTTTTATGGTTGATATGTAAGAAATTGTGATGTTGGACATGTGAAGCTAGTGGTGCAACAAGTAGCTCAAAGGTGTGAGAATTGGACCATGAACCTATGCCAAAATTCCTAGAGTGTGAAAAAGATGGATTAAATGAGAAAGATATCCATTTGAAGATGAAAAGGGAGGGAAAGAGCTATTCAAAGGTTGATAGGAAAGAACGGGGGCATTACGTTTCATCTCCAATGGAGAACATAATGCCTCTATAGATTCCAAAGGTAGTTATCCTATTAGGATGGAAACAAACCGGATAGATATCCACATGTCATGTGCACGTCCCTAACAAAAATTCCCCCATTGACACTAAAAATAAGAACCAAGTGGATGGATTGTAGATAGGTGATGTGGAATTACTTGGTTTCATTTTATTTTCTAAGGTGGAGGGTGTAAAAGGGGAATTTTAAAAAGGGGTGCAAATTCTCTCCTATACAAGTTTTTTCAAATGGATCTTGCTTAGTTCATGTAAGGTCTCTTCTTAGGGAACATCATGCTTAATTTCTCCAATAGAGGATAAGTTTAAGAATAAAATAATCACACCTTAGGTAATGCAACATGTAGAATCACCACTAAGAAGAAATTCATATACTAATAAGTATCACACTCTCAAAGGACATCAAACTTAATAACATCACCAAGAAAAAGATGCATCATAAGAAGAAATAAAACTGCACAATGAAACATGCAGAATGAAAAAAAATAATGCCAATATATGCTCCCAATTAAAGAAACTTCTAACACTATTGTTGTGATAAATTTGCATTAAAGTAACCAATAATGAATGCTAATCAATAAAGAAGACATGAGAGCTTACTCAAAAAGCCCTATTCCAAGTTGTATGTTCCCAAATGAAGCTACATCATGAAAAAGGGATGAAGGGGTTGCCCTAGAATGAAATCCCAACACAAAAAATGGATCCTCAAATATAGGGTGAGTATATCTTTCCTAAAATTTTGTTATAGAGCTCGAAAACATCATCAATCCCAAAATACTCATAGAATAGGAATAATGACACATAGATAGCAAAAAAAAAGAAAAAGATTTTGAGTTAACATGGAAGAGACCTAAATGTCTCAATACCTGATTCCATCCCCAAAAGGAACAAAAAAAACAAAGAAGAACAGAGAGTAATGTACATACAAATAGAGGAATGCACATGAAGAGAGAGATACATCAAACAAAATAGTATGGGGGGATCACATTAGACACATTGAATCACACAAAGAAACATGAAAAAGAAAACATCAAACAAGACTAGTAAGGCACATGTGAATCAACCTATAGCAGGTCATCTACATCCCAATATTGATCAACATATATGGAAGGAAAAAAAATCACAAAAGGGAAAAAATCTAGTGCCAAACTAGGGAAAGCACCAAGTTTAACACTCTTATTAGGATGATCATCATTTAAGCTCATGGAAGATGAAAATATTAAATTCAGCTCATTATGCACTAGTTAATCAATCTTTTTAGTTTCATTATCATCATCCAAATTAGGAATAATGGGAGGTCTAATGATAATTGTTGGAAATATGTGGCTCAAACATTACAGGCTAAAACCTCCATTAGAGTCAAGTTGGTGTGACATTCTAAATGTCTGGCTGACTAGTTAGTAGGTTTGTTTTATTAAATTTTTAACAAGTCACTGTGACCTTGTTATTGTCTTGCTGAAAGGTTACACTGTGGAGTATATCACTGCAACATGGTGTATTCGTTATGAACTTATATCACTCAGGAGACCTCTAGCCAAAAGGCCATTCAATCATGTATCGGCGAGACTCTTGGTGACTATGGTCTTTGGTGAAGCTAAAGGTTCTCGCTAAGATGTCTCAATGAAGTGTTAATGTCTTGCCAACAACATTTATTTTGTGGTCCTTGGGGTAACTCATGTTCGCTCAGTGAGAAGTCACTGCGAAAGTAAATGTTATGCTGACAGTGTTCAGTTTGTTTCATCGGGGAGACTTGGCCGGAGGAAGTGCCATCGGTAAGATGTCCTACCGAAGTGGATATGTCTTAGCAACAAAGACTCAAGTGTTAGTCTTTGGTGTAACTCTTGTCGAATGGTGGTCATTGGTGGAACACTGTGTTTTTGGTAAGAAGTCTTAGTGACTCTGATGAGTCTCACCGATGTTGAAGAATCTTCGGGGTAACTTAATGATCTTAGGGAAATGTCTTGGTGATAATCTCTTGTCTTGCTGACTATTCTTTGGAGCTCATTATGACTTAATCTCATTGGTATAATGTCACACCAAAAGCTATGAGTTTGGGTGACAGTGATACTGTGGAGAACATCGGCATGAGGTCCTAGCAAGATCAATATGTTATACTAACAGAATGTTTTCTTTGGAGTCACTTGTGACATTGATATGAAGTCTCACCGAAGCTCGATACTCTTGCTGAATGAAATACTCATGTCTATATGACTTCATTGTAACCTTTGATGTCTTGCTATGATCTCTTGGCAAAAGCGATAGGTCAGGGTGACTGCGTGCTAACTCGGTGTATCTCTTGAAGCTCGATAGAACATCCTGACAACTATGATGACTCTTGACGACATCGGTATGAAGTATATGTGGCATCGGCAAGACACTATTAGTGTCTCACCAAGATGCCAGTACATTGTAAATTCTGTTGACCGAGTAGGACAGTCCTATGTGGAGTCTCGTGGACGAATCAAAGGAGTTGAATTGGAACAGTTGGGAGTCTATTCGTTACGACGGTTCTATGAGGAAGCTCAACGGACATGGAGCAACCAAGATATACTCTATGATTGTATTTTGTAAAAGAGTTGGTTCAATCAATAGTGGAGTGTGAAAAGTTCAAACTGTATCAGTGTGAATTCAATTTTGTAAAGACTGTAAAGAGAAAAGGTTCCTGTGCATTATTGTTCATGGTGAATGCTACTGTAAATTAGACACTAGAAAGATAAGCCTGACAATTGTATGTAATCCTTATTACTATAATAGAAAGTGATTTCTCTTGGTGTAGTGGGTTTTTCTCCCATAAGGGTTTTCCCACATATATCTAGTGTTCATGTGTGTTTGTCAGATACTCTGTTTCTGAAATCTGTTTCATAGTGCATCTTCACTTGACTATAATTGTAAATTTTAAAGTGTATCTTCATTCTTTCCTAAGGTATTGACATTAGGAGAATTGTTTTCCACATCTAATTTTTCCTTCCAAGTGGTATCAGAGGTTGGCCAGTTGTGCTATCCTTGGGGGTACATTGGGTTTTTTGTGTCAATATTGTTCAGTGGGATTTTTGTAGAGATAGTTATTTCTATTTACAGATTAAGATGTCTAGTTCATCTAGGAAGATTGAAATAGAGAAATTCAATGGCAGTAACTTTGAATTGTGGAAACTGAAGATGGAGGATCTCTTAGTAGATCGAGATATTTGGATTGCTGTGTCTGGAACTAAACCAACAGGCATGAAGCAAGAAGAATGGGACCTTGTAGATAGAAAAGCTAAGGGGCTGATAAGGCTCTATTTGATAGACTCAGTTCTTCTTAATGTGCATGAAGAGAAGACTGCCTCTCTCTTGTGGAAGAGACTGGTGTCTATTTATCAGGGGAAATCCTTGGTGAATAAGTTATTCCTAAGGAAGAAGCTGTAATCTTTGAGAATACAAGAAGGAGGGTCTATAGATGATCATTTGAATGCATTTAACATGTTGCTCACTCAATTAACATTTGTTGGTGTAAAGATTGAAGAAGAAGATCATTGTATGCTTTTGTTATGTTCTTTTCCAGACTCTTGGGATCATCTGGTGATGGCTATTGGGAGTAAAACATTTTAAGATGGAAGATGTTGTTGGTTCTTTGCTGTCAGAAGAGATGAGAAGAAAATCTTCTGAGATCGCTAAGGAAGCTCTTGTTGTTAGAGGAAGGTCAAAAGACAGAGGCAAGAAGAAGGACAAGAAGTCCAAATCAAAATCAGAAGGGAGATGAAAGTCTACTGGAAAGAAGTTCAAGGTGAAATGTTGGAACTGTGGGCAACCTAGTCATGTCTGAAAGGATTGTAAAGAGGATAAAAAGAAGAAGGGCTCTTCTGATAATGGTTCTTCTCATAGTGATGGTGATGCCTTCATTGTAGCATTGGCTACTCAGGCATTAGATGATGTCTGGCTGATTGATTTTGGAGCATCATTCCACACGACATCTCACAGAGAATGGTTCAAAAAGTATAAAAAATACAATGGTGGAAAGGTGTACTTGATGAGTGATTCAACTTTGGAAATTGTTGGCTGTGGAAGAGTCAGAATCCAATTCCCTGATGGCAGAATAAAGGGTATCAATGATGTGATGCACATACCAGGTCTAGCTCAAAATCTTCTTTCTATCAGTAAGCTTAATGATATCTGAGTACAAGTCTTGTTCTCAGGAGGTGGTTGCAAGATGACAAGAGGTTCAATGGTGTTGGCTAGAGGTGCTTGAATTGGTACCCTGTACAAGCTAGATGCACAAGCTATTCAATGTAACAATGTTTCCTCAAAGTCACTAGAAGCTGCTCATGGAGGTAAAGAGGAAAATATCCCTAATTATGTAAACTCTATAGAAGTAAAACTTCCTATAGAGAATACTATGCTTTGACATCATAGGTTAGGCCACATAGGAGTAAAAGGTTTAAAAACATTGAAGAACCAAAATCTTGTTGAGGGGCTTGAAGATTGTAATTTTGAATTTGAATTTTATGAACACTGTATATATGGAAAGCAACATCGTGTTTCATTTTATGACAGTCCTCATAAATCTTCTAGTTTGTTAGATTATATCCATTCAAATGTGTTTGGTCCAGTGAATGTTCCTTCATTGTCTAAATCAAGATACTATGTGTCATTCATTGATGATTATTCAAGGAGAGAATTTATTTATTTTTTAAAAGGTAAATCAGAAGTGTTCAGTCAATTTAAGGAGTTTAAAAATCTTGTTGAAAATCTGACTGGTAGAAAAATAAAATGCTTAAGGACTAATAATGGTGGTGAATTCTGTTATGATGAATTTGAAAGATACTGTAAAGACCATGGAATCAAAAGACACAAGACTACACCTTATAATCCACAATAGAATGGAGTTGCAAAAGGGTTCAATAGGATAGTGATGGAGAGAGCACAAAGTATGCTTAGTAGTGCTGGTTTGGAGGAGAAGTTCTGGGCTAAAGCTATTACTACTGCATGTTAGTTAATCAATCTCCAAACTCTACTCTTGTTGATAAGACATCTATGGAAGTGTGGTCTAGTAAGAAGCCCTCTCTTAGACATATTAGAGTCTTTGGCTGTGAAGAATATGCTTATGTGCCAAATCTAGAAAGATCTAAGCTGGAGAACAAGGTTGTCAAATGTATTTTCATTGGCTATAGTGCTAACATTAAAGGATACAAGCTTTGGAATCCTAGTACAGAGAAGGTTGTATACAGCAGGAGTGTGATCTTTCATGAGATGAAACCTTCCACCTTGGATCTGCAGTCAGAGACAAAGTCTAAAAATAGTAAGGATGTAGCATCAATTCCTCCTACACAAGAGAAAGACAAGTTGAAGATTCAAAATGTACCTAAAACTGAGGAGAGCTCAAGCAGTTTTGATAGTTTTGAAGAAGAAGAACTTCAGCCTCAGCTAGTGGGGAGGTCAACCCGAGAAAGAAAACAACCAGAGAGGTATGGGTTCTCATTAATTGATTCTACTTGTGCCTATGCTTTAATTTCTAGCACTGATGAGCCTAGAACTGTAAAAGAGGAAATTAAAATGTTTGATTCAGATTCTTGGTTAGAAGCCATGGATGAAGAAATGGCATCATTAGATAAAAATGAAACCTAGAGTTTGGTGCCCTTGCCTAAAGGCAAAAAACATGTGGGATGCAAATGGGTATTTAAGAAAAATATTGGTCTAGATGGCAGTGTAGAAAAATACAAGGTAAGACTGGTTGCAAAGGGTTATTCCTAGGTAGAGGGAATTGACTATGTGGAAATATTTTCTCCTGTAGCAAAGCTGGCGTCCATTAGATTTCTATTATCATTTGCAGCAGCGTATGACTTAGAGGTTGAACAGATGGATGTGAAGACAAAATTTCTTCATGGTGATCTTGAAGAAGAAATCTATATGTCCTAGCCTGAGCACTTTGTTGAAAAAGGTAAACAAAAATTGGTATGCAAATTAAAGAAGTCTTTGTATAGGTTAAAGCAGTCGCCTAGAATGTAGTACCAAAAATCTGATACTTATGTATTATCTTTAGGCTTTGAGAGATAAAAATCAGATCACTATGTGTATTATAAAGCTGAAAGTGATCAAGTGCTTGTTATTGCTCTTTATGTTGATGATATGTTGTTCATAGGAAATAGCAAGCTAATGATTTTTGATCTTAAGTCTCAGTTGTCTGCTAAGTTCAAAATGAAGGATCTTGGTGCAGCAAGGTATATTCTAGGGATGGAGATAACCGGACAGGAAGAATAGAAAGCTTTGGCTCAGTCACAGTAAGTATATAAGAACTATTCTAGAGAGATTTTGTATGAATGATTGAAAGCAATTAGTTGTTCCAGTCATGCAGGGAACAAAGCTATCTGTTGAGGACTATCCAAAATCTCCTACTGAGATGGAGGACATGACCAGTGTACCCTATGCAAGTTTAGTACGTGGTCTCATGTATGCAATGGTTTGTACAAGACTAGACATTTCGCAAGTAGTGGGAGTACTTTGTCGATTTATGGCTAATCCAGGAAGAATACATTGGGATGCTGTGAAGAGAGTGTTTAGGTATTTGAATGGAACTTTAGATTTTGCACTGTGTTACCATGGGAACTTGGTTGAATCACAGAGGGCTCTTAGCATTTGTGGTTATGTAGATTCTGATTGGGTAGGGGACATTGATAGCAGGAGATCCACCAGTGGATACGTTTTCATGTTGAATGGTGGTTCAATGAGTTGGATGAGCAAGCGGCAGGTTGTAGTTGCTTTGTCCACTAGAGAGGCTAAATACATGGTAGCTACCCATGCTTGTAAAGAAGCTGTATGGTTGAAACGTTTGTGTTCTAACATTGGTTTTGATGCAAGGGAAATAACAATTTTATGTGACAGTCAGAGTGCCATTTGTCTAGCAAAGAACCCAACTTTCCATGCCATAACGAAACATATTGATGTACAGTACCATTTTGTATGAGATATGGTTGAGGATGGAAAGGAAAATTTGGAGAAAGTTGATACTCTAGAGAAAGTTACAGATGCATTGATGAAGCCAATGAGCACAAACAAGTTCAGGTGGTGTGCCAGTTCAATGGGCCTTAACACCCATGATTTTTTAGTAAATATTATTTGTGCTTTGGAGGTGCCTGTATGATCTTCGTCAAGTGGGAGATGGTTGGAAATATGTACCTCAAACATTACAGGCTGAAACCTCCATTAGAGTCAAGTCAGTGTGACATTCTAATTGTCTAGCGGACTAGCAGGTTTGTTTTATTCAGTTCTAAATAGGTTGTTGTGACCTTGTTATTGTCTTGCCGAAAGGTTACACTATGGAGTCTATCACTGTAACATGGTGTATTCGTTATGACCTTATATCGCTCGGGAGACCTCTGGCTGAAAGGCCATTCAATTGTGTATCAGCAAGACTCTTGGTGACTATGGTCTTCGGTGAAGCTAAAGGTTCTTGCTAAGATGTCTCAGTGAAGTGTTAATGTCTTGTCGACAGAATTTACGTTGTGGTCCTCAAGGTAACTCATGTTAGCTTGGTGAGAAGTCATCGTGAAAGAAAATGTTATCCCGACAATGTTTGGTTTGTTTCATCAGAGAGACTTGGCTAGAGGAAGTGCCATCGGTAAGATGTCCTACCAAAGTGGATATGTCTCAGCGACGAAGACTCAAGTGTTAGTCTTTGGTGTAACTCTTGTTGAATGGTGGTCATCGGTGGAACACTATGTTTTCAGTAAGAAGTCCTAGTGACTCTAATGAGTCTCGTTGATGTTGAAGAATCTTTGGGGTAACTTAATGATCTTGGGGAAACGTCTTGGCGATAAGCTCTTGTCTTTCTGACTATTCTTCGGAGCTCATTATGACTTAATCTCATAGGTATAATGTCACACCGAAAGCTATGAGTTTGGGTGATAGCAATACTATGAAGAACGTCTACATGAGGTCATGGCGAGATTGATATGTTATACTAACAGAATGTTTTCTTTGGAGTGACTTGTGACATCGATATGAAGTCTCACTGAAGCTTGATACTCTTTCCAAATGAAATATTCATGTCTATATGACTTTGTTGTAACCTTTGATGTCTCGCTATGATCTCCTAGTGAAAGCGATAGGTCAGGGTGACTGCGTGATGACTCGGTGTATCTCTTGAAGCTCAATAGAACATCTTGGCAACTATAATGACTCTTGGTGACATTGGTATGAAGTATATGTGGCATTGGTGAGACACTGTTAGTGTCTCACCGAGATGCTAGTACATTGCAAATTCTGTTGACCAAGTAGGGCAGTCCTATGTGGAGTCTCGTGGATGAATCAGAGGAGCCAAATTGGAACCGTTGGGAGTCTATTCATTGTGACAGTTCTGTGAGGAAGCTTGATGGACATGGAGCAATAGAGATATACTCTATGATTGCAGTTTGTAAAAGAGCTGGTTCAATCAACAGTGGAGTGTGAAAAGTTCAAACTGTATCAGTGTGAATTCAATTCTGTAAAGATTGTAAAGAGAAAAGGTTCTTGTGCATTATTGTTCATGGTGAATGTTGCTATAAATCAGACACTAGAAAGATAAGTCTGAAAATTGTATGTAATCCTTATTACTATAATACAAAGTGATTTCTCTTGGTGTGGTGGGTTTTTCTCCCATAAGGGTTTTCCCACGTATATCTGGTGTTCATGTGTGTTTGTCAAATACTCTATTTCTAAAATCTATTTCATAGTGCATCTTAACTTGATTGTAATTGTAAATTTTAAAGTGTATCTGCATTCTTTCCTGAAGTATTGATGTTAGGAGAATTGTTTTCTGCATCTAATTTTCCTTGCAATAATATCATGGATAAAATTTTGTTCACATTGTAGTGAGGGAGGAGAGGCATCATTCATTGCTTGAGATAAGTTTGGGTTTTTAATTTCTATGTTTTTATTTTCTTCTTTTTTCTTGTAATGAATGTGGAATAACACGATATCTATAACTACACTCTCTAGCATCTTGGTTTCTTTTCATTATTTTCTCTGGTTGTGATTGTTTAGGAGTAGGTTTATCAACCATATGTTTCTTTTCTCCCCATAAGGGAGGAACAAAAGGAACCATGGGAGCTTGTTCAACCACTTTATCTTTATCTTTATAAACTTTTTTGACTTTAGAAGGCACAAATGGATTTATTTTGATTATCTCATGGTCTCTTATTGAAAATAAGGAATAATTTGTAATAGGTTGGTGTTTGGTACTTGGAAGGGCTTTTGGTTCAATCATGGTTTCATCAAGGATAAGAGTCTCAATCATGGGTTGAGGCATATTGCTAAGGGATAATTCTTCTATGTCATTTTCCACAAACCTTTGATAGGATTTGAAAAATAAATCTTCACAGGGTCTAATAGGTTATATAGGCTCAGGACAAAAGAAGTCCAATGAAATGTTTCCAAGGGAAGATAAAGTATGAATGCCACTATGATGCACAATAAATATCTCATTTCCAAATAGAAACTTTAAACATTTATGCACAATCGATGGGACACCATTCATGCAGTAAAGCCATGGATAGCCTAACTACACACAAAATTGGTTTAACAATGGAGTGATGGTGAATAAGACATTTAATTCTTTTGGGCCAAACTTTAAAGGGATACTTATCAAGAAAATTGTAGGTTAATAAAAACCATTATTAATTTTGATTCAAGCTTTCAATTTTCCATATGTATCTTGATAAATTTCATGCAAAAATAGGAATTATTTAGTGATCACATCCTCTACATAGGAATGATCAATTAATATCCCATTAGAAGGATTTTCATTTATTCTTCTAGCTATGTAAGAGGACCATCGGGTGCATGTTTAAGAATGTATTGTTATGAGAAAGAAATATCAAGTGATATCTTAGTTAAGAACTTACAATGTTTAGCCTTAAGAAATCCAACCAAACCATCCATAATATTGTTCTCAATATCTTTCATATTTTCATCATATGTGTCCCCATTCATCACATCATTCTTTGTTTCATTAGATTTAACAAAGGAGATATTATGATTAAGCATAGGATTGGTAAAGACTTGCATGTTTATATTAGGGGAAGATACATATTTATTAACTTGATAATTAACACCTCCAATTTGAGTATGATTAGAATGAACGAAGTCTCACACAAGATGTTAAAGAAACTAGCAATGTTTCATATCATGTCCATTTTTTCAATGGAAATGGTTGTAAGCATTCAGTCTATAGTTTGAAGGTAAGGTCTTAGTAGAATCAGGAGCTCTAATAGGAGTCAAGAATATCAAATTCTTCTCTAAGAGCTGCAACATGGTATAATGAAGGGTATCAAGTAAGGGTGTAAATTGTCTCTTTCTATCCACAAAGGCATATGTTTTTGTTTTCTTTATAGAAGAAACTTAGGTGTTAATATTTTGATTGGATTGAGGGGGATTAAGTTGTAAGAGGCCCTTTTTGTTTTCTTGAAAGGTTGGTACTTGGTTTTTGTTGTGGATTCAAAATTTTTACGACTATTAGAGGGATTTTTCACTTCACAACTACTAACCAAATTTTAGTAATCACGAGGGGTTGTACACAAATTTGTGAAGGAAGGAAACCTCATCATCTCAGACTTTGGATTTTATCTTGCTAATTGGGAACAAAAATTCTTCGAAGGTCAATATTAAAAATATTTATATTTATTTTTTAATAAAGCATTTGATATTGTGCTATGAAATAAGTGATCTTTTCTTCATCCTTTTATTCATACATGTCATAAAATTACCTAAGGTCATCTTAGCACCCATTTTATTTTTGAATTGGTTGAAAATGAATCAATAAGTTCATTTAATGAACTAATTGAATTATTTGGTAAAGAGTAAAACCACTCTAAAGCAACATCTTTCAAAGATTTAGGGAATAGCTTTATCTTAAAAAATGAAGTCACTACATAAGGTTGTGTAGGCAGAAACATGGCTAATAGAATCTCCTTTCCCACCATATTTCTCAAACCTAGGAACCTATATACCTTGTGGATTTTGTGTTCTCAATATCTCCAAGGATAATTGATTGGTTTTGATGTATTATGAAGGTTTTCCATTGTTGTTTTTATTCAAGGTGATGATTTGTTGTTGAAGGGATGACATATTTTGTAAAAGTGTGTTAAGGATTGGATCATTGTTGGTCTTGTGAGATGAAGGTGAAAAAGGTGGAGTGGTGTATGTATGTGGAGGGAAAGTAAATTGTCGATTTGTGAGGGGGAATGGTTGAGGATATATGACATTTGAATTCACAAAGCTGGAAGGATTCTTAGTGGAAATAACTCAAGAATTGTTGGAATTGCTATTAGGACGAATGGTTGTGGTAACATGAGTACTAGTATATATAGGAATAGAGGTAAAGGTTCTGGAAGGAGGAATTGAATTTCCACTTTGGCTTTGATTATGCCCTAAATCTTGAGCACAACTTGTCATGGTAGGGATGTTCTTATCAACAATATGAGATAGAATTCATAGAATGTCTATTCCATGTTTATTTTCAATAATTTTTCTCACATTATCTAAGGTAGGAATGGCACTACTAGCAATGTTTTCCAAATTCACCAAGGTTTTCAAATTTTCAATTTCTTCATCTATCATTCTTATGTTTTCTTAGGGGACATTAGCAACCATTGTTTCAACATTATACACATTTTTTGTAGGTAGAAAATTCATTGGGAATGAGTTATGAAGACTATGGTCCATATAGGGTTGATTATCAACAATATTAGTGAAAGAGTTGGAGAACCCAATATCCATGGTGAATGGTGTATCGTGGGATGAAATAATTCTCGAAATACATCTCACAATAGTATTTCTAATAGGACACCAAGTTGTGAAGCTCATACAAGTTTCACAAACTCAATGTATAGCCAAAATGGAAAGAAGGTAAAATGTAATGAGGTAACCTAGAATGTAAGGTGCAATGAAAATGTGTAAATTAAATTCTTAGATTCTAAACAAGATAATTTTTTGATTATAATATGAAAAAACCTGAAAATGATGTCTTCTAAATATAATTTTGAATTAAAAAAATGCACTAAATTTATCAGATGAAGCTAAATATGATCAAATTCTAAATAATAGAAGTTTTGTAAACTATAATGAAAATCTAAAAACCAAAAAGTAGAATGCAGAAAAAAATATTTTAATGCCTAGAAATTCAAGAAATGACATTGATTAGGAACTCATTGTCCTAGTGGAGAATGGGTCCTAGGTTAGAGTTTTTAAAAATATTTTTTCAAATTTTTGAGTTGATTAGATAGTGGTTTCTAGATTCTGATTTAAAACAATGAGTTATAGTTTAAGTTTTTTGTGGAATGAAGGTTGAATGCAAATACAAAATATGAAAAAATGACTAACTAGGAGACCTAATTTGATGTAAAATTTTGATTCAATTTTAAAATGTAAATAAATTATGATGCAATGCTATGTAAATGATTTACAAAATGACTAATTTTTTTTTAATATATTTTAGATTTCAAGAGAAGAAAAAATGCAATCCTAAAACTCTAAATGAAATGCAAACTAATGCAAGTTAAACAACCATAATTGAGACTCAATGAAATAAAATGAACTGAAAATGAATACAAGATCAAAACCTAGGGTAAAAGTACACTCCAAAATTAGTAAATTATAATGATCAAAAGCTGGGTTCACCAAAATGAAACATTGAAAAATAGGTTTTCCAAATAGGAACCAAGGAAAAGGGAGTTTGATGGACCTATCTTCCTATATTTCATTAGGGAATAAGCTACACACAATGAAAGGGCTATCAAACTTTAGGTGAGTCAAGTCAAAGTGTGAATCTGTTGATTTCCTTTCTTTTACAGGGATAGGGGTTCTGATTAAATAGCACTTTGGCGAGAAATATTAGAAATAGAAAAATAACTCCAAAATGTAATCTATAACTTGGATCTAAGAGATTAAGCTCAATTTTGATGGAACTAGAAATTAGATCAAAGATTAGAGAGAGGTAAGATGATGTTGACTAGTCACCAAAAGTGCTCTATTGAAGCTGACCTAAGACTCATTTTACTTGGCAGAGGGTATGTGTAGGATCATGATGGGCCAAAAAGTGGTGATATGATGGGTATGTCTAGGGTATGTGGCTGACGACTTTGTTTTTTACCCAAAATTGATGAAACTAAAAGGGTTTTTAAAGGAGATTCTCAGCTTTCCACCAATATAAATTATGCTTTACTTTGAATTTAATAAATAAATATTATTCATTTTCTATTTGAATTACGAATAACATCTATATCTTTCAAACAATATCACATTTTTTGAATCTGAAACATGTGTCACATTCTATGCTTCACATACTATAATATTAAAAAAAGAATCAATTTCATGAAGTTTTGACCAAGTTAAGGTGGTCAGACATACAAGTGTTTATATTTTTTAAAAGCTATAACAAAAAAATAATAATTAATTATTTACTTGGAAAAAGGTTACAAAAAAATATGCATCACATTGGTACATGAATCATCTACTTATATCTAAAATATTATTAAAAAATATTATCATTTTATTATGGTTAGGGTGGTTAGATAGACACCTACTTCTTATATTTTCTCAAAAAATTTAAGTACTACTGCATTTAAATTTGAAATGCTCACCAAATAGATTTTTAAAAAATAAAACTAGTAGTTTAGAAACTATATTTATTTTGCTACAAATTCTATTCCTAGATATTTTTGAAATAATATAGATAAATTATTCAAATTTTTATGTCAAGTTGCCTAACTCTGATTTTTTTGGATTTTTTACCACTTAAGGGCCCATTTTTTTTATGATGATCCTGCACATACCCAGTAAATCAGTCCAGAGTTAGGGTTTGTATGTAGCTTTTGGGAGCCTTTTTTGTAGGTATAAATCCTTCAATTTTCCTAGGTTTTAGTTTCAAAAAGCTGGAAATAAATTCTAAATTGAGTTTTCATGAAATGAGAACTTTTGTGACTTTGACAATTTCTCCAATTTTTCTCTTCAAGAGATCTTCAAGTTTTCTTCCACCTAAATCCACAAACACAAATCAAGAGGGAAAAGTGTTCTATTTTTGGTGAATGATCATTTTCCTTCGTCAAACCCTATTTTAGTAATTAAACCTTGAAATGAAACAAAATAGAATGGAAGGAATGGTGAATGAAAAACTCTATGCCACAACTCACCAAACCCTTGAATGAACCTTGGAATGTAGATTTGCAACTTGCATGGAATGACTTCAATGGATGTGGATCTTGATCTTGGAACTTTATTTTGAAGAAATGATTTGAATGCTTGAATTGATCATGAAACCTACATCATCACATTAGCTCAAAATACATGCATGATGCAAGAAGAATTTGACATGACAATTGGATCTTGATTTTTGCAATAATTCTTCACAAAAAATACTCTTGAATACATTGAAATTCTCTTTAAATACTAACTTTTCTATAGGAGTGCTCACTATATTTTATTCTAGGTAAAACATAGTGAAATGGCCTTATATTTATAGGTATATAACATTAATTTGCTAAAATTCAAATAACATAAGATTACATGCGAATATGGATTTGAAAATGTTAAAATACAACCAAAACCATAATTTAAATTAGGGTCCTAGGTCTAAGTGAGGAACCATTTTCCCATGGGAAAATGGGTCCTAGGTCACCCACCTAGGACACACATTTCTCAATGAGAAGTGTTATGTTAAGGAATTAATAAATGTCAGGTTTCCTCTTCAAAAAATGTGATTATTTAGGCATCGATTTGAATTAAAGGGGACAATTAAGGTAAATTAATCTCAATTAATTAAGGGATCTCTAAATAAGTGTTAAAGTACAAATAGGTACACTCTACAATAGTAAAAATGAGCCAAAATTAAGTCCATTTTAATTAATACGGCCATAAACTTAATGTGAATATGTAAAATACATAAAAAAATAAATTAAGCTATGATTAAGTTCATTTTAATATTAATTCCTAATTAGGTTTGAAAATGTAAAAGGGATACATTTTCCTACACTACAATATTATATAAAAAATCATATAATATAATATTTCAATTTATATTATATCAAGAAATAACAAAATAGGAAAATTAATATTTCCATCAAACCAATTGAAATATTAGTCATTAATTCCAAGACAATAGAGAATTAAGCTTGTTTTTTTCCTTCTAGAATAACACTCTTTTTTTTTTTAAATTATAACCCTCTTGTAAACCAATATCATAAAGGAAGATCTCAGTTAGGAGAGAAAACTTGCTAAAAATGAAAGGTTTTCTAATACTCTTGGTTTCCTTGCCACTAACAAAAGTAAGAATAACGACATTGTGTGGAATCCTACAAACCAACAGATCAAAATTCACCAAATTAATTAAATTTTTTAAATAAATGTTGACTAATTAATTGGGGTTTGTGGGAATGGGACTCTAGGGTGATCCCACAAAGTTGGTTTACAATTTTTGGGAGGATCTGATTTTTTCTGAAATCACATATTTTTAGAAAATATAATCATTTAAACATTAAAAGGTTTCATTTAAAGAATTTCAATTGAAGAGGGTTTGATGGTGTATTATCAAAACCAATTTTTCCATCTATTATGCATATTGGAGTGAAGAAGACACTGGGAGGGGGGTCTGAATCAGTGTCTTAAAGAAATTTTAACTTGCCTTAGAAAATGAATAATTTATGCTTTTAATATTTCAATGATAAATACATTCATGAATTGAATGCAATCATTAAAAAAACTAAACCAAGAAATATGAAATAAAACCAAAGATCATATTGAAAGATTATCATATCAAAGCAATGAGACCATAACAAAAAGAATCTGACGAGTGGAAAACCGTCGAGGGATAGAAAAACTACTCTAGAAATTATGCCTCCATGACTTAATCTAAAAATAAAATGTTTGCAATGCCTCAATGGGAATACTATCTCACTAATATATTTTAAAATGCCTCACTGGCTTTTAAATAGTGCCTCACTAGCAAATAAAATAATGCCTCACTTGATTTTCAAGAGTGCCTCACTAGAAAATTCATTTTAATGACAAACAACATAGAAAGTAAAATACAAAGGGTTTCAATGTTTCCCTTCACATCATATATTACTCTCATTTAATACATTTAACATCTTAAAGATTCATTCTAGAATCTCTAAAATATTAAATATATCAAAAATATAAGTAGTTTTGCATCATATTTGCAAAATTTCAATTACACAATTATGTTTTCACTCCAACATGATAATTTTGTTAAAATCATCAAACTTAAAGCAGTAATCAACCAATTTTTATATAGGTATACAAAAATTTGCATATGCTCCCATGTTTTTTCATTGAAACTTTCAAATATAACTTTTAAAACTGATTGCAATAACTATTCCTTCAAGATACCCATATACAAGGATACGTAGGCTACACATTGCTACATTTAAAAACAAAAAAATTGTAAAAACATATTATCTATTCACCCATTGTCATAAATGTAGATATGATAAAAATCAATAGGTTTAAATGCATTGAAGACAATAAACAAATTAAATCCTATCAAGCATGATGAAGTACAAACTAGAATGAAAATAAAAATAATAAACAAACAAGGTGCAAATCGATTTTCAAACTAGTGTTGATTGATCTCCATGGCTCTTCTCCACCTACACAAGGATGCAAGATTTCAAAGGTTGATTTTTGAAGGAAGAATGTTGGTTGCTCAATTTTGTAGCATAAGGATGCGACAAAAGTGATAGATGAAGATGGATGGAAGATTGGAGATTGATTTTGACAGAGTGAAGATACTAGATGAAGATTTGATCCAAATGGCTTGTGAAAGGTTAGATTTATAGATTTTTTTGAAGGCAAAAGATTAGTTGGAAAAGATCAACAGTTGAGTTTCAATCTGGTAAGATGAACAGTAAGAGATTTTTGAAAGTTGAGAGAGAGATAGAAGGTTTCCTCTTCTTCAATTTTTCTCATTCAGATCCGAAGGAAGGTTGTTGTTTTGAAGAATGAGTTGAAATGAATTTCATAATTAAATAAATTAATTTATTTAATTATATGTGAGGATGAAATTAGAAGTTTGCATAATTAAATAAGTAATATTTAATTATGTGTGAAGGATGATTTTAGAAGTTCGCATAATTAAATAAGTAATATTTAATTATTTTGTGGAGTGAGAAAAGATATTAAATTAAATGAGATGAAGGGGGTGTTCAGAGGAATATTCCCTTATTTGAATTCAAATATTCAAATTTAGAATAATATGATAATTAATATAATAAATAAATTATAAAATTTATTTAATTTAATTAAGAGGAATATGGAATAAATAAATATGTTCGTGATGATGAGATTTGTGTTGAGTAACATCATTTCAAATAAGTTAAGGTATGGATAGAGGAGAATGGATAATGATAGAAAGATAGGATGATGGAATGATGATTCCCCCTCGAGAGGATAGGAAGGTTGGAAAAACATGGGTAGGCTCTCGAAATGAAATGATAAAGGGAGGGATACTTGACGAATGATGCAAGATAGAAAGTGGATGAAGGAGGTGAAAGTATGCACTATGCTGCAATGAAGGTGAGCAACCATGATGTTTGATATAGCACTAGACATTATGCACCAAGATATAAGGACCAAGGTGATGATGTGTCTCATGCCCTAGCGTAATACAACCTTGTCTAGACATATGAGGAAGTAGACTTAGAGCATTAAAGTCCTAATGCACAAAACATATGATGTGACCTTAGATGCAAAGGATAGGCAAAAAGCTACTCCAACATACACAAGATATGAATATTAGCTAGAATGATATGGATTTGAAACAAATGCAAGATAAAATGAAAACACACACAAGGAAGCCAACAAGCATGCACGAATGATACAAAAACAAACAAGGTAGTGCCCCTATCAAGCTATAAACTGTTGATTGATTGATTGATTGATGATGATGATAGTGTTGTCATTATTGGGAAGAGATATATCCCTAGAGCAACACAAGGATGAATGATAATTGTGTGTGTGAAAATATGATCACTTATAAATGAATTCAAACACATATCAATAAGACATTAGATCAAGAAAATTGAAAGGAAAATAGAATAAACCAACTATTACTGGTAGCTTCCACGAAGTCGTCTTATTTCTCTATATCTCCAGCGTTTTGTTATTTCCAATTTCTCTCAGATCTAGCAAATCAAGCTCAACAAAATGGACAACTAAAGAACAAGATATAAATGAAATGCATACTATGCTAAAATGCAAAGATTATGCTATGATGAAAATACTATTATGATGTTGAAAAGATGTGAGTGCATAAGCTAATTGCGCATATGTTCGTATGTTTCGCTGTGCATATGTGTGTAACCAATGCTTGGATTTGTACCTGCATTTATAGTTTTTGAATGAATTGGATTGGCTGCCATGATTAATGGTTCATATCAAGCTTATTAGAATGGATGGTGAAAGATTTTTGAAAGATGAGAGAGAGATAGAAGGTTTCCTCTTCTTCAATTTCTCTCGTTCAGATCCGAAGGAAGTTTGCCATTTTGAAGAATGAGTTGAAATGAAATTCATAATTAAATAAAAATGAATTTATTTAATTATATGAGAAGATGAGTTTAGAAATTTGCATAATTAAATAAGCAATATTTATTTATGTATGAAAGGCGAATTTAGAAGTTAATTAAATATTTAAACAATATTTAATTATTTGTGGAGTAAAAAAGATATTAAATTAAATATTTAATATTTAATTTAACTATGAGATGAAGGGTGTGTTCAGAGAATATTCCATTATTTGAATTTTAAATATTCAAATTTGGAATAATATGATAATTAATATAAATTAATTAAGAGGAGGATGATACTTAATTAAATAAAATTATTTATTTAATTAAGATAGAAGAATTATAAAAATGATTGATATAAATAAATAATTAAATTTATTTATATGTAGATGACTTTAGGATATTAATTAAATACTTCATATTTAATTAAATAATAAGCTTGATTAACCATGACCATTTTTAGACGTATACTTTTTTCCCCTCTTTGAAGTGATGTGTGAAACACATTGCTTCAAAGAAAATAAAATATTTCCCCTGATACGTTTTTGATGCTGATGCTGATGATGCCCCCTTGAGAGGTAAATCACGGATGATGTCATGAATTGTGAAAATTTTCTAAAAAAATTTTGGAAACAAAGTCAAAAGTCAAAAAACTTACCTTTGTTTGACATTTAAAAGGTAAAAAAAAGTAGAAAGAGACAAATCATTTGCACTTTTTGACTTCGTGAATACTATAGCTCTAAGAGTGACCTCATGACATGGAGATTCCATATCACCGCCACTGATTTGAGAGATCTCATTGATACCAGAGGCCAGCAACATATGGACCACCAGTGAGTCAATCTTACCACTTGTGTTAAAATTTTTACGTTTGAAATCAAAATGGATTGTTTTTCCATAGATTTTGAATATGAAAATGATGTTTTAGCGCTTTTAGGAAAGTTTTAGCTTGTTCAATGATTTTTTTGGCACTTAGGGTAAAAACAGTAGTGCATACAGGGTAGATTTTCCATGTTTTAGCTTGAACTCAATGTAGTGCTTTTGATGAAAATAGTGGCGCATATAGGATGCCACAAGAAATTTTAGGAGTATGGTGCATATAGGATAAATAGTAGCGCATTTAGAAAAAGATGTAGAAAACTATGTTTAAGCACATTAGGAGAAAACAATAGCGCATATAGGGAAATCGTGCATCCAGTGAGTGAAATAGTGCTTAGAGTGATAGTTTAGCGCATATAGGGAAATAACACATAGGGCAACTGTTTGAGCGCATCTCATGAAAAGATCGGCTCATAGGGGTTTTAGCACATAGAGGCCACAAAGTAGCGCATATGAGTTTTGGAGCATAGAGACCACAGATTAGCGCATCTGGTTAAAATAGGCTAAATGTGTGATTTGATGATAGTAATGTGAAAATGATGATATATATTTCTTCCTTAGTCAATAGATAGGTAAACTGTCTTGCCATCATGCTGATATGAATAGAAATGATAAAAAAAGAATCTGATGATTAAGTGATAACTTTGCTTCCTACAAAACAAAGAGTAAATGTCTGACAAATTTGATTTTGACGATAGAAACCAAATAGTAGATGATGATTTTCAAACATATTTGCATTCATGACAGAAGTACAAATAAGAAAATGATTTCATTGGTAATAAATTTTCTTTCCTGAAAAAGAAAACAAATAGTAATGTGATGATAGAGTAGATTGTTGTTGATATACAGATAGATATAGCTATGATTGCATTCATGATATGTTAGATACAACACATGATATGAGTCTGATTGAGATTGAATGATTTGTATGATTCTGATTGATTGATGTTGCGATAACCCAAAAATAGGAGGTTTTCAAAAACTTCTAGATTAGATAGCGGTATTCGGCAGGATGGGATAGGATACCCAAGTTGATACCTGTTGATGTAGCTTTGATAGACACATCTGGTTTGAGATCCTTGTTGGCTATGCCGCTGATTCGGGTCAACAAAAGATTGCTGACAGCATTGGTAGAGTGATGGCATTCAGAGTACAACACCTTTCATCTATCGACTAGTGAGGTGACTATGACTCCTGAGGATGTATACCAAATATTAGGTATCCTGTGGTTGGTGCCCTTGTGTTCTATGATCACAAGGAACTTGGGGGTATAGATGCTTTAAGGAGGGTGTATGGTGATGCACAAATCACTTATAAATGAATTCAAACACATATCAATAAGACATTAGATCAAGAAAAATGAAAGGAAAATAGAATAAACCAACTGTTACTGGCAACTTCCACGAAGTCATCTTATTTCTCTTTATCTCCAACATTTTGGTATTTCCAATTGCTCTAAGATCCAGCAGATCAAGCTCAACAAAATGGACAAATGAAGAACGAGATATAAATGAAATGCATACTATGCTAAAATGCAAAGATTATGCTATGATGAAAATACTGTTATGATGCTAAAAAGATGTAAGTACATATGCTAATTGCACATATGTTTGTATGTTTCGTCATGTGTATGTGTGTAACCAATGCTTGGATTTGTACCTACATTTATAGAGTTTTTGAATGAATTAGATTGGCTGCCATGATTAATGGTTCAGATCAAGCTTATTAGAATGGACGGTGAAAGATTTTTGAAAGCTGAGAAAGAGATAGAAAGTTTCCTCTTCTTCAATTTCTCTCATTCAGATCTGAAGGAAGTTTTCCATTTTGAAGAATGAGTTGAAATGAAATTCATAATTAAATAAAATGAATTTATTTAATTATACGAGAAGATGAGATTATAAATTTGCATAATTAAATAAGCAATATTTAATTATGTATGAGAGGTGAATTTAGAAGTTAATTAAATATTTAAACAATATTTAATTATCTGTGGAGTGAAAAAGATATTAAATTAACTATTTAATATTTAATTTAACTATAAGATGAAGGGGGTGTTCGGAGAATATTCCATTATTTGAATTTTAAATATTCAAATTTGGAATAATACGATAATTAATATAAATAAATTAATAAAATTTATTTAATTTAATTAAGAGGAGGATGATACTTAATTAAATAAAATTATTTATTTAATTAATATAGAAGAATTATAAAAATGAACGATATAAATATAAATAATTAAATTTATTTATATGTAGATGAATTTAGGATATTAATTAAATACTTCATATTTAATTAAATAATAAGCTTGATTAACCATGACCATTTTTAGACGTATACAATAATTGATTGATTGGTGGATTGATTTGGTTTACGACAAGATTAGGATCAAGACTAAAGGATGTGATTGGATAATTTGACAAGATTGATTGACTCGATTGGTATGGATTAAGGATTGACTTGCATTTGGATTATTGTATAGATTGATTTGATTGACTTGATTGGATGCAATGGTTTTGATGAAGATGAATGATTTGGTTGAATGGTTGAATGATTGGATTGATTTGAATTGATATGATGGATTGATTATATGACATTGGAAGAATTAATTGGATGGATTGATTTTATTGATTGGATTTTTTGTTGGATATTTGATTTTTTTTTTAATTTTTAGGGATATTTTGATTTTTTTCGGATTTTTGAAATGTTTTGATTTTTTTTGGATTTTGAAATGTTTTGATTTTTGGACTTTTAAAATTGTTTTTTTTAAATGTTTTGAATTTTTATTTTATTTTTGAAAATATTTGGAGGTGTCAGAGGATGAAAATTTGAGTAGCCTTTGGGCTAGATACCAATGACAAGGGGAAAACCAAGTCTAGGTGCAAGGAGATAGATGGGAGAAGGGATAAAAGGCTCATGATAGATAAATGGATGTTATGGGTGGATGCATCATAACAGAGCAAGGATGTGATCTCCAAAGACTATGTCAGATAGGAATAACATGCCCCATTCTAGGTACAATACTTAGGATTTTTCATGACAAAGCTTATGACAATAGGATAATGATAGGATTGTTTGGAAGGATGAGGTATATCAAGAGATACCCAAAACATGTTTCAACACTTTTCACCTATATCTTCATCAAGATCAAAAGAATAAGGGTGGATGAATGGACTCAATATGATAGGTATGTATGAATAGACTCAATATGATGGCTAAAGATGGCAGGTAGGATGGAAATGATATGATATGAAAATTATAGGTTGGATAGATAAGAAATTGTGCCCCCATGTGTAAGTGACATAGAGGATCAACCTACAAATGATGCCTATTTGCTAGGTTTTCATCATGGTACTTATCTAGGGCACTTGTTTACTAGGTTTTCACTGTTGGACGAAAGGATTTCTTTTTACTTTTTTTATTCTTTTTTTCCTCTTTTTTTTTTGTCTTTTTGGAAAGGAGAAGGGGAATATGGATAGGAGGAACTCAAGTGTCTAGTTGCATGAAAGTTGGTAGTCCCACTAGATATGGGTGTCATTGCATGGACCATGCCAAATGTCATTATGCTCATAGATGTTGGTAAGAGATGACATGAAAGGGATGGATTAGGTAGATGGAGAATTATGAAAGTCTTAGGTAAGAATGGATGGGGAATAGTGGATGATGATGTAGATTATGTATAGAATATGATAGGGACTATATGAGACTTATCAAAAATATGAATGGGGAGGCTTAGCCAAAAACATGGACCATAGGATGGTGGTGGGGGAGATACGTAGGATAATGAGTGAAGGATGACGAGATTGAGGCATGTGGAATTGTTGTGAAATGGAAGGGAACCATGACCAATGGTTGCACACACTATGATAAACGTTGAATATTTTGATGTGGATGGGGTGTAGGAAGCAATGAATATGTTTTCTTAGGAGGTGGTGGATGAAGTGTTTTAGGTACCCACATAGACTTAGTATTTTTATGACTTTTATTTGGCTTGTGGGTTTTAGGAATTTGAGACTCTTGAATAGAGTGGGAATGTGGGGTGTAAGTGGATGGTTGGGATTTTTGTGATGTGGATGCCTCATTTGACTTGATTTATTTTTTCGTAGGTACCCAAACCATTTTAGTTTTGGCCTTTACTTTTGGAGGTATTCGCTTATATAGCCTTTTAGATGTACTTGGCTTTGAATTTTTGTATTGATGTCCTAATGCATGAGAACCCTTAGGATTTTTTACTTTATAGGTAGACACATTGAAATTATTGCTTTTGAATCCCATGGGTATGGTGGAATGGGTGTAAGCTTCATGTTTATATGATGTGTTCATTTGTTGGTCATGATTAGGAATGTTAGGGTATTTATGGATGGAGGGATAAGAGGATTGAATGGTAGGGATATTAGGTGTTGGGAGTAATGGTGGTAAAGTGGATGGAGGGATCTTAGGAGTTGGAAGTAATGGTGGAAAAGTGGATAGTGGAAGGTGTGTGGTCACATGATTTTGACATTTGTAGGATGATGGATGAGGGATGGCGACATATGTTTTAGGGATAAAATAGGATTTATGATGAAAGGAGGTGGACTTGGGATGTATGAAGTACCAACATCTTTAGGTTGTTGTCCTTGGGGTGTATGTGCAAGGCCATAAGAGCGTGGAGGGAATTTGACATGGATGGGCTCCAAAATACCTTGTTCATGAAGGTCTAGACCTTTACCTTGGTGGTTCATATTTTGGATTGTGCAATGGATAATGGGACTAGGTGTAGGTGAAACACTAGACATGAGTTCCCTATTAGATGAAGAAGATAATGGTTGTTGTTTTTCTAAGGAGGAACATTTATGAATGAGAGTGCAAAGACTGATAGGATATGATGGAGGACTTGCAATGGGGTTGATAGTGGGCGATGGGGGATCATTAGGATCTTGATGAGTATTGTGTTCACTTAGATCCAAGGTATTTTTTTGATCTTCTATGTGTGTTGGGGAGGCATATGTCTCATCATGGGAAGTGGATTTTTATGTATCATGGATGGGTGAGGTGGAAATCTCTTGACCATGGAATGCATAAAGTTGGCTAAGGAGATCATCATGGTATTCTTGATCATAAAAGGGGTCTTGATCAAAGATGGAAGATTGATCATGAATAGTACTAGGTGTGTTATGAATCGAATCATTGGGAGGATGTTGATCTTTATGTGGATGAGGGGGTAATGTTTTCTCGTGTTTAGGATTGTGCTCTTGACATACCTCATGACTTATTTGAATGGAGGTGGAAGGGGATTTCTCATGGAGAGACTTGTCATGTTCTTGATGGTCAACAACATAGGAGCATGATAGAGGGTGACTTGGACTTACGAGGGGAGACTCTTGAATTGGATCAAGTGGTTGTGGATGACATGGTTGGCTTGAAGGACTTGGCATGATGTTTGAGGATTCTTTTGTATGTTTAGGTGTATGTGTTGAATGACATGGTGATAGTTGATTCCTTGCTCGTAGCCCTTGGGTCACATCCTTTGGAGGTGTATGGGTGGAAGGTGTTGGATTAGGGTTTTGATTTTGATTTTGATTAGATGATGGTGTGATAAATTTATAGGGTGCATGTGCTAGATTGGTATTCCCCTTGTCAATGGTTGCATTAGAACATGAGGAAGTTTGGGCTTGTTGCAAGGTAGAACTAAAGTTCACATGTGTTTGTTGTGATGTACCTTGATAGGTTGATGTGGCATTGACATATGAAGAAGTGGATGGATTAGATTGGTATGAGGTGGGAGGAGATGGCCCTCAGAGTCTGATTATATGTTTTGGTTTTGTTTCATGATTTGAACTAGAGAAAGAGACTCCTTGAATTATGACTTCAAGATTAGGTTTTGTCTCATGATTTGGCTTAGAGGGATAGCCCCCTTGGATTATGAATTTTGGCTTATGATTAGGATTGGGCTTGTTTATGACTATGACCATTTTGACAAGTGGTGACTAGGACTTTGTATGTGATGGTGATGATGTGGAATGATTATATTGGATGACTTGGATTGATTAGGATGAAATGGATATGATGTGAATGTGTTGGAAGAAGGTGTAGAGTGACTTGTCTTTATGTGTTTAGTGTTTAGCTTGATTTGGAAATGTTTAAATGAATGATCACACATGCACACACATGAATCACACATGCAGAACACAAGCAAGTTTGAATTTGAAATTTGCAGAATGTGATTATTAAGCACACACTTGAAGAAGACACATCAACAAGCCCTATGACTAGTCAAGTGGGGTATGGCCAATTAGGTCTCAAGCTAGGCTACACAAGATTGACTAAGGATAATTTGAAAGCAAAACCCTGCCACACAGTTGGGAGAAAGGGGTAACCCACCCTTCACCTTCACCTCCCAAAGGTATAAAGTTATTTGAGGTTTAGCCACGAGTGACAATATTTTAACTCCCAAACAAGCATGTATTTCTATTCACACTTCGATTGAGGTCATCCCCAGGGGTGATGAAATCCCCTAGCAGGCTTCCTAGAAAGGGTTTGAAAAAAGTAAACCAAGTGAGGTTTTTGTGATTACACACACACTTGATTCACACTCACAATGGTTAATTTCCCTTAGAAATGAAATGTGTGCAAGAAAGAAATGAATCACTCATTATTTTTAGATCCCAAATAAAATCTGTAGGAAGACAGTGGTTAATTTTAGACCCAATTTTTGATATGTGATTGAAAACAAGATTCCTTTTAAGAGCCCAAATCCAAATGTGTGACAAACAATCATTAAGAGGTGAAAGATTAAACAAGTGCACCTAGTTATTTTTTCTTTCCAAATTGTTGTTGTGATTGATCCCAATGCTTTTCCAGCTTCGTATGATTTACCAAAAAGTCACCAAGACAAAAGAAACAAATTTGAAATATGCTAGAACAAAAGTCCTATGTGTTAAAGAATATATGAAAATTTGATAAAAAATTGAACCATTGAATAGCTTATGAAATTATACCCCAAATCAAAAAATAAAATGTTGAAAATGACAAAAAAATGACCAAGATACGGCCATTTTAAGATTGACTAAAAAAATGTTGAAACAGAGGTATATGCGCTAAAACAAACCCTATATGCACTAAAATAGTGCCAAATGCGTTAAAATATGTTAAATATTTCAAATTTGACAAAACAAAAACTACACCATTTGATAGCTTATGACATTCTACCCCATTTCAAAAAAAAAAGCACTGAAAAAGACCAAAAAATGACCAAGATATGGCCATTTTAAGATTGACTAAAAAAATGTTGAAACAATGATATATGCACTAAAATAGAGGCCCTATGCTCCAAAAAAAGTCCCATATGCACTAAAAAAAAGTCCCAGATGCGCCAGAAAGAGTCCTAGATGCGCTAAAAGAAGTGCTAAATGCGCTAAATTTTTATTTTATTTTATTTTCAATTTTTTTAATGAAATGGACTGAATATATGCACCATTTTGTTTCGTATATGCACCAAAATAGTCCCTGGATGTGCCGAAACAAATCTTAAATGTGCCAAAAGACCTATAAAATCACTGTTAAAATCCCTAGATGCACTACAGAAACCCCCAGATGCGCTACAGAAATCCTCAGATTCACTAAAATAGAAAATTTTGCCAAAAATCTGAATTCTAGAACACGAAATCCTTTTAGAAAACCTACAGATAAATGTTAAAAATGGGGCAAGGCCCCACAGTGGGTGTCATTTTATGTGTGTGTGAAAATATGATTACTTATAAATGAATTCAAACACATATCAATAAGACATTAGATCAAGAAAACTCAAAGGAAAACAAAATAAACCAATTATTATTGGCAGCTTCCACGAAGTCGTCTTATTTCTCTCTATCTCCAATGTTTTTTTATTTCTAATTGCTCTAATATCTAGTAGATCAAGCTCAACAAAATGGACAACTGAAAAATGAGATATAAATGAAATGCATACTATGCTAAAATGTAAAGATTATGCTATGATGAAAATACTGTTAGGATGCTGAAAAGATGTGAGTGCATAAGCTAATTGCACATATGTTCATATGTTTCCTCTTGCGTATGTGCAACCAATGCTTGGATTTGTACCTACATTTATAGATTTTTGAATGAGTTGGATTGGCTACCATGATTAACGGTTCAGATCAAGCTTATTAGAATGGACGATGAAAGATTTTTCAAAGCTGAGAGAAAGATAGAAGGTTTCCTCTTCTTCAATTTCTCTCATTTAGATCCGAAGGAAGGTTGTTGTTTTGAAGAATGATTTGAAATGAATTTCATAATTAAATAAATTTATTTATTTAATTATATGTGTGGATGAAATTAGAAGTTTGCATAATTAAATAAGTAATATTTAATTATGTGTGAAAGATGATTTTAGAAGTTTGCATAATTAAATAAGTAATATTTAATTATGTGTGAGAGATGTTTTTAGAAGGTAATTAAATATTTAAACAATATTTAATTATTTTGTGGAATGAGAAAAGATATTAAATTAAATGAGATGAAGGGGGTGTTCGGAGGAATATTCCCTTATTTGAATTCAAATATTCAAATTTAGAATAATATGATAATTAATATAAATAAATTGTAAGATTTATTTAATTTAATTAAGAGGAATATGGAATATGGTAATAATTAAATAAAGTTAGTTATTTAATTAAGGTAGAAGAATTATAAAATGAACAATATAAATAAATAATTAAATTTATTTATATGTAGATTGAATTAGAGATTTAACTAAATAACTTGTATATAATTAATTACCAGACTTGATTAACATTGACCATTTTTAGACATATACAATAAATAATCCAAAACCCCAAAAAACCAATCAAGGGTTTCAAAAAAATAGGCACCATTAACCTCTGAATCTGCAAAAGCATTTTCTTAACAAATTCCCTTTGAATAAACAGATTTACACATTCTTTTAGATCCATCATTCATAGAAGATAGTGAAACAAAAATTTCCATGAATCTCAGTAACTAACATCATTAACATTGAATAATTTTAATCAAATTGATAACTACATGTCAACAAAAATAACTGGAAGATATTACCTATAAATTTAGCTTGCAAGAAACTACCTGTTGACAATTAGAGTAATGTTATGCCCAAAAGATATCATCATCATCTACTTCCTAACCCTAACTCATTGTGAGTTTTCTTCAAAAAAAATGGTAACTGACATAATGACTTTGTGTTCGGGTAGTTTCTTATGTTTTCCATTGAACCCTAATTCATTTTCCATGTGCTAAAAAAAAAACGTTGATGCCTTTTCAATATCATTATGTCCCCTTTAGACTTCTTTACCATAGAAACCAAAGCATTATCATTATGTTGGTTTCTATTATTTTTTTTCCACATGCAATCAAACCTTATAAAACCTGAATGTAAAACATCTTTCAAAATAAACAAATATACCAATAATGATTTCCAAAATAATATAAATCTTGTAAGGTTGAATGTAGTTAGTGTTGACTACCATGTGAAACAAGGAACCTTTTCAGCCTTGTCGAACATATAGACCTTTGTCTATGCAAAAATTCTATATGAATTTTGACTTTTTAACCATAATTATCACCTCTACTAGCTTTAGAACTTTGCAACAATATTTATACCTTGTAGACAATCAAAGTATCACACCTTAAATACCAATTCCATCTAGATGAATCATGATCTTGTAATCATACCTTATTACAAGATACAAATTGATATTGTTTGTATTAGAAAGAAAATGTCTCATGTATTATGTGAGTGATAAAATCTTAATGGCATATCAACGAACTCATTGATAGAACATTAAGCCCCTTATCAGTGACACAATGCATCTAGCATTGAAATCTAATCAAGTATCAAAATTTATCAACTAATAAGATAACTCAAACCACATTAATATAATATAGTATAAATATCATGTGAATCAAATGACCATCATTGAGAATATGCCATCAACCTATATAATGCATTATCATATTGAACCCAAACATGTCATACCTATGTACCAATGTCTTTGTGTGTCTTTGAAATTAAGGTCAACAACTACAACAATCATAAGGGCCAACAAACTCCTCCTTTGGGCTTGATGGAAAAACACAAAAGCCCTCTCCCCCTTTTTACATCAAGAGACAAAGGATTGTACAAAAATAGAGGAATCAAATGTAACATAAGAAGAAATGGAACAAGAGATCTTGTAATAGTCATTGTATTAATCCTGATATCCATCATGAAGTGCAACAACTATAGGCTACCTCATTAGATGTTGCACTAAAATATCACTTATCCATGCACATAACCTATCCTATTATAAGCCATAGAAACTATTAGATCAGGTTGTGATCTTTAAATTTCAAATACCAATCAAGTGATAAACAAAGTCAAATATAACACTATTAAAAAAAAAAAATCACTCCTATACCACTGAAAACAAAATGTACAATGCCCATGATAAGCTACTATCAAAAAGCAGCTGAAATTAAATGTTGCAGGATAACCAAGAATGAATATATGGTAAAAATAACAATAATACCAAAAAAAATGATAGGGGTAAGATTAAGCATGAAAATCTCCCCTTAATATCACTGTTCAATCCTACCCTTTGGCACCGAGATATTTCTTGCTTCCCCTGCAAGTAACATTGGTCAAAGACACAATAATGTTCAAGGAACATTAAACAGAGCATCATTAATATTATATTGAACAACTGATCCCTTCTCATCATTTAAAAATAATGTCAAAGAAGCTACATGGAAGGATTATTATCATTAGGAAAAGTTCCAAGGACCACTCTAGAGCAAGGTTCTAAAGACAATTTCATGCAAATGATAAGCATGACTACCACTATTGAATTAAAAAAAAACATCACTATCCATTTTTATGCAAGATAACTATATAATTAACATAACACTACACTGACTACTAACACAAGCTCTATCAACAATCATCGAGCACTGGCATCTAGCATCATAGGTCCAAGTGAGGAAACTACCAATATATACCAAACAAAATATGTATCATAAATTCACAGAAACATACATAAGAATAGTTGAACCAAGGATGTAGAATAAATGTAAAGTCTCCCCCCTAAGACCATGCATACTTTTGAGAGCATTTATACAAGACTATTTCAAGAATTCTTGAAACCTTACAAATAAGCAATCAAAGTTGTTGCATCTTTCATTTTCATTCCAACAAAAATATTCTCCTTAAAAACTTGTACCATACTATAGTTTCATTTTTCAAAGTCTTCTTAAATGCAACTAATATCAAATGATTTCCCAAACTTTTCCATACCTTTGTGACCAATGATACTAAAAAAAAAGAAATTCACCTTTTACCTTTACAGTATTCCTACTAGCCCTGAGCAAGACTATGTGAAGCAATAAATTGATCATGTTTCAAGACATGTTTGATGTCACACATTGTAAAAATAACACTGTCTTTGCATAAGAGTTTCATAGATTACTAACAACCTATCAAGCTAAGATTTTGGTTTTTTCCAGTGATAAAGACATATGCAAACTCACCATACAATTGGATTTAATACATGCACTGAATGTATAATCCAAGAAAGAATCACATGCATATAGTTGTTGTAAGGAACAATATGAGAGACTAGACCATTGAGCTCAAGTAACGTCATCTTCAATATAAATTGGCATCACTTTCATATCAAAATAAGAAGCATGACCAAATAGTGTATAAGAAAATGTATAAACTCAATGTCACCTTTTTCTCATTATGCTATCTTATATATTATTCAAACAAAAAATGCTAAAAACAAAAATTGTCCTTTGAGCCTTCTCAAAAAATTCAACAAGAGAATCATCACTTTACTAATTAGTAGTGGTGTGAATAAATTTCTTATAACTAGCAAATTCACTCACTAGGTAATTAGGGGACATATTCACATGATTAAGTTTACTTGGGAAAAATATTATTTGTAGAAGTTTTAGTTGGCTTATCTAGAACTTATCTTATCTAGCTAGGATGCATCATTTCCTAGGTGATTAAGTTGTTGGTTGTCTCATGTCATAGGATTATGAAATTTTTCAACATCATGTTCATTACTACATTTCAACCTTGCCTATATAAGCAAGGCATCTCATGTACATTATGAATCAATCAATCATATATTAACAATTATTCAATCTTGCATTGTGAAGCAAGAATTCTTGCCATTATCTCTCTTGTGGAAGTAGTTTTGGTCACAACTATTCCTGGGGGTGTTGGGGAGTCACCATTTACTCCCATATGGTATTAGAGCTTTTGAGATGTTGCAGATTCCTTCCCAGATCTGAGCGTATTGTGTTGGCTTGAAGCTTTTTGTTGGGTGCAGATTGGGGTTTCAAGAACCTCACGGTTGAGATCAAAATGTTTTGCAAATGAATTTTGACTATAAATTCATCCATTTTGGGTAAAGTTGTTTTTGAGGAAAAAATTTCTGCTGGGACAGCCTCCTAAGCAATATGATTTTTCCTATTTTTGCAAAAAAAATATTTTTATAAAATATTTTCTGCAGTATTCTATAAATATTTTGCAGAAAAATATATTTTTTTAATCGTTCAAAGATTTTTTGCAATTTTGTATAGTTTTGGGCATAAAATATTTTGTAGAGGCATTAATAGTTTTGCAAGCCCTATTATGGCCGCATATAACCCTTTTTCAGCATCACATCAGACTTTGGCGTAGCCACCTCAACAGATATTTTATTTGGATCAGAATATTCCATCTTTTTCATCTTGTACAACACCTGTATTACCTGATTTGCCATTGGTGGTAGGAAATATAGGTTTGTTTGGTAGAAATATTTTATTGCATTCAGTACATTCTCCATTGGCATCCACTCACTTTGTAGTTGGCATCCTTCAAGATCTCCATTAGATCATTTTCTAGCACATTCCTTCTTCGATCGATGGGTACCACTGCTATCAATTCTCTATCTGATGGATTTTCTATCATCAGATCTAAGGGTCATGTCATAAGGCCGATGTCATCACCAGACTTGCTAGCCCGTCACATCTATAGGTATTTTCCCCCTTAGTGCCTTTTATAGGCCTTTTTTTCATTTTATCATAACTTTTGCATATAGAGGTGAATTTTTTCAAATGAAATATCATTGGAAACATGGAGATCTAAATTTTTTAGTGGTCCAGATATTTTGTAGAAATTTTGCAGTTTTGTGCCTCTTTTTCCAAGTTGAACCTGATCATCATTTTCTGCCTCCGAGCTCATATCTTTGTGCTTCAATCTCTTATTTGCTCGAAATTTGTGGAATCGAGAAGGTATTAAATTGCACTTCAATTGTGTTTATGCACTTTTTGCAAAAATATTTTTCCAAATTTTCATATTTTTAGTTTGGCATTGATTTGATAGATTGAAATCTTTGTTGTAAATTTGCAAAAAAGGTGTAAATCTTGTTTAGAAAAAGGGATTATTGCTTGGATTGTGAAGGAAATTTTCTATTCTTCTCTTGTAATATCTCATTGTATCATGGATTTTCCAAACTTTATACTTCTAACTCCATATAACTATCATGAGTGGAAATCTCAAATGGAGTTGTTATTGTTAAAATCGCAGTTGTAATGAATCACATTTGGTCAAGATCTAGAACCCATAGTAGTGAAAGAGAGAAGAAAATGGCTTGATAAAAGGGATGAAGATCTTGGTACTATGAAGTTGTCCATTTCTCCAGATCCTGGATATCATGTTGAATCTTGCACTCGTCCTAATGAAGCCTAGACTACTTTAGAGAGTCTCTTTGGTAAGCCAGATAAGATGAGGAAACTTAAGTTGGAGAATGAACTAATGGGTCTTAATCCTTTAGATTTTGACAATATCCAAGACTTTTTCTCTAAGCTCAATTATCTTAGATTGCAGTTATCTAATTGTGGGGTCACTAAAGAGGATGAACAGTTGATTCTTTCTATTCTTGCTAAGCTTGGTCTTTATTATTCAGTGTTTGTTTCTACATTCTATACTACAATGGCTGCCCTTGGAAATGCATACAAAATTCCTTCTCTTGATGAATTTTCAGCTTAAATCACAAGGGAACAAGCAAAGTTGGTACAGATGGGCACATTGAAGTCTTCTACATCTCATGCTCTTGTTGCATAAAGGATACAAAGGCTTCAAGTGGAAAAGGTAAGAAGGAGAAAAAGGAACCCAAGTCTAATGAGAAAGGTAAATATTCTCCTTCACATAGCACTCCTGAGTCCACACCCTCTTCCAAAGAGGAATCATCTAAAAATATGAAGTCAAAATGTGCAGATTGCAAAATGTTAGGACATGAGGAGCATATATGTTACAATAAGAAGATTGATGAACTAACAGACCTTCAAAAGAATAACATTCAACTACTCTCATCAGTGTCTTCTACTTCTTCTTCAGCATCTCAAGCAACAACCCCCTCATCATCATCTTAGTTAGAGAATACAACATCTATTTCTAAGCTACACAAAATGAAATGACAAGCACTCTTGGCCTCTACAAGTCCTAAATCTCATATATGGCTTCTTGATTTAGGGGCATCTCATCATATGGCATCTTCTATGGATATTTTCTCTTCCTTTGAGCCTTGTAATTCACCTCATATATTCATGGGTAAAAATATACATATATGAATGTAAGTGGGAAGAGTTCTATTGATATGGGGGAAGGGACATTCAATGATGTACTTTGTGTTCCTTGTCCAAAATTCTCCTTTCTATTTATCAAATTAACCATGGAGGTCAAGGTAATAGTTGAGTTCACTCCAGATAGAGTGTACATAAGGGACTTGGAGACTAGGGATATTCTTGCTATCGAGATGGCTGATCATTCATCTCATGTATATTCCTTTTCACATTTTTCTTTAGAAGATGACAATGTTCCTTTGACTTCATGACACACTCCATTGAGTGTGAACCATGTTAGTGAGGAGAAGTTTGGTCATCTACACCTTTGTATTATAGAGGCCAGTGCTAAGCTTCCTACTCCTCCACCTCCTACTTCTTTAGCCATTATTGCTTTTATTTAGCATGATGATCATAGTTTTTTAGATCTTGCTTTGTGGGATGAGTATTTGATAGGGATTTCTAACTTGTTCATGGAGTCTCCTATTATAGATTTGGAGGACACACTTGAGGGGATTTCTCTCCTCTTTGATATAGTTTCAGCACAGCTATTACACCATCTACTTTTTCTTTGTAGATTGGCATTAATGAGTCTCCTCCATCATTTGATTTTTCATGTTTCTTGGTTGAGTTTGACCATGATTATGTTGTGACTCATTCAAGCTTGGAGACTTCTACTTAGTTTTCAGAGGCATACATGTTGAGCATTCATGTTTCCTCCTTTCAGTGGGACATGGAGTGGCTTCTTCATCAACTTATGGATTTGTTTCTTCCTAAGGGAAGATGTGTTGCTTGCAGACATTGGGTCATCTTTTGTTTTTAGTCATTCTTCATTCTCATTGGAGCTTCTTCATCATGGGGGGATATCTTATCTCTCTACTTCCCTCTTATGGGGGGATAATTGATTGTATATGCATGATGCATGTTGTCCTTGGGGGTATCATTGATTCCTCTATACATCATGTCTATTTTTTTTTTCTCTTTTGTAGAGGATTTTTGTCCCATAGGGTTTTCTCCTTTTCTCTACTTGTGAGAGATTGTTTGCATTTGCATTGTAAATGGGTACCTAACATGGCCTAGTAGTTGGGACCCATATTCATAGTGTTTGCATAGTGTGCATAATAATATTCTCCCTAAGTTGCACTTAAGGGGGGGTGTTGGTGTGAATATATGTCTTGTACCTAGATAATTCATTCACTAGGTAAATTAGGGTACATATTCACATTCATATTAAGTTTACTTAGGAAAAATATTCTTTCTAGAAGTCTTAGTTGGATTTTCTAGAACTTATCTTATCTAGCTAAGATGCATCATTTCATAGGTGATTAGTTGGTTGGTTGTCTCATGTCATAGGATTATGAAATTTTTCAACATCATGTTCATTACTACATCTCTACCTTACCTTTATAAGCAAGGAATCTCTTGTGCATTTCCATTCAAGTTTATTGAAGCATATTCAACCATTAATCAATCTTGCATTATGAAGCAAGCTTTCTTGCCATTCTCTCTCTTTTGGAAGTGGTTTTGGTCACAACTATTCTTGGGGGTGTTGGGGAGTCACCATTTACTCCCACACAACCGAATTGAATTAATAACTGTCATAAACAGTGTATCATCTCTTTCCTCAATAGATGCATTTGTATCATTGTTAGATATTTCTGCCATCAAACTTTTCTTTTTAAAGACATTTTTCCTTTTAGAATATATTTTTTTTCTTTCCCTACCTATTATATTTTTCTTCATCACTCTGATATTCATTTCTAGTACATTGTGAAGCATAGTGTCCTACCTTTCCATAGTTAAAGTATTTAAAGGGTAATTTTACTTTATATGTCCCTAAACCCCGTTTTAATTTACTGACCAGAATAGATTCATTCTCATTGTCTAATTTATAATTTTATTTTGCATTAGAATCCATTTTGGTTTCCTTAAAGGCTACCTCTTTACTTGAGGTAGCATCACTACCTATTCTCATTTCATAGGCTATAAATATTCCTTGCAATTTAGCAAGAGAGAGTTTCTTCATATACTTATCTTCATCAAATGAGACTTTGGCATTGTATTTTTGTGTTAAAGACCTAAGAAATTTCTTGACAACAAATTATTCATCAATTTCCTCACCTATGCCTCTTATAGAACTCACTACTTCCTAAACTCGAAGAAAATAGTCAGCAATATTTTCTTCTTCATCCATTTTCAGGGCTTCAAACTTAATCCTATATGTTTGGAGTTTTGCTTCTCTCACTTTTTCATCTCCTTCATATATTTTGGCTAATCTGTCCCATAATGCCTTGGTGGTCTTGCAATCCATGATTTTTACAAGAATATCATTATTTAGACTACAACATATTGTTTTTTTTGCTTTTGCATCATAACCAAAATCCTTTGTTTGATCTAGTGTAGTCCAGGTAGTAACAATGTTTTCAACTTTAATGGATTCCAAAATATTAAAGCCTAAAGAAGATAGATATTTTTCCATTCTAAATTTCAAGTAAGAAAAACTAGTGTCATCAAACATTGAAGGCCCATTGTTATTATCTTGAGTTTCCATGATAAAAAAAAATCACTCCAATCCTAGTTGTCAACCCTTAAGCTGATTAGGCTTGTTTATCTAAGGGTGTCGCTATGATACCACTTGTTGGAGTGAATAAGACACTGAGAGGGAGAGTGAATCAGTGTCTTAAAGAAATTTTAATACTTTCCTTAGAAAATGAATAACTTGTGCTTTTAATATTACAATGATTAATACATTCATGAATTGAATGCAATCATTAAAGAAAATTGAACCAATAAATATTAAAGAAAACCAAAGATCATCTTGAAATATTATCATATCAAAGCAATGAGACCACAACACAAAGAATTTAATGAGTGGAAAACCCTCTAGGGGTAGAAAAAACACTCTAGATATCATGCCTCACTAGCTTAATCTGAAAAAAATTATCTTTACAATGCTTCACTGGCAATACTTAATCACTAATAGATTTCAAAATGCCTCACTCGTAATAAAAACAATGCCTCACTAGCTTTTCAAGAGTGCCTCACTAGAAAATAAAACAATGCCTCACTTTCTTTTCAAGAGTGCCTCACTGGCTTTTAAGATTGCCTCATTGGCAAATAAAACAATGCCTCACTAGCTTTTCAAGACTGCCTCACTGGCTTTTAAATAGTGCCTCACTAGCAAATAAAACAATGCCTAACTTGATTTTCAAGAGTGCCTCACTAGAAAACTCGTTTTAATGACAAACAACATAGAAAGTAAAATATAGAGGGTTTCTCTGTTTCCTTTCAAAACAGATATTACTCTCATTCTAATACATTTAACATCTTAAAGATTCATTCTAAAATCTCTAAAATATTAAATATATCATAAATACAAACAGTGTTTTGCATCATATTTGCAAAATTTCAATTAAATAATCTTTTTTGAACTCTAGCATGATAATTATGTCAAAACCATTGAACTTAAAGCATTTATCAACCATCGTTTATATAAAAGTCACATATTTTTCCATTATTTTCATCGAAACTTTCAAATATAACTTTTAAAAAAATTTGCAATAATTGTTTCTTCAAGATATCCATATACAATGACAGGTAGGCTACACATTGATGCATTTGACAAAAAAATAGTTATAAAAATATATTATCGCTTTACCCATTGTTAGAAATAAACCAAAACCCCAAAAAACCAGTCAAGGGTTAGAAAAATAGGCACCATTAACCTTGGATTCTCCAAAAATATTTTCTTAACAAATGCCCTTTCAATAAATAGATTTCTACATTCTTTTAGATCCATCATTCACAAAAGATAGTGAAAAAAAATTACCATGAATCTCGGTAACTAAAATCATTAACATTGAGGAATTTTAATCAAATTGATAACTACCCATCAACAAAAATGACTGGAAGCTATTACTGTAATGCCCCGCTGGATACCCAAGATGACAAAACTAGCACTACAAAAATTTGAACCTTTTTTTTTTTTTATAATGCAAAGTTGAGCAACGATTCTAAACATAACTTAATTATCTTCGTAAGTCCCCTAGGGTACATGATTGCATTACTTAACTTACCAAAGTTAAAACTACAATTCACATAACTTATTAACCATTAAATGCAAACATCACTAGGCGTGTTATAGTTCACGTTACGTTTGAACATAAGTATCAAGTGAAACAATCATTGCATAACATAAATGAATAACTATCCTCTCTCATTCAATTAACAAGAACATAGTCAATGTTTACAAAATTCTTACTAACGAGTGATAAATCAATATAGATTATATTTACATTTATATTAAGATACCTCCTTGACCAATGAGGAGTGCTTTACAAGAATACATGATAAAAAAATAAGTTACAATACATTACAAATACAGTGATCTATCTTTCAAGAGTAGATACAAAGCTGAAGACAAAGGATTAGAAGGATCGCCACCTCACAAACATAAGGGAGACCCAATGGAGATGATACACATTCCTCCCAACCATGTGAATCCAACGATTCACTCCCCCGTGCTAGGAGGTTACAAGGTGTCCCACCATCACAAGGGAAACAAGGTGAAAACAACTGACACTACAAGACTATAAGGGGTTCCAACATACAAAAACAACTTAAGACAACTCAATAGTGACACAACTTCCAGAGGCACAACAAACATTAAATGGAAATATTAGTCATATAAATACAAGGTTGTAGTGGGGAGAGTGTCATCGCATGGTCTATGTATGGGTTGTCCTGGCAGTCTTCCTCTAGACATCGGCCCCCATCTATGGTTTGTAATGCCCCGCCACGCAACCCTAGGGGAAGTTGCAATTCACTAACCAAATGCAACAATTTTTTTTTTTTAAAAGGAACATTAACATACAAGTTCACTATACAATGCAAACATCCCCTAGGGCTACAAGACAAAGATTAAATTAAACCCGAATTAAACAACCAACGAAAGAAAACATGACATCATTCAATTAAGGAATTTAAGTACATACAATCCATACATGATATAACATTAAAGACAAATCGATACATCACGATATTCAATAACAATTGTTTACAATATACTTACATCACTCATTCCCCGAATGAGGTAAATCAAATAAACATGATAATTTATTACAATTTCCACCTCGATACAAATGAGGGGTAATGAAATACAAGAATGACAGAAATGAAAGAAACTAGAGGAGCAACTGGATCCAATGAGCTCTCCAACATGAAAGTCTCGTCCACACGATCACGAACAAAGCCAACGGTGTAAGGTGCACGCCACCCGACCACGTGGAACCCAAAGGCCCCACTCCCTCCGTGCTAGGAGATAGTAACAAGGATTTCTGGTCAAGACCAAATACCTCTAGACAAAGGCTAAACATAACTGAACCGACTCAAATACCATTAACACCACTTAACACAATACGAGAACTCACTAGACAACGCATTGCTTCCAAGTTACGAAGGACAAGTACACCATTGTACAACACATAATAATAGATTCACTTGTTGACGTAGGAAGAGTGTCATACATAAATTGCCATGAGTTACCCTAGCTCAACCTTCCTAGGCTACCGGACCCCCATCATGGGTTACCCAGGCTTGCCTCTACCGGCGCCGGACCCTCACGCAAAACTATGCGTCTCATCTCATCTCGAGTTTTAACAATGCATGTTCCATGAGAGAGGCATACTTTAACTTTATTAGTGTGAAGTTCCCCATTAATTCTTTTAGATTATCACTTGATTAAACCCTAAGTGAGTTACCCTGACACCTCTTTGGGCGTCGGACCCCCACAAAGGGCCACTCTCCTACTGACAACACGGGATACAAAACCCCCAAAGCAAAGGTAGACAACATGCACAAACTGAAAAACCGAACTCAAACCTTAGCACAAGGTCACATACTCATTCCTAGTATACGGTAACCAAAACATAACACAAATCTCGTTAATGATAACTGGGTGGTAACACAACTACAATCACGTGCACTACCCAAAACAAGACACAAATTGACCAATGCCAATAATTAACCCAACACGAAATAAACTAAGGAAGACTCACTAACCCAAGGACTTGATTGCTCAACATCCAGAATAAAAGAGACAAAACAACCAACGACAATTTGACAATTAAATCATCTACCTTAGGATTTCCTAAATCCAAACCAACAACGATCTAATACATGAATCAAGTAAAAATAAATTCATATTAATTCCACATATTCTCACACAATTAAAATTCTATTGGCATCATATAAGAATTTAAAAAAAAACTATAAATTTATTTCTTTTTCTCAAATAACTAAATGATTTAAATCCACCATTTAATAAACTAAAAATAAATACACAAATAGTAAACTCATCCCACAATAACTCCTCTTTTACAAAAAAACCAATTTCCTCATTAACTCGTTTAAAATACCATTTAAATAATCATGTTTAAACATTAAATACCTACACAAAAAAATATATACTTCTTGTATATATATAAATCACCATATACCTATATATTTAAATTATATAAATCATATTTCAACATATATTAAAATAATAATTAAAACCCACATTTCCTTTTTTAAAATACAATATAATATAAATATTATATTATATTTTAATTGACAGCCAACTAAAAATAAAAAAAAGAATTATAAATATATATATTATATTATATATATATAATATAATATAAATACTATTGCATATTATATTATATATATATAATATAATAAAAAGAAACAAACAAAAAAAAATGCCAAGCGCAGGTTTAGAAACAGGGGAAACCCTGATGGGAGGTGGGCGCAGAAATACCCACGCGGCCTGGCAGCGCCTCCCCACTGTGAAGTAGGCAGCGTCCCCGATCCTCCGGCCAGGCAGGCTGTGGCTGCCAGCCCTCCCCACGGAAATCACACAAAAAAAATTCGAACTCCATAAAAAAAACGACCCCTGTTCTGGCGCTACCCAGAACAGAAAAAAAATAGGGTTTTCTTTCCTTTAACAGGAAATAAAGTTCAAACAAATTTTCTTTTACAAATATACTAATATGTATATATTAGTGAATATATATGTATATTTAACCCAAATTTACATATATATATTTATAATATATATTTAAATTCAATTCACAGCAGAATGAAGAAGATTTTTCTACAGAAAAATTGATAATGTAAAGATTTGTTTCATTTTCTAAATTCTATTGATGTGATGATTTTTGTTTTGTTTCAGGTTTGAAAACAGATTCTTGATGGGTTTTGTTTTCCCTAAAACCAATTTTGAATTCCATAAGCAGTTTAAACAATTTGAAAACAAAATTTCAAACTAAAAATCTGCATAAATAAGGAAAAGAAAAACCTTGTGTTTTCTCCACAATTGCAAGCTTCAACTATGGAGATCTTCCCTTTTCTTTTCCAATTTTTGCTCCACCCAAATCTTCAATCTCCTCCCTTCAATTTTCTCCAAATTTCTCCATGCATGTTTCTCTCTAAATTTTCAAAATTAAATTCCCCAAAATAAAAAAAATCCCCCTTTTCCTTATGCAAACCTCCCCTAGATTTGTCAAAGCCCTAACTTTGAATCTACCCACCAACATTGATTGCTAAATTAGATATTTTTCTATTTGTAATTTTCAAAACAATTCAATTTTCAAATGAAATTGCATAATATCTTTTAACTAAAATTACATTTCAACCCAAATGACAATTTACCTTTTCTTTTAACCAAATTGAATTCAATAATTCAAAAAGGGAATTCTTTTCAACTTCATTTCTATTTTTCTATTTAAATCAAAATATCACCTTAAGCCAACCAACTAATCTGATTTAATTTATCCTTATCAATTTCATTAGACCATAGAATAAATCCATTTCAAAATTAGATTATTATATTAATTAAATTAAATTAATTAATTAATCACTAACTTTCCAACAATTCAGTAGACAAAACAATAATCATTATAAATTACAATGCCATTTAATCTCTTTCAACTTGAAATTTAAATATAAAGCCAAGGAGAAACGAACAATATAAAACATTGAACCCGATTAAGACGGACGACACACTATGGCTAGGGTGATGGTTTGACACAGAATCCCAAGTTACTATCTCCCAATCGATACCGTTGGCCAAGGGACACACTCAGACCTGTGAAACCAGGTGGAGTCGATGTCCTGTACCTGCATCCTGCACACAATACGAGTGTCGAAACATGCATATAATATATTAAAACACACCGTGAAGAGGAAATCGCGGAATCCTAGGGCACTCGCATGCGAGTGATGTGATCCCGTCCCCTTCACCAATACAATAATACTAACTGACGCATCTAAACATCCATGATATAATCAAAGCATAAATCATCAGTAATTCACATACATGCTAATGTAATCCGTAACATGAAATAATAATAACATCTGAATAAAGTGCCATCACATCAAAACATAATGTTTACGTCGCTTAACAGATAGCGGTTAAAATAACTAAGTTCCATAGTCACAATGCAACAGAAATGAAACATATCGTAGAAGAACACTGTTCGATCAAAGAGCAAAATGGAGGGGTGTTACATGGTTGTCCTGACAATCACACATTCGATGTCGGCCCCACAGGGTAACACATGCGGGACCAACTATCCTCTCATGGAGAGAAGGATATTGGTCAAGCTTACTAGGCCTTCCCAACCCAACCTTAGCCTAAGTGAGTGCTACAGGCTTGGGTTAGGAATCCAATCCTTTTAGTTAAGTGATATTCTACCCATTCCTCCTAGTTAATTAATTAGGTTTTCACTTGATTAAACAACTCCCACATGGGTTGTCCTAGATGCCACTTTGTGCATCGGCCCCCATTGGGAGCCACTCCCCCTTTTACAACTAGAATACCCAACACAAATGATAGGGAAGCCATAAGCACAATCTCATAGAGCAAGAACAAACACCACATCGAGGCATGAACCATCACACACGAAGAATCAACCATGAAGCAAGCAAACAAAACATGGCTAGCCCTCCCTCAATAAAAAATGGCAAACAACACATCAACGAATTTCAAGGATCCACAAATACATTAAATCAATAACAATTCCCAAGCCTCAGGAAGACTCACAAACAATGGATAAGTCCCACAATTCATTTCCGACAACAACCATTCATATGGTTCACCAGACAATTCCAAATACAACAAGGAATCCAGAGTGGGTATTCAAGCTTCCAATAACATTGCAAAATATTTATTTTATCCCAATAATGATATTAATCCCACATCCACTAATTTCCTTTTATACACGGAGAGCCTGATACCTATACGTAAACTCATGCTCACACATATACACATTTATGATTATTTTTTTTTAAGAGTGTTATGACAATTTATTAAATCATTATGTACAACAATACGCTAGTAATACTAGCTCAATAAAAATTGTTTATATATGACACACAAACATTCATATTCATATATATGTATATATATAAATATTTAATATTATATATATATTCATTAATTTATTCCTTAACAGAAAATGCTTATTTAAACTATAAATAACATAAGTAAGACTATCTTTCATTGGAATTCTAAATAATATATACAAATGAAACTAACCTTCCTCACTTATCTCTATCCTATAAAAATTTCCTTAAAAGAGTAATAAGACAAAAGTTTATCATTAAAGGTGAAATGTTATTAGCTACTCCACCATTCTTTATTTTAAAACTTTTCTTTATTTTAAAATCACAACTTTTAAAGAAGCAAAGGAATGTGACATTATTCCTAGATCATTGAAAGAAGACATGTCTTTTGATAGCAAGGAGTATATTTAATTTTTATTTACAAAAATTACGATTTCACTTATGAAGGAAAGAAAGCATGATAATTTAGAACATTGACCTAAATCTCACGTGGGAGTTTGTTTTACATGTGACTTATACTAGGATTTCAAGGCAAGACTCTAATGTACTCTACCTACAAATATATAATTAAAGAATTATCAATCTAACATACTATACATGGTGACGCCAATAGTTTCATTTCTATTTTTTGTTCTTTTACTTACAGGAAACCAAATCACAGGGTTTGGAAATAAAATCAAAAAGATTAGAATGGATATATCAAACACTCTGAGACATCACAAAGGACAACACACAATTGGATTTAAAGCAAATTCATCTACAGTATAGGGGGATTTTATTGAAAAACATTTTCATTTTGATATGCAATAGCAAGAGAAGCTGAATACAAATATATTAAATCAGGGTCAAAACATGAATTAACTTGCAGATATCTAAGGAATAATAGCTTGTGCATGAACATCCAGTTAATGAGCATGTGCACAGCATGAGGTAAGGATTCAATAGAACCAAAGGGGTACTCTTTCACCAGAAAAGATAAACCATAATTAATAATTCCCTAATTCCCTAGTTGTGACCCAAATGAATGATTAGAGAGACAACGGATTACAAGTCTGGTTTACGAATTGTCCAAGAGAAAGTGACCATCATTAAGGAGAAATATATATATCTATTTTTTTTACAACTTTAAGGATTAAGAGATTTTGTATCAAGATTTGGTAGACTATAAGGTAAGGAGTGACGCATGCTAGAAAGGTCAGCACCATAGCATAGACAAAAAGAAATAAATATCTAATTGGTTGTCAAAACAGGGGTGACGACATTACAGATAAAATTCAAATGAAATATTTAGAAGCAGAAGTTTATTTACTCTGCATTTTACCTTGAGCATCCATTTGAATATAGGTTAACATCAACCAGTCCACGGTGCAGAATAGAAGTAAGAGATTTGGCAATAAAACAAAACATGGAAACTTTGAAAAAACAACCAAAATATGACTGAGGAAACATGGAAACATGTTCTCAGCTTCAAACAACCAAACATTTAAGAAAATTCCCCAATAATTTTCAAAAACCTGGTATTAAGTTATTCCGCTCAAGTAAAATTAGAGGTGAAAAGCAGAAATAGAGGAACATGGTTTAACCAATAGCTGATCTAAAGAAGTTGTCAGTTCAAGTTTTCAGCTATTCTGAGTTCCACACCACTGTCCGTACGGTTAGACTCCCAAAACTTTCTAATCAATGAGTGCAGAGCTCAATACCCTTCCGACTCTTTTAATTTTCCTAAAAACTCCTAAAGCACATTCACGGCAAAAACCAAAGAATAGAAAATTCGTTTCTCCGAACCCCAATGCAATAAATTTCCTAAGAATAAATCAATTACCCCTCTGTTAGTTAACTTCCACTATCATCTTCCTTAACTCCATCCGTAACTATTTTCCTTCTTCATCAATTCATTTAATTTCCATTACTTTTCTTTATTAACTATTGGACAATTTATTATATTTATAATTTATAACCATGCCCTTTTAAATTTTACATATAATGAATATAATATTTGATTTAATAATTGTAATCTTATTTAAAATGTATTTGTATTATCTTAATATTTTAATACTTTATTTTAAATATTCTATTCTAAACAATAAGTTTAATTTAATCAAGGGAAAAATCAATTAAATAATCTTGACAAACAGATAACCAAGCCATACCTGACCATAGAGACAAACAACAACACATAACGGTAGTGCAAAGAGATGGGCATTACATTCTCCCCCCCTAATATCTGACTTACTCTTGGAAGTCATAGGGTAGGAACGAGACATACAACAACTCTTCCAAACATCAATGTATTACATACCAACAAATACCATTAACCACAATATGAAACGAAAGGAAAATGACAACAACATCAATCAAGTCAACTTGAACTGATGTACAGATGGAGTTGTGACAACTGGGATTCATCCTTGATGAGGATAATGGCTCAAAGTGGGGGACCCATTATAACCTCCAAACAATAGCTCCATTGGGCTCTAGCACGCTCAGACCTGATAAACAGGTGGAGTCAATGTCGCGTACCTGCAACCTGTAGCAAAACGATGGGCCAAAACATATGCATGAAGAAATAAATAGTCACATCATGATGGGGAACTCATAGAGTCATAGGGCGCTCACAAACGAGTGATGAGACACTATCCCCATCACCAACACATAACATCTTATATCAACACATGAATGCATACACCTAAAATTAACATCATATCCATCATATTCAAATAAAAAATTTACTAATCTACAAACCATAACATAAATAAGGAACATAAAAAATTACAATGAAATCAATATCATTAAACTAAACATCATAATGTTATCAAACCATTACCATATCTAATCATCAAAATATCACAATGTCACAATAACAACCAACATATTCATAATGTTTATCAAACAGTAACATAGGGTGTAACAAATACATCACATAGTCTAAATGTAAATCTAAAAAGTTGTCCAAGCATAAAAAAATTGAAAGCACTACATCAAGAACCAAGCTTACTCCTCGGAGCCTGTAACCAAAAAATGGGTAACACACACATCAGAGATGCACCCTTCCAAGAGACAAAAGACTTGACACTAGGATCCCACTAGACCCGCATTTGGGCCAAGTCTCACCCCTCAAGGGTCAACTCACGATGTTAGAGGATGTGCACAGTTTCCAAAGAATGATGCCCATCCTCTTCCAAAAAAAATCCCCTACTGCACCCTGGTGCTCGGCCTAGTGGTTATCCACCATGGAAAACACCCTGTGCAATTTTCTGACATCACCTACTATCAGCTCGGAAGCTGCCGGTCTTAGACTAAATCTAGAAGTGCCCTTTTGAGGACACTGTCTCACAATGTGACCCTATTGACTAGAAGTGAAACATCATGTACCTCTATTGAATCCTCTATCACCTGAAGGTGCACTAGACTACAAAAAATTACCTCCACTAAACGTAGGCTGAGAACTCTAAGTTGGATGGTCGGGATGATACTGCTTAGCTCAATGCCAACTCCGATCTTTCCTTCTTTGGGACTTATTACTAAGCTGAGATTGAGAGTTCCCAGGTTTTGACTTGGAATGCTACTATTGATGCTTACCCTTAGTGGGTGCCTGGTGACTCCTACATGGACCAACTAATTATGACTAGTCACCATGAGAACTAAACACTGTCAGAGGTGCATTGCCAATCTGAACCCCAGAGAACAAACATTGCAACCAATTTTTTTTAAATTAAAACAAAGTAAACATGTATTAAGCATAAAATACAATTACATTGCACATTAATATCTTAACGTTAAATCCTCTAGGGTATGTGAGGTTACTTCGTAAAACAACTAATAACGAAAGTAAAAGATAATATTAAATAACTTATCCAATGATATTACAATAACCATAAAAGAAGTACATTCATGAACTAAGACTTAAAGTATCACTTCATCAGATATTACCATCATAAGGTAACTCTTACAATAATGTTACAAAGGATCCTAACTATTACATCATCATTTAAACAATACATCACATGATCAGATAAATGAATAACAATACATAATTTCCAAAACATGTGGGATGATACAAAGTATAATAAAATCTGAATTACAAAGTGAACACTAGTACAACTCCAACTACAGAATGCTGAGAAGATAGAATGCTGATGGGGAACCCAACGGGTGCGGAGCACGATCCACAAAACCATGTGAATTATAAATAACTCACCCCCCGTGCTCAGAAGTGACAAGGAAGTGATCCGGACCATGAATGTCAAAAACTAACTCCATGTTACACCCCTAACTTTAACTATGCTTTACTTTTTTACTTTGAAGTAATTAGTAGATGATTATGCATGGCTTAATAATTTGACGTTTAGTTATATGGCTAGAAAAATCAATGTTCTCATGAGTCATCTTTATTTGACTAAAATTTGACATGAGTACTTAAAAGTTGTCAAGATGAGATGATCTCATGAGGATTATGAAAATGATTACTTAAACAATAATATTGTGTTGTTGATTGCAAGTTGCATTCAGGAAATAGGTTTCTGACCTCTGAGAAAGGGAGGGAGAGCATCATCAGAGAGAAGGGAATAGATACAAGGAATAGAATAGGTTTTCACCATCTTAAGTCTATTTCTAGTTGCTCAGCGTCAACCTAGTCATTTTGGGGATAGTGACGTCGTCAAGGATGAAATTTTGTTGTTTCACGATTGAGACAACTTTATGTCAAATATGTCACTTCTCATGTCGTGATGATGTTATGCTATGACCTCAATTGTGTAATTGGTTGTTCAATTTGTCTATTTTTCTTTTAATAGTTTGAATCGGCTTATTAAGCTAAGGAACTAATATTATAACCCAATTTCTTGCAAAAGAAATTCATTTTGATGATCATCCTTGAGTTCATTTTAAGGAGTGAATACGCCTGAGAGACGACAAAAGATCAACATTGTCGATCGTGTAAGATGGTGTTACCAACCCTAAATTTTGGGAATGATTTGTCATTTATATGTGTTGTTTTTGGTGATACTTTAATGACTAAGCCAGTCATTGAGTCCACTATTTTAACAAGACTCCTTTTACGGAGCGGCATGACATATCAATATGTTTGCTCAACTCAATTGAGAAGCTTATTGATTATTGAGAAGACATTGATATGCCTATTCATATAAGTTTTTCTTTCTAAATAACAAAATGGATTTTGTTTAGCCATGACCAATAAGGTGAACGTGGAAAAACTCTAAACTCAAAGATTATTAAAAATCATGTTTAGATCGTGGGCATCTCCCTAAGATAGCACAGGTTCAAACTTTGTGTTTGGGCATTCCACGCATGGGAACATGGCTCCCTACACATAAGCCAAAATTTAACTGACTTCTAGTCTCTAACCACTTCAAGAACTAGTTACTATAACTATCTTTATATCGGTTATTATAACTAATTCTTGCAGGCATTTTTCGGGGGTCTCCACTGATAGTCGGGGCCTAGTCAGTGTTTCAAAAAAAAAAAAGGCATGTGAGAGTTTTTGGAGTATCTTACAAGAGGGTGGGAGCACTTTCAGAAGGAAAAGAACCACTAAATTGCTAGCAAACCTTATTCACTTGAGCTAGGATTGTAATGGGAGGCTTGACTAAAGACCCTGAGCATAAAGGAGAATGGTAGAAGTTACAGTCGATGCTCATCTAACTGTGAGAAGATAGTGAGGATTACTTGAATGGTACAACAACTTGTGGAGGAATACAAAAAAAGGACGAAGTTCATGTGTTGCACCCAGCTGGATTGTTGGACCTTTAATTTCAAAGCCTCCTAGCTGAATGCAATGTTGACCTGCAGTACAAATGGAACATCATTCTCGCATCTGCCTCCGAGGAAAAGTTATATGATGAGAAAGCCATCATTATTAATGCATGCACTTCGAGAGAGGAAGTGAAGGGAAGAACTAGAATAGTCAACTAAAATTCAGAAATATAGGAAGGTATAAAGTAGCCATGGAAAGTTAGTGTTTGATTTAGTATATGAGCATACCACTGATGATTATATAGAGATATACAACACTTCGAGATAGTGGAGAAGATAACATGATGGATCGGAGCAAGAGATCTTAAAGAAAACTCTTGTTGCTTGTGTTAAGAATGAACCTTTTGGCCAAATTGGAGGAGAAAATTAAAGGAATAAATGTGAAGACATGGGAGTTAATGAAAGAAGGGCCTGTGAACCCGTGGCAAGGGAGGGAATAAAATATCTATACCTTGTGAACCATTTTCCTTCCATGGGAAAATATAAAAGATAGCTAGAGACTTTGGAGGTAAATATTCCAAGCTGAGGGCATTGTGTTGCCATTCCTTACTGACAACTAGTCAAGGTAAGTAATCTTTCTTCTTTAATATTGGACCTTTCCTTTTCTTTGTATACACGTATACATTGTGAAAATAATGGTTATGAAAACCAGTAATGGGGCAGTCTTGCCTATAATCCAAATCATACATGAATATTTGTGAGACTTATTTAAATGTACACAACATGAAATCATATTTCTTGATTGTTTTAGAGTGATTTAGATACTTAAAAGGTGGTCGGGGTATGTTCCCTCGAACCCTTCTTGGCATGGATAAGGTTGGGAATGCAGCATGAAACCATCATTTCTTAATATGAGATTCTTTCCATTATTAAAAGGTAATATCAAACCGTAGTTTCTTGGTTGGTAGTAAACCAAGCTTGACTAATTGAGAAGTAAATAAGTGGGAGAAGCACTGAAGCACAACTAAGTGCTAGTTTTTCTATCAAGAATGCTTACTCGAGTAATGTATAACTAATTCTTGAGTTATTAATAACTACTTTTTGAGTGACTTTGTATTAATAATCGGGTCCTTGGAAAGGAGAGCCCTCTTTCCTTCCTCGATATGTTCCTTATTGAAAACTCCTTGGTGGGGTATTTGAAAAGGATGTCTATATATTTTTTTATAACCTTATGTGCATCTTGATGATGACATGGTGTCATCCATATGGCTACAGACACCTAAGAGTGGGTGAGAAGGGGAAACCTAACTTATGTTGGAAGATTGACTTAGATCAAGACTATTGATATGAAATGATAGTATTCTTTAGATACTATATTGGTAAGGAAATAGATTAAATACTATGTTTATTCATGTATGTAAAATGTGAACTCAAACAATGTCAAGTGCTCTAGGAAAGGCTAGAAGCAATTTGTTCTTATGATTAATTACACTTATGTTATTATCCTTGGAAAATCAGGGATGTTGATATTTCTATGTGTTGGGTTAGAGAAGCTAAACCCTAGTATTGAAACAAGGAGGATGTAGGAAGTCTATAACTCTTATGTTGGATATGACACTGTACATATATATATTGATTGATAGTGAAAGGTTGAGAAAACTATAGAACAAGATAGCAAGTCTTTATAATACCTTAAGAGATTCTACGATAATGTTGAAACTTGATTTAATGCATCAAGATGTTGGGTATTGAATCTTGAGAGTAAAATGATATGAAGTCGTAAACCCTAGATATTGAAAGGATGCAATAAGGGACTTTTCAAAGGGTTGAAATAACCAAATCTTTACATTGAATGACTATCCTAGATTAAGGATTAGTTCTAAGTCAGATTGGCTAAAATGGATTTTCTATAATGACTAGTTTGAGTCTAGAGTTCCAAATAAAGTAAGAAAAACTATAGGATGAGATAGTTTCTAAGATGAGTCAGAGGTGTGTATCTAAATGGAACGACCAATCAAAGTGATCATACTTAGCTAGAAGGGATGTAGAGTTGTATGGTCAATTGAGTTTTGTAGAACACATCACTAGGACTCAGATGGTGAAACTTGACAGTTCCTTATATCTATACTCTTCGGGAAGGGTTGGGTTACTTCCAGTTTGGAAGTGCACGGGGGACCACTTGGGTCCATGGTTGGAGAAAAAGCACTTGGATGATGCTCTCCCTCTATAGAAGTAGACTCTCTGAGACTTGTGAAGATAGAGATGCACATTTCAAATGCAGTGAACTCCATTTTCTGGCTTATGATAGAAAAGACCTATAACGTAAAACTATTCTTTATGCCAAATTTGTTTTATGTGATATAAATGAATATTGTAGGGAGTTAGCTTGAATCTAGTTATGATTACATGTGAATTCAAGTTTGAATTATATTTGGAAAATTTGTACTTTATTCTTGAGCTTATGCAAATGTTTTAACTTTAAAAAAAAAATTCTCTCATGTTTACTAAGTTTATTTACCTTCTAGTAAATTCTTGAGATTACTTGAGTATTAAGTGGATGATTGTTACATATGGTATCAGAGCTAACCGGGTTCAACACATGGACCTATGAGCTCATTACAGGAAAAATCATTAAACATTTAGCATATTATCTAAGGTTAAAGTTGGTTTGATGCCAGAAGGGCATAGAGAAAAACCACGGAAACTTTCTGAAATACTTTGAGACTTTGACGAGAAAGGTAAAACCTTGGTCAATTACTAATCAGACTAAGAGCTTAGGTAGAGTAGTGTCTGTATGAATTTAAGATTACTTCCTTCTTAAGAAATTAAGGATGGGAAAATCCAAAAGTAATTAACTAGGTGCAGGGGCATTTGAGTGTTGTAAATCCTTGAAATTATATCAACTACACCAAGCAAAGATGGTTCTAGTCTAACATCTAGTTGGCATGAAATGAGCCATGTGGAATAAATAGACCATTAAAGGTTGTGAACTAGGTACTTTCCTTTTGGCAGAGCTAGAAAGTACAACCACATTGGTGAATGTAATTATCACTGAGATATTTAGTCAAATTGTTTAAGTTTTAGCATGTAACCTATGCAATGAAGTAAGGAATAAAGTTTTGTAATGAGGAATGAAGAAATAAGTTGTGTTCCTATTGTAATCTTGTATACGATGATCTTATGATATCATCTGACAAGTGAATGATAGATACTCCAAGAAATAGGAGTGAATCTGATATAACACCTTTATTTGCAAAATGATTGAGCATGATGTAAGTCTTAAGAGACTTATTTGTTTGATGTGCTTGTAATGCAATCTCTAACCCACTGTAAGCTTTTGGAAAATCTGAATACAGTGCAATAATCTACTCCCTTGCAGTGACTTAGTCAAGTCACACAGTGTATTAACAGTGTTCTTCTAGATTTCGACACTTGGATTTTTGGTGAAATTCCTTTTAATACTGGCAAGGATTGTCATTGTTTATTCTTTATTTTGAAATGGTCTAGCCACCAAATTTTGAAGATTGTTTATCTTATGACCAGTTGGTCAAAATTTGATTTATTGTTGAAATTCAAACATCTTATATTTTGATATTGAGTTGGGTTTTTTGTGGTGGCTATACAAGAACTTTTGGTTATTCTCTATGTTGGATGTAATTCTCTTCTCTATCATGGCCTAGATGGGCCTCTGATGGATTGTGTAAGGGAGTAAATTGAGGAAATGCACCTGATATGTCCTTAGCTTTATAGATGGAAGAAACCTTGAATGGAAAGGAATTGATTCTGAACCCTTTTAGGGTAATATAATTGATATGTAAGTTATTTGAAGGAGGTCTTATGTAGATATCACTTTTGGAACCTTGTGTTATGGTATGTGGGTGGATAGGTAGTCTAGTAAGCCCAAGTGAATAGTCTCTCCAAGTTGAGCAGGATGGTGAACCATTACTACGTGGATTGCAAAGCATATTTATATAAAATTATGGCCATAGTGAGTGTCGTTGCCACAACGTGCACTCATCAGTTCACAATACTCTAGACACTTAGCTAACTAGAGTTGTACTTAGTAGGAGGGTATCCTTAGTAGTGTGATAGAGTTGGTTAAGTGGGGGTACACACCAGAGCTCAGATGGCAACTATGAGGGTTTCCAACACAACCTTTCATCGAAAGGTAGGACCGCTTCCAATTAGGAAGTGTGTGGAGGAACCACTTAAGTCTGTGGTTGGAAGAAACAATAGCCAAGTGATGCGTTCCCTCTTTTCAGTGGCATGCCGAGTCTTGGAGGACAATTGAACTAGAAAAGGAATTCTGATCCTTGCTCTTGTATTTATTTATCAGCTTATTTTAATGATGCATGAAATAAATAAAATTGGTACTTGATGAAAATATTTTCATCTAGAAAAGTGAAGGTTGATGTTACTCTTTGTATCTTACATGAGGAATAGTGGTGCTTAACTTGTTTAATGTTGTTAACCTTTGATAAAATTCTCTTTGTAAACCTGTGTTAAAAGTAGTTGATTGCTACATGTAGAAAGAGACACCCACCTTTTATGGTGCTTGATATAACTTCTATAATTTTGTTAACAAGGTGACTCCATTTGAGACATTGGATAGGAAAAGATGTCGAACTCCTATAAGCTAAGTAAGCTAGAAGATAGGATTAGCATTAGTCCAGAAATGTTATAAAAAATGGATAAACAAATCAAACAGATCAAAGAGATTGGTGAAAGATGATAATAGATAGAAAAGTTTGATAAAGTAAGGAATGTTTTCCAAACTAGCTCCTAGAAACAAAGGAATCTTCAAAAATTCATGAAGTTATCAATTTGATTAATTATAGAATCATTCTATTCTTAGCTATTACTCGGGGGGTAAAATCCTTTATATGAATTACATTTAAAAGTATAACGCAGATGATAATTATATTCTGAGAATGTTTTATAGGTATAGGACAAGGGGGTGGTCATGATCGAGCTTCTTAAATGCAAGGTCTAGTAGGATTGGTATCTAAAGGGTAAAATGCCATGGAAAGTTTACCATGATTTTATATCAAATATTTTCTAAATTTATTATGCTTTTGCAGGGGAAACAAAAGTTTTGTCTTATAAGGTTTCAGAGGCATTGGATCATCGAGGATGATGGCTCTTATGGGGGGAGATATGTTACACCCCTAACTTTAAGTATGCTTTTATTTTTTACTTTGAAGTAATTAGTAGATGATTATGCATAGTTTAATGATTTGACCTTTAGTTAAATGGCTAGAAAAATCAATGTTTTCATGAGTCATGTTTATTTGACTAAAATTTGACATGAGTTTAAAAGTTGTCAAGATGTGATGATCTCATGAGGATTATGAAAATGATTACTTAAACAATAATATTGTGTTGTTGATTGCAAGTTGCATTCAGGAAATAGGTTTCTGACCTTCGAGAAAGGGAGGGAGAGCATCATTAGAGAGAAGGGAATAGATACAAGGAATAGAATAGGTTGTCACCATCTTAAGTCTATTTCTAGTTGCTAAACGTCAACCTAGTCATTTTGGGGATAGTGACGTCGTCAAGGTTGAACTTTTGTTGTTTCACAATTGAGACAACTTTATGTCAAATATGTCACTTCTCATGTCGTGATGATGTTATGCTATGACCTCAATTGCATAATTGGTTGTTCAATTTGTCTATTTTTCTTTTAATAGGTTGAATTGGATTATTAAGTCAAGGAACTAATATTATAACCCAATTTCTTGCAAAAGGAAGTCATTTTGATGGTCATCCTTGAGTTCATTTTAAGGAGTGAATATGCCCGAGAGACGACAAAAGATTAACGTTGTCGATTGTGTAAGATGGTGTTACCAACCCTAAATTTTGGGAATGATTTGTCATTTATATGAGTTGTTTTTGGCGATAATTTAATGGCTAAGCTAGTCGTTGAGTCCACTACTTTGACAAGGCTCCTTCTATGGAGGGGTGTGACATATCGATATGTTTGCTCAACTCAATTGAGAAGCTTATTGATTATTGAGATTGCATTGATATGCCTATTCATATAAGTTTTTCTTTCTAAATAACAAAATGGCTTTTGTTTAGCCACGACCAATAAGGTGAATGTGGAAAAAGTCTAAACTCAAAGATTATTAAAAATCATGTTTAGATCGCGAGCATCTCCCTAAGATAGCATGGGCTCAAACTTTGTGTTTGGGCATTCCACGCATGGGAACGTGGCTCCCTACATGTAAGCCAAAATTTAACTGACTTCTAGTCTCTAACCGCTTCAAGAACCAGTTACTATAACTATCTTTATATCAGTTATTATAACTAATTCTTGCGGGCATTTTTCGGGGGTCTCCACTGATAGTCGGGGCCTCGTCGATGTTTCAAAAAAAAAAAAGGCATGTGACAGTTTTTGGAGTATCTTAGAAGAGGGTGGGAGCACTTTTAGAAGGAACAGAACCACTAAATTGCCAGCGAACCTTATTCACTTGAGCTAGGATTGTAGTGGGAGGCTTGACTAAAGACCTCGAGCATAAAGGAGAATGGAAAAAGTTACAGTCGATGCTCATCTAACTGTGAGAAGACAGTGAGGATTACTTGAATGGGACAACAACTTGTGGAGGAATACAAAAAAAGGAGGAAGTTCATGTGTTGCGCATAGTTGGATTGTTGGACCTTTAATCTCAAAGCCTCCTGGCTGAATGCAATGTTGACCTGCAGTACAGATGGAACGCTATTCTCGCATCTGCCTCTGGGGAAAAGTTGGATGATGAGAAATCCATCATTATTAATGCATGCGCTTCGAGAGAGGAAGTGAAGGGAAGAACTAGAACAGTCAACTAAGATTAAAAAATATTGGAAGGTATGAAGTAGCCATGGAAGGCTAGTGTTTGATTTAGTATATGGGCATACCACTGATGATTATATAGAGATATACAACACTTCGAGATGGTGGAGAAGATAACATGATGGATGGGAGAAAGAGAGGCTAAAGAAAACTCTTGTTGCTTGTGTTAAGAATGAACCTTTTGGCTAAATTGGAGGAGAAAATTAAAGGCATATATGTGAAGACATGGGAGTTAATGAAAGAAGGGCCTATGGACCTGTGGCAAGGGGGGGAATAAAATATCTATAGCCTGTGAACCATTTTCCTTCCATGGGAAAATATAAAAGATAGCTAGAGACTTTGGAGGTAAATATTCCAAGCTGAGGGCATAGTGTTGCCATTCCTTACTGACAACTAGTCAAGGTAAGTAATCTTTCTTCTTTAATATTGGACCTTTCCTTTTCTTTGTATACACGTATACATTGTGAAAATAATGGTTATGAAAACCAGTAATGGGGCAGTATTGCCTATAATCTACATCATGCATGAATCTTTGTGAGACTTATTTAAATGTACACAACATGAAAGCATATTTCTTGATTGTTTTAGAGTGATTTAGATACTTAAAAGGTAGTCAGGGTATGTTCCCTCAAACCCTTCTTGGCATAGATAAGGTTGGGAATGCAACATGAAACCATGATTGATTAATATGAGATTCTTTCCATTATTAAAAGGTAATATCAAACTGTAGTTTCTTGGTTGGTAGTCAACCAAGCTTGACTAATTGAGAAGTAAATAAGTGGGAGAAGGACTGAAGCACAACTAAGTGCTAGTTTTTCTAACAAGAATGCTTAGTTGAGTAAAGTATAACTAATTCTTGAGTTCTTAATAACTACTTGTTGAGTGACTTTGTATTAATAATCGGGTCCTTGGAAAGGAAAGCCCTCTTTCCCTCCTCGATATGTTCCTTATTGAAAACTCCTTGGTGGGGTATTTGAAAAGGATGTCTATATATATTTTTATAACCTTATGTGTGTCTTGATGACGACATGGTGTCATCCATATGGCTAAAGACACTTGAGAGTGGGTGAGAAGGGGAAACCTAACTTATGTTGGAAGATTGACTTAGATCAAGACTATTGATATGAAATGATAGTATTCTTTAGATATTATATTGGTAAAGAAATAGATTGAATACTATGTTTATTCATGTATGTAAAATGTGAACTCAAACAATGTCAAGTGGTCTAGGAAAGACTAGAAGCAGTTTGTTCTTATGATTAATTACACTTATGTTATTATCCTTGGAAAATCAAGGATGTTTATATTTCCATGTGTTGGGTTAGAGAAGCTAAATCCTAGTATTGAAACAAGGAGTATGTAGGGAGTCTATAACTCTTATGTCGGATATGACATTGTACATAGATATATTGATTGAAAGTGAAATGTTGAGAGAACCATAGAACAAGATAGGAAGTCTTTATAATACCTTAAGAGATTCTACGATAATGTCGAAACTTGATTTAATGCATCAAGATGTTGGGTATTGAATCTTGAGAGTAAAATGACAGGAAGTCATAAACCCTAGATATTGCAAGGATGCAATAAGGGACTTTTAAAATGTTTGAAATACCCAAATCTTTACATTGAATGAATATCCTAGATTAAGGATTAGTTCTAAGTCAGATTGGCTAGAATGGATTTTCTATAATGACTAGTTTGAGTCTAGAGTACCAAATAAAGTAAGAAAAAATATAGGGTGAGATATTTTCTAAGACGAGTCAGAGGTGTGTGTATAGATGGAACGACCAATTAGAGTGATCATACTTAGCTAGAAGGGATGTAGAGTTGTATGGTCGATTGAGTTTTGTAGAACACATCACTAGGACTGTGATGGTGAAACTTGACAGTTCCTTATATCTATACTCTTCAAGAAGGGTCGGGTTACTTCTAGTTTGGAAGTGCGCGGGGGACCACTTGAGTCCGTGGTTGGAGGAAAAGCACTTGGATGATGTTTTCCCTCTATAGCAGTAGACTCTTTGAGACTTGTGAACATAGAGATCGATATTTCAGATGCAGTGAACTCCATGTTCTGGCTTATGATAGAAAAAACCTATGAGGAAAAACTATTCTTTATGCCAAATTTATTTTATGTGATATAAATGAATATTGTAGGGAGTTAGCTTGACTCTAGTTATGATTACATGTGAATTCAAGTTTGAATTTATCTGGAAAATTTGTACTTTATTCGTGAGGTTATGTAAATGTTTTAACTTTAAAAAAAAAAATCTCTCTCATGTTTATTAAGTTTATTTAGCTACTAGTAAATTCTTGAGATTACTTGAGTATTAAGTGGATGGTTGTTACACTCCAAGAGAACAACAAAGTAAAAACTGAAATGCAATCTCAGAGATTACAATGACATAATCAACAACATTCATGAGTCAACACAATAAGATAAAGTTGTGAAACTCGTCACAATTAAATAAGTCACCAAATAACATTCAAAAATAATTTTCAAAAGAATTTGAAACAACATTTATAATACAATTTCAGAGGCAATGAGAAACAAGGCACAAGGGTGTCTAGTGGAGAGTTTCATCGCATAGCTCTCATGGTATATCCTAGCCCTTCCTCCAACTGAGGCGCCGACGCCCATCTATGGATCTCTTGGCCCTTCCTCCTACTTGAGGCGTCGACACCATAGGGTAGCTCATGAGGAGCCGATAATATCTCATGAAGATGTGACTACGACTTTGTCGACCATGGCCTTCTCAGTCTATCATTAGTCTATGATAGACCTAATGCATAGATGAGGTATGCAATGTTTATTATATTGTGTATTTTACTACCCATCCCCTAAGTACTATTTTTAGGTTATCACTTATTTAACTACTCTTACGTGGGTTATCCTGAGCTCTTCCTCCTTTCGAGGCACCAGCCCCCATGAAGAGCCACTCTCCCTAAGACCCCAAAAATAACCAAAACAAGGCAAGGTTGTACCAAAATAGATAAAGCAAATAACTCAAAACCAAGCCACGTGAGGCATTACTCATCTCACGATAATTCATAAACAAAACTTGACTTACCCGTACAACCCTTCCAAGCATAAAACCAATAAATTTCAACTCCAAAAGTACAACCAAAATGAGGATAACATTCAAAGATTAAATCATGCCTCTGGAAAGTAAGGGTTTATTGTTATAATCCAAGATCACCTGCATGCAAGATGGATACCTGTCACATACAAAAGATATGAAGAACCAAAAAGATGCTCTATAAACCTCTCAATAAAAATGCATTAAGAGAATCAATTATTACAAAGTGATTAATCCTTATGAAGGAGATCAAGAAACCCTAAATGAAACCCTAGTGTGCACACTTAATAATTAATAATTAATTATTAATGTGCCTAAGTTTAGCTTAAGTAATAAAGAGGAATAAGTGACTTAATTAATTAATCAATGTGATGTAATTAATTAAGCATAATAACTTATTACTCTAACACCCCCCTTTAAGATGAACTTAGGAAGAAGCTGAAACACTAGAATAGGATGCATGAAAGCAAAGATGGGTCCCGACAACTAGGCCTGATCAGGTACCCATTTACAATGCAAGAATGGAGTAGAGAAGGAAAAACCCAGTGGGACAAAACCCCCCTACAATGAGATTACATGCTGCAAAGAAGCACTAGAAGAACTTTGTATAGTAACACTGGAACCGCAATCTGACAAGTGAGGAAAGATATCTCTCTCAACAACTGAAACCAAAACCGGAATCAAAATAATGTGACAGCAGACTCGATGCCACAAAACACTCGAAAAATCCAAATGGGAACAACCCTAGAATCTATGAAGTAGCAAGCAATTATTGAATGATGTATTACTGAAAATGAAGTGCAAAGATGCAAGATACACACTCCCAACTGCCAAAACATCCAAGTAATCGCCAAACAACCCATCGGGCCAAATCTGGACTAACTAATAAACCTAGGACAGATACAGAAAAAGTGCATGGATAGCAACATAGAGCTCCTTAATACCTTTCCAATGCCGCAAACGAGGCAAAAATTGGACATCGTGGCAAAAAGTTATGAGCTCAGAAGTCCAAAAAAAATATTTGAATTCAAACAGCAATAAATGTAGTCAAATAGAAAATTACTATAAAGTAAACTGCACCAAATGAAAGTGCTCGGAACCACCTTTCCGGCGATGTCTCGTTTGCCCGATTTCGATACCGTATACCCAAGTTATGGCCAAAAGAAAAAACTGCTCTTTTAGGAAAAACTAGGGCTAGGAGGGCAAAGAGGGCCGTACGGCCAATGACGTCATGCTGACGTCACCTGTTCATGAGGTTAAAATTGATGGTCGTCTGGCCATTACCGCAAAAAATCGGCCCCCCTGCAAAATGAAAAAAAAATTTCGGCACCAGAATATGCCAGATTCTGCCAGAATATTCTTCAGAGCTGGAAAGCCACCGTGGCTTAGCGCGGGCCCGTGGTCTTCCATAGGACCCTGGCGTGGGGCTCGGACCAGCTGGGCACTGAGTGGAGGGCCCCGGTCGTCCATATGACTGGGAGGAATGGAAAGGAGCCCTGGGGACTATGCGTAGGTGGTAGTAGGTTGGCGGCGCCGCTCGGCTGAGCGGCCGGTGGGTGGCCGCCTGGTGGCCGCCCGGTGGCTGCCCGGCAGTGGATGCCTTTTGAACTAGAGGCACCGACGACAGGCATAGAAATTGATGTTTTTTTAATTTTTTTCGAAGAACGTGCCTCGATCTGCATGCTAAGGAGGTCGTACGGGCCCTAGACAAATTTTTTTTGCCTCCTGGATCAACTACACCAAATTGGATGATTTGATAGGCATTTCTAAGGTTTTGGGACACTGCGAACGCGATGGCGATGTCTGTTTGAGCCCAAAGTGAGCCAAAAAATAGGCTACCCCTAGATCTTGCATAAAAGATGCCTGTGGAATCCCTTGCACTTGAAACTCACAGAGAGGCCATATCTTCAGATCACGAACAGGCAGCTGCAGGTCTGGAGCTCTGATACCATGTTAGAATCCAAGATCACCTGCATGTAACATGGATACCTGTCACATACAAAAGATATGAAGAATGAAAAAGATGCTCTGTAAACCTCTCAATAAAAATACATTAAGAGAATCAATTATTACAAAGTGATCAATCCTTATGAAGGAGATCAAGAAACCCTAAAAGGGAAACCTTAAATGAAACCCTAGTGTGCACACTTAATAATTAATAATTAATTATTAATGTGCCTAAGTTTAGCTTAAGTAATAAAGAGGAATAAGTGACTTAATTAATTAATCAATGTGATGTAATTAATTAAGCATAATAACTTATTACTCTAACACCCCCCCTTAAGATGAACTTAGGAAGAAGCTAAAACACTAGAATAGGATGCATGAAAGCAAAGATGGGTCCCAACAACTAGGCCTGATCATGTACCCATTTACAATGCAAGAATGGAGTAGAGAAGGAAAAACCTAGTGGTACAAAACCCCCCTACAATGTGATAACATGCTGCAAAGAAGCACTAGAAGAACTCTATAGAGTAACACTGGAACCGCAATCTGACAAGCAAGGAAAGATATCTCTGTCTACAACTAAAACAAAAACCGGAATCAAAATAATGTGACAACAGACCCGATGCCACGGAACACTCGAAAACTCCAAACAGGAACAACCCTGGAATTTATGAAGTGGCAAGTAGTTATTGAATGATGTATTACTGAAAATGAAGTGCAAAGATGCAAGATGCACTCTCCCAACTGCCAAAACATCCAAGTAATTGCCAAACAACCCATTGGTCCAAATCTGGACTAACTGATAAACTTAGGATATATACAAAAAAAGTACATGAACAGCAACATTGAGCTCCTCAATACCTTTCCAACGCCGCAAATGAGGCAAAAATTGGACATCGTGGCAAAAAGTTATGAGCTCGAAAGTCCAAAAAAAATCTGACTTCAAACAGTAATAAATATAGTAAAATAATAAAATACTGAAAAATAAACAACACTACTGGAAAGTGCTCGGAACCAGTTTTTCGGCGATATCTCGTTTGCCCGATTTCGATACCGTATGCCCATGTTATGGCCAAAAGAAAAAAAACTGCTCTTTTAGGAAAAACTAGGGTTAGGAGGGGCATAAAGGGGCCGACCGTATGGATAAAGTCATCATGACATCATGCTGATGTCAGCAAAAGCCGAGCATAAATTTGACGGCTGTCTGGCCGTTGAGGCAAAAACTCGACACCCCTTTGGAAAAAAAATTTGGCCGCCGGAAAAATCTGCATGTTGCCAGTATGTTCTACAGTCCCCGGAATATTCCTTGGCTTGCCGGTATATTCCATCCGCTGGCTCAAACCGAGCATAGGGCTCGTGGTCACCCATATGACCGTGTAGAGAGCTGGGAGGCCCGGTGGGGGCTGAACTCACCGGCGGAGGTTGGGTGGCCAGGCGGTGTGAAGCGCTGGTGGCGGCGGCGGAAGGGTGGCAAGCGGCCACCGGGCGGCGGATCTGGTTAGAACTGGAAGCGCCCGCCGGTGGAGAAAAACTTTGATTTTTTTTATTTTTCGGAAATTTTCTGACCGAAAGTGTTGGGAGGTCAGACGCCTCGAGAAAAATTCTTGCCTCCCGGATCAGCTGCACCAAAATGGATGATTTGACAGGCATTTGTAGGGTTTTGGGATGCTGTGAACGCGATGGCGACGTCCGTTTGAGCCCATTGTGTCCCAAAAAATGGCTACCCCCAGATCTTGCAGAAAAGATGCCTGTGGAAACCCTTGCACTTGAAACTCACAGAAAGGCCATATCTTCAGATCACGAACAAGCAGCTGTAGGTCTGGAGCTCTGATACCATGTTAGAATCAAGATCACGCATGCAAGATGGATACCTGTCACATGCAAAAGATATGAAGAACCAAAATTTTCTCAAACCTCTAAAATGCATTAAGTGAGAATCAATTATTACAAAGTGATCAACCTTATGAAGGAGATCAAGAAACCCTAAAAGGGAAACCCAAAATGAAACTCCTAGTGTGCACACTTAATAATTAATAATTAATTATTAATGTGCCTAAGTTTACTAAGTAATAAAGAGGAATAATTGACTTACTATTAATCAATGTGATGTAATTAATTAAGCATAATAACTTATTACTCTAACATTTACAATACTAACTTTGACTCATAATTACAAATGATTTCCCACATTACGTAAGTCAAAAGAATATTTTAAGATAATAAGCCAATCAAAGGAAGGAACTAAACAACTCAATAACTTACCCCTATGATACAATTATCACACAATATTAACATCATACACACAACTAATCTACTTAGTCATTTCCCAAACCGAAAATTCTAATTTAATTTACTTAATTAAATCCTTCAATTGTTTAAAATAAGTAGCTCAATTCTCTATTTACTTTTCCAAAGTATTCTTTTATAACAATATATATATATATATATATATATATATATATATATAGTTAACATTTTCCTTCAAACATGATTTAATTTAATTCACTTAATTGACTAATTCTCAAAAAGAAAGAAGTAATTATCTAATTATAAGAAACGATATTTATTACATAAATAAAATTGCTCATGTAAGTGCTAAATATTGTCATTAAAAGAATATATATCCCTCACATAATAAAGACCCAATATATGTTCTCTTAAAAGGAGGAATTATATATTAAAAAAACTCATCTTAAAAGGGGAGATTCTTATTTAGAATTGAGATGTACTCTCTTTTCTTTTTTTAAGAGAAGGATTCGGTTTTATTTGCAAGACTCTAGGTTTTAAAAGAAGCTTGTTTTATTTTTATTTTTAAACTAAGGAATAACCATCAACAACTATAAAGGAGTAGCATGACAGAAAATAAAGGCCATCCCTTCTAACACATATGAACAACAAAAAAAATTACTATAAAAAAAAACAAAAGAAGGAACTTCTACGCAAATTTTAGAGGAATAAAGAAAAGCTAAGAGTGAATATTAAATTGAATTGACAATGCTACAGTAAGATAACACTGATAAAATAAAACACCAACTGCACAATGAAGGGATAGGAAAGTGTAAAGCAAAGACCACGGTTTGCAGAGAATGGCTGAGTAAACTTAAGTTGCTACAGACACACAATACACTGAGATTATCTCTTAAGGAATGGAATTATTTTTTTATTCACTTTAGATATAGAAAATAGCGGGTTCATTAATGAGTAGTTTATTGCTTTTCCATAGGATTTAGGGAGATAAGACAATATTACCAGTTGAGATGAATCATGTGTTAGCTTAACCAAAGTCCTTACCTCATGGGGATCAAAATGATAATACAAGCTGAGATTTTAGTGCAAAGGAAACCATACAGATTTATTTCTAATTTTCTTTTTAAAGAAATTATTGATGTCAAAGAAAGAGAAGATTCAGAATAGTAAAAGTGCATCCCTCAAGGATAATTGTTAAAGGAATTTTGTAGTTGCAACTGCATTGATAGACGGAGATACAAAAAATTGAAGCAAGGACAAGGCATGTGAATCGTTTGACAAAATTCCACAGAGGCTTGCACGGGAAACATTGAACAAAGACAGGCATGCAAACTTTCAAAGCAAAGGCAAGGCAGAAGAAATTTTTGATGAATAAGTTCAAACGCTTTTGGCATGAAACATAAAGCTCTTAACAAATATACATGCAACAGGACATTAAAGCACGATCAGTGTCATTGATAAGGCTGAGGAGACTTTCAAGTAAGGAAATTGAGCATTTAAATAATTATAGATAAAAGGAACTAGGTAATTGTTATTATTATTATGTAACCTTTTGTATTTTTTGAACTAATTAGCATCAAAGACCCATAATTATATAATTAATGGGCTCAAATGCCTTATTTAATCATCTTGAATGGAGTAATCTTGAAGTTACAAAGTTTATGTGATCTGAGCTAAGTGTAGGAGCACTCGAGAGCCGGTGCTGGTTTCTTTTTCCCACATTGTATGTATGTATGTATGTATGTATGCACATAGATACATACAAAATTTGATGGGAAGTAGTTGAAAATGTAAATTTTTTGTTGTGATCGCCATATACATACATATATGTATGTATGTATGTATAGTTGTTACTTATGTTGAAATGACAACCATTCTAAAAGTATTTTCTGCAATGTGGTGTACCTTTTAATCATTTTAATCTATCTCATGCACATGTGGGCTGAGATAAATAGTTTTCTCTAATATGTGTGTTAGACAATTATCTATCAAGAATAATTCTTTCTTATGTTAGATGAAGTTCTTGTATACAAACCCTAGTCACATTGTTTTATTTTAAAGTGTATTTTAAAAAAGATAAAAATTTGAGTTTATCCTAGCATTGTTTTCAAGCTTTAATCTAGAAAATTTGAAAGTTGCAATGTCATACCGGCCAACCTAGGGTTTCCCCTTCTTTGCCTTTAAGTTGTTTAGTTAGTTTATCTTTCTTGCTTATTGGGAAAAAGCATTCCCCTGAAAAGTAAAACCCATCATATGGAGATAATGGAGGATACATCCATTGGATGCAACATTGTCATGCTGAGTGGATAGATATTAGGCATTGTCCACTCATCAATATTATGGTGATGTGTACAAAGGGAACTTGCTTCCTTAGGGCTATTGATTGTTCAAGGCATCGCAAGGATGTAGAGTGTTAGTTTGACATCCTCAAAGATGCTATGGTGGCCTATGCATGAGCCTCATTAATTGACAACTACACTAGTCATTTGCCTCTTGTCCCAAATTTCTCATTCTTTTGTTGATAGGACGAACTGATCTATAGACAACTTCATCCACTATCAAGAGAAACAAACTTACCTCTAGGAAGGTGGAGAAGTTCGTGGTTGGAGATAGTTTCTTGCATATGATTTAATGCATCATGCTTACATACAAGGAGTAGAAAACAATTTGTAGAACAATCAGATAGAGGAGCTATTGAAGAAACAATTGATTAGAGAGAGTATTCATGAAGAAAACAATTTAGCTCCTTTATCTGTTTCTTCAATAACTATTATAAGTAGAAATGAAATGAATGCAAGAATGATAAAAGAAAACTTTTCTCAAGGAGGAGAAACCATATCACAAAATAGAGATGCAATAGATAGGGGATGTGAGAAATCCCAAGATTCTCAAAGATACAAGGAACAAGATAGATATCACTTGCAAGGCTTGAGGAAGCCAAGGAGAGAGATAGAGTTCTGAGAGCCAAGAGAGTTGCAAAGAGTGTTCTAAGAACGTGAGAGTGCTTGATGTTGCTGTAACAAGGAAGAGAGAAAAAGGGAAAAGAGAGTGTATTTAAGAGAAAAAACCCAAGAAGAACAAATGATTTGAATCTAAGTTTCTGTAACCACTCCGAAAACAACCTTTTCAAACCCTCACAGGACACGAACATATACATTTGGAAGATGGAAGGAAATTTCTAGATGGATTGAGACATGAGAACATTTTTTTTCTTAGATTCCAAGGAAGTGTGAAGACTTGGATTTAGGAAGAATCACAAGAGATGAAGAATCACTAGAGAAGGAAGTCATTGAACTAATAATAGAGTACTAAGATCTTGTATCAGAGAATGTTCCAAAAGGATTACCACCAATCAAGATTACTAGTCATCATATAGATCTTATTCTAGGATCCAGTTTGTTGAACAAAGTTGCACACTGGATGACACCAGCAGAGAATGCAGAGGTAAACAACCAGATAGAGGAGCTATTGAAGAAACAGTTGATTAGAGAGAGTATGATAATGGTCATCAAATATCTCATCTCATTATCAAATGTGCCTAGATACACAATTAAACACTCTACATCACTAGGTCTTAGGTATTCATTAATATCTCTTACTGCTTGTGCAAATATGAGGTTGAAAGCAGGAACCAACTCATCTTCTTCCTTTTGGATTTCCCTGAATTGTTTCCTTATCAAACTAGGATTAACCCTTTCACCAAATAAGGAATATATTCTAAGAAAGGATATTTATTACTTAAATAAATTGCCCATGTAAGTGCTAAATATTGTCATTAAAAGAATATATGTCCCTCACATAATAAAGACCCAATATATGTTCTCTTAAAAAGAGGAATTATATATTAAAAAAACTCATCTTAAAAGGGGAGATTCTTATTTAGAATCGAGATGTACTCTCTTTTCTTTTTTAAGAGAAGGATTGGGTTTTATTTCCTAGACTCTAGGTTTTAAAAGAAGCTTGTTTTATTTTTATTTTTAAACTAAGGAATAACCATCGGCAACTATAAAGGAGTAGCATGACGGACAATAAAGGCCATTCCTTCTAACACATATGAACAACAAAAAAAATTACTATAAAAAAAAACAAAAGAAGGAACTTCTACACAAATTTTAGAGGAATAAAGAAAAGCTAAGAGTGAATATTAAATTGAATGCACAATGCTACAGTAAGATAACACTGATAAAATAAAACACCGACTACACAATGAAGGGATAGGAAATTGTAAAGCAAAGACCACGGTTTGTAGAGAATGGCTGAGTAAGCTTAAGTTGCTGCAGACACACAAATACAGTGAGATTATCTCTTAAGGAATGGAATTATTTTTTTATTCACTTTAGATATAGAAAATAGCGGGTTCATTAATGAGCAGTTTATTGCTTTTCCATAGGATTCAGGGAGATAAGACAATATTACCAGTTGAGATGAATCATGTGTCAGCTTAACCAAAGTCCTTACCTCATGGGGATCAAAATGATAATACAAGCTGAGATTTTAGTGCAAAGGAAACCATACAGATTTATTTCTATTTTTTTTTTAAAGAAATTATTGATGTCAAAGAAAGGGAAGATTCAGAATAGTAAAAGTGCATCCCTCAAGGATAATTGTTAAAGGGATTTTGTAGTTGCAACTGCATTGATAGACGGAGATACAAAAAATTGAAGCAAGGACAAAGCATGTGAATCGTTTGATAGAATGCCACAAAGGCTTGCATGGGAAACATTGAACAAAGATAGGCATGCAAACTTTCAAAGCAATGGCAAGGCAGAAGAGATTTTTGATGAATAAGTTCAAACGCTTTTGGCATGAAACATAAAGCTCTTAACAAATATACATGCAACAGGACATTAAAGCATGATCAGTGTCATTCATAAGGCTGAGGAGACTTTCAAGTAAGGAAATTGATAGTAGTGAAGCCATATTCTTCAAATCTTGTCATATGATGCAATCAAGTAACATTTTAATCCACGACAAAAAATATAGACAAATAATTACAAAGGATAAGGAATCAGATACAGGGGAGGACGTAATATAGATGTAACATTGATTTCCATGAGTTTGGCTAACATGCACCTTACTTGTGCTACATTGGGAATCTGTGAATTTATCTGAACAAGACTACTTGGTAATTATCCCTACAAAATGTCATCAAAGACAGGGTTCAAGAAATCACCCCAAAGGCATATGGCTTCAAATGTATGGAAAGGTAATGAATGCCTAAGGCTCAAATAGTTTGAGGATCTACATATTACCAAGTAGTGAGGATGACTCAAAGATCAATGGAGTATGGACACAATGGCTCAAATTCTAGATTGCCTCTAAGATCAATACCTAAGTGCATACAGGGATGGACGATTCTTGCCATAGAAAAGAAAACCCAATTACAAAAAGAATAGGCTTTTAAAGATTGTATAAAACTAAAGAGATCATCCTCATGAAATGTAAGATGCGGCATAAGGATATGGCTACATACCTAATATTGAGTCCTTTAATCTACAACGAACATTTTCATGGATTCTTATTGATACTTTTTCCTTTCTGCAGATGGAGGGTTCACTTTTATCTTGAGCCCTAATCCTTGCCCCCTTCCTTAGCATTGAAGAGGTAAGAATATTGAGACTTTTCTACTGCTCCACAAATTAGACTCCCCCAAACATATTTACTCGACAAAGAAAGTGATTCCCTTCAGAAACCACACCAAAAAATTGGATAAAAAACTCCGATAAAGCCTTTAGTTTCATTTTCAACGATCTCCTCAATATTAGGCATGAACTTGCATGTAAATCTTTCTATCTTTTTTTTTTTTTTAACAACTCAGTTTGAAGATCTTATCTCTATTACCTAATTAAAATTCATCTTTCATTCCATTGTATTTATTCAATTGACAAAATCATTTATCTTTATTTGATTCCTTTATCATATTTAATAATTATCTTTGCCTCACAATACATTATCAATTATAATTAAATATAATACTTTTACAATAAATATTAATTTATTTAATAATAACTATCCACTTTATATTTCATTAAATTAATCTATTTAATTAACATCTTAATTTCCAAATTTATTTAATCAATGTTAATTTAATTAATTGAGAAAACATTGCCATCAAAATATTATGCTTATCGCATAAGCCAGTAACACACTAATCCATGATAACACAAATAGACACTTACCCAAGTATCGAGATAGGCCACCATGGAGGGGCACTACATCCTCCCCCCCTAGACTTCGACTTACTCTTGGAAGTCACAAGTTGAGGTAAAAATCTTACAATCAAAGGCACAAAAATACCATAAACTAAATCAACAGTTAAACATCATCAAGTAAGCAACACAAATTAAACAAAACAAAAAATAAGGACATGATACCAAAATGAAAGTGGTGACCGGGTTGCAACCAGACCAATCTGTCAAACACTAGGATGGCTGATGAACTAGGTTGGGAAAACTTCCTTGTCAACTCCTATTTTCCACGTCAAACCCATTGGGTGTTTAGGATGCTCACCCTATCCTGAAAAACATCATGTACAATACATATATATCCCAAATACACCGTGAGAGGAATTCACAGCATAGTAGGGCACTCGCGAGCGAGTGATACTAGATTGTCCCTCTCTCCAGCCTACACACAATATTTTAAAATATTCAAATAATTCCCAAAAAATTTGCTACATATTAGTTAGAAGAACATTCACATAATGGTCCTAACCATAATTCTATTTTAGAATCTATATCAGAGATTGATTACCACTTGTCATTAGTAATATCTATCTCAATAAATACCAATTCCATTACCTTTATTGCTTAGTTTTCAAGCCAATTACCTGGGATTCATTAACTACCATAGAACAAAACACATTAGTATCAAGAATTCAAGCTAATTCTTTACCTTAACATGTTATACTTTCATAAAATTAAAGCATAATTAACCACTCAATGCACTTTTTTCGCTAAAACTCATCATTTTCACACAAAGCACTCTACTTCAATCATTATTCAACACCAAATCTCATATAAATTTTGAGAAAAGGAAAAGTTTTACACCTTCATAGTTTTAGGAAAACATAATTCGTCACTCAAGGACACAAGAAGGAAAATTCCACACACACTTGGCGTATTCATACACATAACTCAAATCACTGGAAACCACATCACACAACAACACAAGGGTCCATAGTGCATCCCTGATAGGAAGGATATCAATGCATTGGGCACTAAACTGAGGGTCCTATCCTTTCCCATTAATTTCCTACACCATCGACCCGACACTGGCTAACAAAAGAAACTCAGGTTCACAACAAACACAATAGAAAAGTGTAACTCTAGACTCAAGGGACTAAATGCAAGGTTACATAATGAGCACACATAGTGCCCAGTGTGTGAACCTGGCTTTGATACCAAGTTGTAAGAAACTACATATTGATAGTTAGAGCAATGTCATGTCCAAGAGATATCATCATCATATGCCTATGAACCCTAACTCCTTGTGATTTTTCTTCAAAAAAATGATAACTGACACAATGACTTTGTGTTTGAGTAGATTTTTTATGTTTTCCATCAAACCCTAATTCATTTTCCATGTGCTAGAAAAAAACATGTGTCAATTCATTTTCAATATCATTATGTCCCCTTTAAAAAATTTTACCATAGAAACCAAAGCATTGTCATTATGTTGGCATCTATTATTTTATTTCCAAATGCAATCAAACCTTATAAAGCCTGAATATAAAATGACTTTTGAAATAAAGAAATATAATGATAATGATTTCCCAAATAATATAGATCTTATAAGGCTTAATGTACTTGGTGTTGACTACCATGTGAAGTAAACAACCTTGTTGGCCTTGTTAAACATATAGACCTTTATCAATGCACAAAGTCTACACGAATTTAGACTTCTCAACCATAATTATCACCTCAAACTCGCTCGAGAAATTTGCACCAATCTTTATACCTTGTAGAAAATCATAGTATCACACCTTAAATACCAGTGCCATCTAGATGGATCATGATCTTGTAATGATACCTTATTACAATATACAAATAGATATTTTTTGTACTAGAAAAACAATGTCTCATGTATTATGTGAATGATAAAATCTTAATGGCATATCAACGGACTCATTGATAGAACATTAAGCCCATTATCAATGACATAATGCATCTGGCATTGAAATATAATCAAGTATCTATTGGATGCAAGGAACATTGAGAAGGGAGGTGAATCTATGTTCAATAATTTTGATTTATAAAATAGATCTAAAAACCATTAACAACAATAATAGAACTTTATAGCACATAACAGATGAAAAACATGTAGTCACATCAATAATCACCATAACACCAGATATTTTTACATGGAAAACCTATTAGGGGAAAAACCACAGTGGAGATTAATCCACAAATTTTACTCTGTTAAAATTAAAATAAAAGAGGGGAATGCACTTGCATTCAAGTGCACTGCCTAGAGCTCACTGCTCAAGAAAGAGGCTCACCACCATACAATTATAATATAGATTACAAAAAAATTGAACTGAGAATATAGAATTTACAAATGCTTGGATTTGAAGTTACATTGAAGTGTAAAATATAACTTTGGACATTTTGCACAAATCTATTTTGCTCTGTTCACACACACTTTCCATCCCTCAAAATATTTGATCTATTTTTTCGCACATACTCCTATTGGATATCTTCCATACACATACAAAGTCTCTCTTCACATCAAGCACACATATTATGCCTATCAAGCATCACACCTTAAAATGATTTCAATTTTTTTATATATTCGCTAACCTAAAGATTCAATACATGGCGATCTCTCAACAAAATATAATATTCTTTGTTTATATCATCCATGTCAACCTTAAATCTTTAATTAGAAATGAAGCACACCTTCATAAGTTGACTATCCTTATATAAGGGACCCAAACCATGGTCCTAAACATAATAAGTAGCTAAAATAATTGTTCCACATAGATCTGTGATCCACCACATCAAGCATGTTGACCACAATGAAAAATAGAGCATAAAAAATGCCACCAAACCTCTTAACTTGAACTATGACCAATGCAAAACCACAATACTTCTTCAGTAGAATAGTGTACAAGCTAAGAAAAATTCCTTAGAGATCCACACTTCAAATTAGTGATTTGATGAAGTAGTCAGATCAACATACCAATCAGATCTCCTATTCCTTACTTTCTCTACCAGTAGAATATACAAAGACTTAGATTCTTTGTCGGTATAAGCACAAATGATACTGAGGATCAAATTCTAGACTCTAGTTTCCATCAATGAAAACACAAGTAGCCAAATTTGACCTCATCAAAGCCATATTCCAACAATCTCCCCCTTTGGCATTGATGGAAACACTTAGTGAAAAAATTACCAAGTTCCAAAACAATAAACAAATATAAGAGCCAAAACTAATACTCCCCCTTTGGATGTCAAGAAATTTTTCACTTAATTCTCTCCCCATTTGACATCAATGACAAAGCTCTACTACATCCACTCTAGACTTCTCTTCCTTATCCTTTCCTTTAAAATATTTTACTGCACTATCTCTTACTCCATTCTCTCCCCAAATACTATTGCAAAAATTGATCAAAATTTGACAACTGCTACAAAAATTTAGAAGATTATTTTATAGTTAGCTTTCAATTCCGGAAGGAATCTCTTCCAAGAATCCACTACAATCCCAATGGCTATGATCAGACTATTTTTCTTTGAAGTTCTATTGATTATTTTCACAAGAGACTTAGAAATAATGATTGTTGCTTCCAGTTCCTTTCCTAGTTTAAGAGTCTCAATCATTTATTCTAATCTACCTTTAGTAATATCTTTGAATTTCTAGAAAGCATCAATGAGAGCATTTTTAATAGTACAAAATTTTCCATGCCCAATCTATAAATCATAAACTTTCTTCTTCACAACTCCATTCTTATCGAAGAGCATACTATAATTTTGTACAGTATTAACAAGCTCACTTTCAATCTCTTCAATCTTATCCTTGTACTTTCCTACCACTTGAGGCCACCTAAGAAAATAGTTAGACTTTATTTGCAGAATCAATACACTATCTCAACTCACTCATTTTCTTCTTCAATCTAGAAAGAGACAATCTAAATTGAATTTTTAAATGAGAAACCATTTCTTCTTCCTTCTTTTATAGGGGAACTGACTCCATATATATCTTGACATATTCAAAGAGTTCTTCCAGGAGAACATTTTGTATACTTTCCAACTCAATATTGTTATTGATTAAGTACCTTTCTAGAGTGTTTTCAATTAAATCATGCTCATAGGATGGTCCATTCAGCCATATACTGGATATATTTTGCATACCATCCACATCCTAAATGATTTGAAAAATATTTGTCTTAAACAAACCATTTTCCTCATCGCTGTCTTCAAAAATTATTATTTCTAGTTCATCTAGTTTCAATTGATCTTTTGGAAAACATTCTTTAGAAACTTAATCTTTTACATCCACAACCACCTGAATTTTCCCTTTTCCTTTAGACTTTGTAGACTTGGGTGCTAGAGGAGTGACACTAGCTGTATCTCTTTCTCTCTTCTACTTTTTCTCTCCTTTTCTGAAAGATGATCCAAATTTAGTTATTTTTGCCAAAAGAGGGAAAACACCTTCTCAAAACCTTTCTAATACCTTTCTAAATAAGCTTTCATACACTTGTTCACAATTTTCAAAAGAGTTGTAATGATTAAATATTTTCTTACAAATTGGCATATTCTCTCTCCACACTACATTTTCCTTTAATGACAAATAGTTTAGAAAGTATATCATAATACATATTGCTAGAGTACCAAACCTGAATTGGTAGCCAATAGCCTTGGTTAATTGAACATTTTCCAATAGTTTCTCCTTCAACAAACTACACAGATCAAAGTCCTCATTTTCAATTATCATTTTTTGGGTGATATATCTAGCACTTGTCGAGGTTGATCCTTCTTAGTTCCTAAAATAAATTTTATATGAGATTACATAAGCCACATACCTTGTCAAAGGATCTTTAATCATTGAAATTATTAGAGTGATCATATCTCCCCTTATTCTAGTTAGGGATTCGACCTCCACTTTAAAAATTGACTTTTTCTTTGGTACATCACCAACATTGCACAAGATCGTTAAATTTTTGATTACATCCTTGGTAATTTGATATGGTTTATCCAAATTGAGAATATCACTGTCCAATTTGTTCAAGAAAAACAAATTCGCTTTTGCATTGATGAAATGAGGATAGTCGTTCCATATATCCAAATTCTTGTGCTTTGTTCCTTCAAGCCTTCTGAAATCAGTGAGCGACAACAAATTTATTTCATCCCTAATCTTTTGGATGCTATACTCGTCTAGGGTTATGGTAGCTTTGATTTTCTTCATGTTCTTTTCCAAGTGAAGTATGAAATACAAAATAGATGTGAAATCAATGATTAATATGAATACCTTGAGATTCACCACTAGAATGACCTTTCACCCTTGGAATTTTGTAGAAAAATACTCTTTAATAATTCTCCTTCAATTCTTTGTGTCAAAATAGGGTTCATAATTCCCTTTTATAACTTTAATTTTTTTCACAATAAATGTGCTACCCCAGAAGTTTCGGTTACTCTCCAAAGAAAAACAACAAGCTAATAATTCAACTTTGGACTTATACCATTTCGACTAGTTCATCATATTGTTGAAAATGCTTCCATCAATGGATAACACAATGAATGATGACATCCAAAGATTTAATGCCAATGATACACAGAGGGCAATGAATTTTCATGAAAAATTCACCCTAGGCGATTGGCTTAATATCAATTTCCAAAGGGGCTATCAGAGGGATCTTTTGATACAACTTTATTTCCTTCATTCATTTCACTTTTCTTCACCCATGTATTCTTCATCTAATCTTTTATTTCTTCCACAAAAACTTTTTCTTTTCCTTTATTTTATTTTTGTGAATTTCTTCCCTGATACACCAAACCCCTTTTATTCATGTTTATCTTCCAGTAGAACTTTGCAATGTGACCAATATTGTTACAATTGAAACATACCAAACCTTTCTTCCTATACCATCCATTCCACCAATTTCGTCCTAACCTACATTGATTAACATGTCCAAATCTTCCATAGGTATAAAATTTAATGTTACTAGTACTGACAGTCATACTTCTACATTCTAAAGCCTTATGACCAAACTTCTTGCATTTGAAACATTTACTAGATAATGGTTCCTTACTATGGTTAATCTTTCTTCTACACTCAAAATCCATATGTCCAAATTTATTACAAGCAAAGAATTATCCATTAATTTTTTGAGCATTAGGTTTCCTTAGGTCAGATGACTTCTTACTTTGTTCTTCTTTTCAGGATTCTTCTTTTTAGATCTGGAGCATTCTCCCCCTTCATATCCAAGACCTCGCTTATCATTTATATCCTTTTGACTTTTAGCTATTTCTTCAAGCTTGGTAGAACTTATCATGAAATTCTCCTTGAATTCATTTGCAGTAGCAAGCTCATTTGCAAGAATGACTATCTGTCTCTCAAGCTCTCTTTCATTGTTTTTGGTTTGTTGCAGTTCAATCTCCAACTGGATAAATCTATTGTTAATTTTGTTGCATTCTTTAGAATTTTCTCTTCGAGACTAGACCAAATTCTCTTCATTCTTATTTCTTTTCTCAACCTCTTTAGTAAACTTCATTGCCACAAATTGCATTTCAAGTCTTAGAGCTACATTGTCCTTGGCTAGCTTTTCAAATTCTCCTGTTATCTATTTTAGGGTTTGATTTAAATGGACATCATCTAGAACTTTGTTTTCCTTTTGCTTCATCCAATCACATAGTTCGTTTCTCTTTTCCCTTGAGTCATTTATCTTATCCTTCAATGATTGAAATACTTTTTCAGAATCTGCAAGATTCGACCTAAGTTCCATGACCTCTTCCTTAGATTGATCAAGATCATAAAGTGCCACCATCAGCTATTGTTGAAGATGACCAACATCCATTGTATTTCAAGATTCATCTCAAGCTACTAATATTCAAAAGAGGAAATTCCTCTAATACCAATTTTTGGATGCAAGGAACACTAGGAGGGGGAGTGAATTAGTTTTCAATAATTTTGATTTATAAAATAGATCTAAAAATCATTCACAACAATAATATAACTTTATATAACATTAGTAGCACATAACAAATGAAAAACATGTTGTCACATCAATAATCACCATAACACCAAATATTTTTATGTGGAAACCCTCTTAGGGGAAAAACCACAGTGGAGATTAATCCACCAAGTTTACTTTATTAAAGTAAAATAAAAGATGGGAATGCACTTGCATTCAGGTGCACTACCTAGAACTCACTGCTCAAGAAAGAGGCTCGCTACCATACAATTATAATATAGATTACAAAAAAATGAATTGAGAATATAGCATCTACAAATGCTTGGATTCATTTCCCCTTAAGGAAACAATCAGTTTAGACCTTCTACACAAATTTGTTCTACTCTGTTCACACAAACACTTTTGTGTGCTGAAAATAGTTGATCTAATTTTTTGCACATACTACTATTGGATATCATCCATACACATATATATTCTATCTTCACATCACACACACATATTATTTCTATCACACATCACACCTTAAAATGATTTTGATCTTCTTTATATATCCGGTAACCCAAAGATTCAATACATGTTGGCCTCTCAACAAAATAAAATATTCTTTGCTTATATCAGCCATGTTGGCCTTAATTTTTAATTAGAAATGAAGCATACCTTCATAAGTCATCTAGACTTATACAAGCGACCAATACCGTGGTCCTTAACATAATAAATAGCTAAAATAATTGTTCCACATACATTCGTGATCCACCACATCAAGCATGTTGGCCACAATGATAAATAAAGCATAAGACATGCAACCAATCCTCTTAACTTGAACTATTACCAATGCAACACCACGATAATTCTTCAGTAGAATAGTGTACGAGCTAAGAAAACTTCTACAAATATCGACACTTCAAAATAGTGATCCGGTGAAGTAGTTGGATCAGCATGCCAACCAGATGTCATGTTCCTTACTTTCTCTATCGCTATAAGACAAAGACTTAGATTCTCTACCGGTATAAGTGCAACTAATACTGTAGATCAAACTATAGAATCTAGTTTCCATCAATGACAACACAAGTAGCCAAATTCAACCTCATCAAAGCCCTATGCCAATAGTATCAACATATATCAACTAATAAGATAACAAAAACCACATGAATAGAATAGAGTATAAATATCATGTGAATCAAATGACCATCATTGAGAATATGCCATCAACCTGTATAATGAATTATCATTCTAAATCCAAACATTTCATACCTATGTATCAATGTCCTTGTGTGTCTTTGACATCAAGGGAAAAACTTGCAACAATCATGAGGGCCAATAGTGTATGCTACCTCCCATAAGACCCTTGTCTTTACTATGGTTCTTGTTGTTTTTGATGGATTTTTATTGGAGGTTGTTCCCTCTACTATACATGGTACCTCACCTAAGGTACCTCTTGGTCAATATATTTATTTCCTTAATTCTTCCTAGAAATTTTGCATCAGAAGAAGAAATGTACTCTTAAAGTATTTGTGTTGACAATCCTTTAGGAGAAAAGTTATTGGTTTCAAGCTCTAGATCTTGAACTATTTCTCTCTAGTTGTTTTGTTATTTCTATTCTTGTCTCTCTATTTTTGACTGGTTGTTGTGTTTGGCCAGTCTAGTTTCTTGGGTTGTTCTACCTAGTTGTAAGCTTTGTTTGGGATCAAGACCCTTCCTTGCTTATATAACCAAAAATAATTTTTTTCATATGATTTATGATTTTTTCTAATCTATTAAGATTTTTTTATCTATCATTTGTTCATAATAATGATAACTATATATAAACTAACCTATTCATTATAGTTGATTCACCAACCATTTATATTCTTAAACATTTTTCTATCACTAACAATAAACAACTAGTCCATTGTAGTTGATAGTTAATTTTACAACCTAATAATAGTTTGTAATATTGATAAATATTAATGAAACAACTTGTACATTATAGTCAATGCACGAACCATTTATATTCCTAAATATTTTTTCTATCACTTACAATAAACATTTGGTGCATTGAATTTGATATATATATATATAGGATCAAGGTTGAAACACTTTTCTAACATTTTTAAGTTCAATAAGATAGTATAATTAAATTCAACAATATAGCATTTTAATAATTATCATATCATAAAATATATATTTTTCAATACTAGTAAATGATAAGATATTTTAGTCAATGCACCAATTATTTCTATTTATAAGCATTATTAAATAGAGTCAAATATATATATTCAAAGTGATGAATGTTAAGTAATCAATGCAACACTGCATTATATTTATTACCATTCTTATTTATCACTATAGTTAAGCAACTAGTGCATTGTAGTCAATGCACCAATTATTTTAGTTTACAATAATTATTTTCTATTGATGTGTGTCAATAACTAACACATTATAGTCAATGTACCAACCATTTATATTTATAATTATTCATTTCTATCAATATCAATAAAAGGTTAGTGCATTATAGTCAATACACCAACTCTTTATATTTATAAGCATTAGCTTCTACTACTACCAATATATTGTAGTCAATGCAGTAACTATTTATATTTATAAGGGTTATTTTCTAGAGCTACAAGTAAAAAACTAGTGTGGTATAGTGAACGCACTAGCTATTTATTTCAATATGATTTTTTTTTAATCTTATCACCATTGAAAAACTAGCAGTCATGTACATAGTCATGCAACGATCAGCCAATAGGGGTCCATCATAAATGGCTATTCAATGGGAAGTAAGAAACAATTTATTTTTCGAAACACAATGTGAAATATAAATATTCAGTAATATTTAGAATTGTTTGATCAAGTCAAGAAAGGGAAAGTATGTTAATAAGCCAATATGAAATAATGTGAGGTTAGTTCATAGTAGAAGGTAAACCTTATGATTTTGGACTTTACCTAGGATAAAATAGGTGGAGTAGATAATAATGAAGAGAGATGTTGGAAAATCAATTTATATATTATTAGGGATAATTAGATGGATATTTCAAGCATATCGATACATATGTATTAAAGTTAAAACCAACCTATTTGTGCATTGAAATATATCAATTCGAATCAGCTAGCTTGAACATATTATAAATCACCTAATTTGGCATAGAGATTATTTTATATGTCTTCATTTAATTTGAGCATTTTAAAGAATTTTAAACCTCATGTTATTGTCCACTTGTCCTTTCTTATCTCACACACAATGCATGCAAGATTAAGAACCATTTGGATAAAACGAAAAATTGATCTTTGCATTTCCATATCAAAATTTATTAGTTGAAAAATGATTATGAAAATATAAAATAAAATCATAGGTCATGTTGAACGAATCTTATTATTTCCAATATATTGATTAATTTTAATTTTAAGTAATTAATCATCAATATTTTTTTTTATTAATATGTAATATTTAATAATTTTAGTTAGAATAGTTATTTAAAATTTATTTTAATTAATAATCTTAGGAATCACAAGTAAATGAAAAATCGTTGGGAATCCATAGTAAATTAATTCTCAACGAATACAATTTTTTCATAAATTTATTGTTAAAAAATTACAATTGAAAAATTAAATAAAAATTAAATTGTTAAATAATTAATTTTTTTAATAATAATAATTTCTCTCCAAAATTTAAGGTATAATATAATTTTAGCTCTCTTTTAGTTTTATATTTATTATACCTAGATGCACATCAACATTTGACCTTTTTGTCTAGGTTAATCAATCAATTGATTGATTATTATTTAATTACCTTAAGATACATATGCATACAAATACATGGAAGACTTGAAGTTGTGGATTAAATAATATTTATGAAAAGTATAGAATATTAGAGGATTCTCATTTTTAAAGAGTTATTAGTCACACATTTAATTACTAATATTTAATAAAAAAGTGCTCTTTAAAAAAGTTAGTCCATAATTTTAGGTATGGCATATTTTTTCAATGCTTATGTGGTACTAAATAATTTAGTACTTTTTTGTTATTTATTTTGATTACTTTTTATTTGAATTCATATTAGTTATGATGGTCATCACTAATGGCCTTTTCAGAAAAAAGAAAGATCTTTTATATTCAATACTTTTTATAAGTATTATTTGGTCCATATTTAAAAGAAAAAAACATTATTGTGCATGTGATTTATGGGTTATTAGTAGTAAAATAAAATAGAAACAAGTACAAACGATTCAAAAGTAGTCATTTACAAGGAAATTGGAAATAAAAATATCATTTTTTAGGAATTTCTTCTAGTAAAAACATGCTCCTTAATTGGTGTAGGAATTATGGTTTGATTCTTCAAATCTTAAAAATTTGAATATATGGAAGCAAATTGATTTACTAACACCAAAGAATTTTTGAACAAAATAAAAAGGACTTAGATAAAATAAAATAATAAATGGATGAGAAAATATAATAACAACTTGAATTGTTGTCCAAATAAAAATAAATATGTAAATGCATTTATTTAGGAAGAAAGAGAAAATATTATATTGATGAATTGTATACCATTTGATTAGCACAAAAAGGATTATATAGGGGAAAATACCACTTACAGAGTAAATATGTTCATAGTCCAATCAAAGACTCACTCACACCATTTTTGATCCAAAACAAATAAACGGACCTCACCTAAAGAAGAAGAATGTGATGAGACAATAAACATATTTTTCATTGTTAAAATAATTTAATTAAAAGGTATGCCTTCTTTTGAGGTGACATGACCAAACTCTCAAGTGCTTCCCCACCACTTCCTATGACATGAGAAACATGTTATTATAGACTATGTTTCTGGAAGCCAAGTGTATACAAGGATTTGTGTACACATGCATGTATGTAACAAAAATAATATTGTGTTAAAAGTAAAAGCACAAAACCCATGTTTGTTATCCTCCCTACCATATTGGCATCATGGAGCCTTGTGGACTCTAGCCAAACCCTTGAGCAAGAAAAGTATGAAAAACCCTTGGGAAATTTAGTGGAGTTCCATCATAAATCACAAAATAACAAAGTTGGGTAAAATCTAGTATTTTCAAATATGATCTCTCATAATGTAGTGTTTTTTGTTGTGGTAACTTTTTTAAAAAAAGTATCCTGATATTTTAATGTTTTTTGCATGCTTTAGCCTAGTTCTTGCAAATAGAAGACAATTGTATGTTATTGGATGGGAAAGAAAAATAAAAAAGGAAGCATAAAAAGTGAGTAAGTATATGTGTAAAATCAACATAGACAATGTGAAACTAAAAATAATTAATAATATTTACAATCGGTTTACCAAATCTATTTATTGATAATGGACAAGTTTTGTACTTACATGTACTATTGATGGTGTGTAACAAGGGTGAGAAGCATTGGATTGAGTTGTTGGACCATGAAAGAGTTTGAAATAGAAAATTTAAAATAGACTAATTTTCTTAGATTTCTATTATATCTGTGTAGCATTATAAAGGAAATAATATAGATATACAATAAAAGAGGTTAGCATTATCTATTGTAAATATAAAGAGATAAAATGGAACATTTTGAATACATGGCATCCTGGTAAAGAATTGTGTATAAGCAATCTATCGAAGAAGTTGAAAAGTGAACTGTGGAAATAATGACAAATGCAATGGATAAAATAGAGTATATTTTTGGTAGGCAAGTGCATGTGAGAATTTTTGCATCCATGTATATAAGAAACAACAAATATATGACTATGGAAGGAAAATTCACTAAACCCATGCTCGTTCTCCCCCCTACCATATTGGCATCATGAAGCCTCGAGGGCTCTAGCAAAACCCCTGAGCAAGAAAGGTAGGTAAGGTCCATGGAAAATATCATGGAATCTTAGCATATATCACACAATAACAAAGTTGGTGAAAAATGGGTGTTCTCAAACAAGATCTCTAATATTGTAGTATGTTTTTTGCTATGACAACTTGACGAAAATAGGTATCTCGATAAAGAATTTGCATCATGGGATTTAAAGATGGCTAGAGAAACATGGATAAATGGAATACATAGAAGAGTGTATAATAACTAAAAAGGTGCATCTAACTTCACAAACATATATATGAATATAGATTTTGTTTTGCAAGTTCTTATATTTATATTGCATGGCTAAGATGTATATGCAAAAATGTGTCTATGAAACATGGGAAAATATAACAACCAATAACCAGAAAGGAAAAACATGTAGTCATGTACAAAATGAAAACTATGCCAACCATGACATTGTAAATGGTTTAGCTGAATGGAGCAACATACACCATTTTCATGTGCTTGTATGGATAAACAATTTGTTTTCAACAAATTTTTTGTCCTCTCACAAGCACATGACAATGGTGTGTGGTTTCCCTCCACAATCACATACACCACAATCTACAATGGATGTAATAGGGGAAATCTTAAATGGAATTTTTTTTGTGGGAAAAAAATCATACATTTGACTTCAAAAAAGATATTCTACTCTACCCATTGCATTTCTATATGTGTGTATAGTTATCTTTTCAGCTTATCTATAAGATTATTTGCATACAGTTTTTTATCAAGATGGCAATTTTTCCTAAATTTATAAAATCATTTATATGATGAGATTATAAATGTATTTATATAAAAAATACAATTGCAATCTAAAGAAGCATATAGTAAAAATGGTAATCGAATTGACAAGCCAACTACTACATAATGAACAATTTTCTTTATGGAACTCGGAAAAAGAATATCATAAAACATATTGATACAACACAAGAAATCTATGTAACAGTTGGCTTGTCAATTCAAAATTCAAGCTACAATATTTGGTAGTAAATATTATAGAAAAAATAGAGGAATTGTAAAATAACTATTATAAAAATACTTAAGATGGCTCTTTCAACAATGCAACTTTATCAATATATTTTCTCATACATTTCAAAGTGTAAGTTCCCACATTGTAACATTGAATATTGCATCTACTTCCTCCCATGCCATCATACAACAATGCCAGGATGCATTAAACCTCACATGAGCAAACACTTACCATTCTACTTCTACGTATCAAGGAAACCAATTCCACCGCCACCAACCCACGTAACTACCAAACTCCACATCATCATAAAAAACCCCAAAAACTTGTCATCAGTCATTGGCAATTACTAATTTATGGCACCAAGAAATTCTATTCATGGCTGGGTTGATGAAAATTGTGGAGGAAATTTGAAACAAATAGTCAATAGGTAAATTCCAACTCTTACATAGATTTCTTGTCTTGTATCAATATGTTTCATGCTATTCTCTTTTTCTCATCTATTTGAAGATCCCTATAACAAGTTGTTCATCTTCATAGTTTAGCTCTTGTATTCGTCATATCTTAACCCAGGTAAATGTTTTTGTCCATTGAATTAAGCATTGTTCCCTCATGTATTCTTTTTCTTGGCATGACACTTTAGGAGTTTCTTATTCTATTGTCCATATGACAAGAATTATTTTTAACTTTCAAAATTATAAAATTTTGTAGATTGGTATAAAATATAAACATAGCATTAACCTGTACCTTTGGACTACTTTCATTTTTTTTGGTTTTTGTATGTTTTTCGGCCTCTGGTTATTGTTCCTTTTTATCTCTCATGCATCTTTGGTGCTATATGCATTATGTACAATAAAATATCTATATAACAAACTATTCATAGCCATAGGTTACATCTTCTATTCTCCATATGTTATTTAAGTTCAATATAAAATGGTTTTTTGATCAACTATCATTTGAGAAATTGTAAAAGAGCTATTAGAAAAATACTTAAGAATCACAGGTAAATGACATATCATAAAAAACCCACATTAAATAGAACTTTGTGAGAGGTAGAAAAACATACACAGAACAAAAAAATTGAAAGCAGGCCAAGGTTTTCATTCATATGTCATTTACGTTTGATTCTTAAGTGTTATTCTAATATCTCTTACAACTATTACATAGACTGGTTGTCTTGTACCAATATGTTTCATGATATTATTTTTTCCTCTTCTGTTTGAAGCTCCTTATAACAAACTGTTAATTGTCATGGTTATTTTATTTCAATGGAACATGTTATATGTCTTGTATCAATATGTTTCATGATATTATTTTTTTCTCATCTATTTGATGTTCAAGATAACAAACTGTTCTTCATGATATTCTTTTTTGGTGTAGGGGCACTAAGGCCATCATTTGCATTAGGGGTCAAATAGTAGGTTTATAAGTGTTTTTAGGTCTTTAGAGTCAAATAAGGTCTTATTAGACCATTTTTTATGTAATTCATTCATCTTTGGGGTCATAATTCACATATTGTAAAAGTTGCAAAAATTAAGTAAATGTTGTCATGCAAAATTACAAAGTTGCACAAAGTTGCCAAATTAGGAATACCAAGAATCATAGAATTTTGGAAGGTAATTATAGTCGTTTTAGTGGTTAAATTTGAAGGAAAAAAGTTTAAAAAGGATGGAAAAGTCTTATAGAAAGTTTTTCTTGCAATTTAATTAAAGTGACATATCAAACAAAAACATTATTTCTACACTTTTCTTATATTTCCAATACTTTCAAGGAATTGTATGGCCCTGTAAGGCATCATCAAATTATGGAATTGATTTGATATGATAGAATAAGGATTTAGATTCCATTTTCAATTTATTTGATATTGATTCATTAATTTTTGTGAATATTGGAGGCAAATTACAAAATCTACCTATGTAAACCTAGTTTCAAGTATCGATAGTGTAAAATGTCCATATAAGCCATTCCACCCAATATTTCTATTTTTAACTTGTTGGAATGGGTCCATAAGGTTTTTTTAGTGTTTCCATGGAGATTTAGGAGTAGGGAAGCAAGTTAAATGATTTTCTATGATACCCTAGTTGGCAATCTTGTAGGATTTTGGTGAAATTGAAAGGTTTGAGAGGAAAAATGATTGTAAAACCTGAAGGAAACAGTATAAAAGTATTTTTTGAGCATTTGAAAGAATATTAAAGAGTTTTTGAGGTTTTGATAGAATCTGGGAAAGTGGGGAAGTCTTATTTTCAATAAACCCTTGGGAAACTAGTGTAAAGTGAGAGTTTCTTAGTTTTCCATTTAGAGGGCTTTGTTCTGGAAAAAAAAGGTTGTTGATTTGGGGGTTTTACATGGTTTTGATTGAATTTACATCAAAAAATAGGGTTTTTAGGATGATTTATGGGGTTTTTCTTTGTTAAATTGGCCTAATTGGCCTAGTTGTGCAACGTAGCAGCATGAAGTTGTGGGTGTTGGTCCAAATTGACCTAGGTTGATTTTGTGATTGTTGTAAATGGTGATAATGGGTGTTTAAAAAGGTGGATGGTTTGTGGGATTGAAGAGTTAATAGAAGGAAAAGTCTAAAATACTAGGTCTACACACCTAAAAGTGAAACTAGGTTAAATTGTAAAGGGTCAATGTAATTGGTTGTTCAGAGTTGCAAAGTTGATTCTAACTATTTGAATTGTGTGTGGAAATTTATTTTCTTCTTGCTCTACATCAATTGGTATCAGAGCATACAAAGTAGGTCTCTTGAAGGAGAAGGTTGAATGTTTGAGCAAGGGAAAAAGGTAAAATTTGAGTCAAGATGCCTCCTAAAGGAAGCACAGTTGCTAGAAACATTGATAACCATGCTAGAAAACTAGAAGCATTGAAGAAGGAGATTTTTGCATTGAATTCTAAATATGGGTTCACAATGGATGAAAGTGATTTTGAAGAGGAAGATTTGGATCTAGATAATATGAGGATGGTAGAGCTTTTGAAGGCTATGAAAGGTGATGGACATAGAAAAATGTATTTTCTTATGTATGGAGGTAAATTAGATGGTGAAGAGCTCTTACACTGGATAGGAGCCATGAATAATTACTTTGAAAGTGAAGAAGTAGATGAAGAACACAAGGAGAAGAAGACTAAGACCAAGTTGAGAAGGCATGCTTTGTTATGGTGGAACTTTGTGCAAGATGAAAGTCAAAAAAAGGGGAAGATGAAGATTACTTCTTGGGAGATAATGAAGAAAAAAATCAGAGGTAAGTTCCTTCCTAGTGATTACAGCGTTTAATTGCCTAAAAAACTTAGAAATCTAAAGAAAAGGGACCTACATGTACAAGAATACACCAAGGAGTTCTATAGACTAAGCATAAGGAAAAAGAATGAGGAAGTTAAACAATAAACAATAGAAATGTATCTTAATGGTTTGAGGTATAATATTCAAGATGAAATTAATTTAATGACACCAAAAATAGTTCAAGAATATTTTCATTTGGCTACTAAGGCAGAAGAAAAACTCAAGAGGAAGCAAGAGAAATCAATTAGAGGTAGGGGAAGTAATTCTAGAGGTAGAGGAACTTTTTATACCCCAAGATAGTCTAATTAAGACCAAAAATATGTAGGGAAAGGTAAAGAACAAGTGGTTGAATCTAGAGGTGGATGAAGAGGTGCTCGAAAAATATTTAGGGGATGATATACAGATCAAGGAAGAGGTTATAATGAGTTTCCAAGAAGGTGTTGTAATTTTATTGAGTTTTTTTATCTATCCTACAAGTTCTCTAAAAGGAAATGTTCTACTTCAAGTGGTGATGAAAGGAGTGATAAAAGGGTGCAATTGGTGCAAGAAGATGAAAGTAAAAGTGTCAATTCTCCTAGCCTTGTTGCTACTCCAAAAGTTGGAGAATCTTTAAAGGTGACAATAATTTTGCTTCAAGCATGCAAGGAGAAGGAGACCACTCAAAGAAGGACACTTTTTAGGACCACATATTGTTGTCCCTTAGTATTGTTTGGCATTAATGTCAATAAAATAAAGTTAATATTGCAAGTTGTGCACATGGTGATTCTCTTCAATTTTGCATGTGTTTATATATCTATGCTTATCCTCCTCCTGCATTTGGTTTTGTAAAATTCACATGCATATCAATCGACATCTCTACTAAAGTGCAGTGATATAGTTTTTATTCTAAAATAAGGCATTGTTACATATATCACAAAGAAAAAGTGTTCTCTAAACTTTATGGGGCATATTGGCACACTATGTTTCTTTTAAAAGGTAAAAATATTGTGAGGAAATATTTGAACAAAAAGAAAGGGGTGGCAAATTGATTTTATTCAAAACCTCATGATGAAAGAAGGTATTAATAAAGTTTTGTAAAAGTAAGACTAAAGAATCTTGGGGATGTCGCTGGTGTAAGGCCTCTCTTTGCATGTGACTAATACAATATTAAAGTGTTATATATTCCTCCTAAATAGATGGTTAGATATATTGCAAGCAATATGAATTATCTAAATAGTAACCTTATAGTTTTACGTTATGATATATCACTGTTATTTTAATTAATGAAGATGTATGTGCATGCAAATTATTGTATGAGATTCAAACTTATGAGATGAAGTTGAAATAAGATAATTGTTGTGTCGTATTACATTGAAAGAGTAATTAGCTATGTAAATGATTCATGAATAAAATTACAAATATTCGATTTACAATTAATGTTGTTTATTAATATGTCTAACTGTGCTTAATTATGTTGTGCAGGAAATTAAATGAGTTGATGTGGGATTAACATTAAAGGTCAAAAAGATAACGGTGCTAGCATGAGAAGGGATAACCATCAAGTGAAAATCAAAAGACTTCTTGTTGAGGATGGATAAATATTGGAATCAAATCAAACATACCTTTGGGAAGTTCTAAGTGTAGCCCTATTTGACTTAGGAAGGGTTTGAGGTTATATTTTTGATTGGGTGATTATGTTTGAGTAGAGTCCAATTTTGGGTCATGTGATGTGAGTTTGGTTGGGGTTGGAACCCTTGGTCAAGATCAAAACTCGTATGGATTCTTTTGTGGGTTTTAAAAAGGGATTATTGAGTCAATTTCCTTGGTTTTTGAACAAGAATAGATCCGTAAGACTTATACCTATGGGTTTGGAACCTTTTTGACATGTGAACTTGTCCTTAGAGTGTGAAAAGACCCCTCAAAAGTCCACATTCATGAATGTGACGAATTCAAAAAGTGTTGGGGCTTGGGAAAAGTGACTTGTCACTCTCAACTTCCCACTCCCCAAAGGTTCTTGGAATTGGCACAAGACTCATGCATGTGTGAGCACTTGTGGGAAAAAGTGTAGGGTTGGAAGATCCCTATATATCTCAAGAAGGTGGAAGATTTGGGCACTACCCACTTCTCCTTTTGGAGAACTTTTGTGTAAATTGAAGAGAAGAGGTGAGGAGGGGAGAAGGCTCCCTCTTAGGGTATGGACTCAAGATAGATTGGCTTGGAGAGGAGTGGAGGATGGAAGATCTAAATCCCCCCATCTAAACAAAAAGATAAGTATCCTCATCTTCATCATCTTTGTCCATTTTTTTGTAGGAGCATAAAATGTTGTGTGGATCTTGTTGAATATGGTGAGTGGAGAGCCTAAATGTGTGAAATTTAATGTCGTATTGTTTTGGTCTTTTTGGTAAGATTGAGAAAACTCCATCTATCATCTTGGGGTTAATAGATTTCTTGCTCGAGGGTATGGACAGAGCCCACGAGGCTCCATGACGCCATTACAGTAGGGTGGAGAGCAAGCCCGATTTGGTTGTGTGTCATTCTTTGTATTTCTTTATAATACTATTGTAATATTAAAAGTTAGTATTTTGTGTTTAGAAGAAAATTATAGGAAAAGAACAAGCCCTCATTTGCTACATTGTAAAAATTATTGTTTTCTCAATATTAATGTAATGCTAAGTTTAAGAAGGTGTGTTTCACATATGCTCAATGAATAAATGAGAAAGGAAGGTCTTATTCTTTTTGTATGCATTCTTCACAAAGTTATTTTGTGGGACAAAAGAAGAAGAAGAAGAAAATAGTTGAGTAGTCTGTATAAAACTGTCAAACCGCTAATCCATTTAAATACTATAAGGAAGGAATACATAGAACTCCATTTTGTTTTGAAACAAAAGATAGATCTTCATAGATTTATTGTTATCAAAATTCATGTGCAAGTTGGTTTATGAATGTACTAGTGATCAGAGCATAAAATATATTGTTGTTCTGGTTTACTACTTAGAATTAACTATTCATTCGAATGTTTAATAAGTCACGGGAAATATCCCCAAGAATGGAAATTAGAAAAAGAAAAGAAAAAAAAAACTTAAATTGGTTGTTTATAAGTGTTGATAAGTCTCATGAAATCCTCTTCTTCTAATTTACCTAAAACCCATACTCTTGTTGAACAACTATGGTGTTTCCTATCAGATAAAAGAAAGGTTGTACAGTCTAAATGGACTTTTGTACTATCCTGTGCTAAAACGATAATTGAGAATTTGTGAAAAAGCTCGTTGTTGAACTTAAAATGTGAAAACTCTCCTTTCGTGGGCTTCTATTTAAATATTAGCTTGTATCGTATTATAAGTAAGAATGAAATATAATTTCATTAGAAGGACGACCTATGCACTATCTCAAATAAATATATGCTACATGGTCTAAGATGACATTCCATATTGTCTGTAACAGTTGGAAGTATATATAGAAATGTGCAGTTGTATTTGTGCTGAAAGTAAATATATTCATGTATGCGGAGTAAATAAATAAATGTCAAATGTATTGATATGCATTGCTTAAAGAAAAGGTAAGATAAAAACAGAATCTACTCAATTAGATTTCATACCCCCTCTTTTTTCCTCACTACATCCCGTTTGTAATGAAACAATGTCATAGAAAATAGGCTAAATTGAATGATGATCCCGTAGTCAGGAATACCCACTCTCTCTCGGTCCAGATCTCATAATAGTATGCAAAATAAGAGGAAGTGAAGGAAAGCTAATGCATAGCACTTACACTACCAAGTTGTCATAGCTATGAGTTTAACTCACTCATTAGGAAGGAGCTCGAACCATTAATTAGTTGGATCGATAGTCTACTCAAGCTAAATGAGGAGGTGCCTTTTTCAGACTATTCAAATATACTGGCAAATTTACCCAGATCTGTAATACTTACACATAACCTAATAAATACTAAAAAAAAAAAAAAAAAGGTTGTATAGACATGAAATCATGTTTTTAATGTTGGTCTACACCCCCTCTTATCTGGATACTGAACTCTAACAGCTCACGGCTCGAGGGGTTGGCTGATGGCAAGTACTATGTGAACAGATTTTAATCTATGTGATGGATTCAAGCAATAACGAATAAGTCATGCTTTGAGCAGTAGGAATAAGTTCCTGTCATATTATTGCCCCTCACTATGGAGGCAACTCAAATCGGAATTAAGGAAAATAGTTAGCATGTGGAAGTAGCAAGCTGTTATTATCAAGTTAGTGAAACCCTCTCTGGCATCTCTCTGATTCCATCCCATCATCTCATATGGAATTAAATTCACCTAGGTCCTAGGTCCATATTCATGGCAAGTATCCATGGAATGCAGATTGAATCCAAATATCTTTACTCCTTATGGATTTAAATTTGAAGTTAGGCATGAATAATAATTGCCAACTTAGAATAGAAGGAAGGCAGCATGGAAAATTGTACAGAATAATTTTGAGAGGGCAAAGATGCAGGTTATGATTGTGACTGCCCAAAGACACGCGAAGTGAGACTCTGATTCTTTCTCTCAGAGTGTGTGCCATTTGGTTCTAGGATGAGAATTCACACTGAAAGGAGTATCTGCAGTACGGAGAGAGGAAGGCTCCATATGAAGCGATTGCTTCTTCTTCGAATGACGAGACTCCTTCATTGGTTGCTGAGACTCCTTCATCGACTACAGAGACTCCTGATGGAGCGATTGTTTCTGTAGAGACAGCTCCTATTTTGAATTCACCTTGGGTGGTGAGGGTTGATGTGATATTCCTTTTCTGATAGTAACGGCTTCACTTTTGAATTCGCCTTGGGATCGTGAGGTTGATGTGATGTTTCCTTTCTGACAGTAGATGATTCCCATGAGAGAGGATCGTATCTTCTTGATCTCATTAAGCAGAGTGTTGAATTATTCATTCAACCTTTCATTGATGAGCTCTACAACGGATTCCTTCACAGGGAGTTGGTCAGCTTCTGTCATGGTGGAGTCACGTGCTTCCTGTCGAATGGCATTAGAAGCATCACGAGCAACTCTTTTGAGAGTTTTCTTTTGTTACAAGAAACTGCTTGTAGAGGGATCCGAACAGAGCTTTAGCAGAGGCATGCAAAGCATCAGTTTGAATAGTAAATGAGGCCAGGAAAGATTGGTTTTTTTAAACCGAGCTAATGATAGTAGTCAGGGAGGCTATAAACATGGAAACTACCTCACCGATGGCTTTAAGATGATTCACAAAAAGCAATCTCCATGGCAGAGATATATGCGCCAATAAAACAAAGATTGGTGTTGGCCTGGATAGCCAAGATAGCTTCAAGCTGGGCAGAAAAAGGGAAGCATTGCCTTCAACGTCATTGATAGTCACCTTCAGTGGTTTCACCTGAATATATGTTTTTTTTTTTTTTTGGAAATGCACCAGCTTCACGAAACACCTTGAGCTTTCGGAGAAATCCTGTAGGCCGATCTGCAACAACGTGACACCTCTTGAAGTCTTGAAGGCATTTCCTTCTAGTGCAGAGATGTGATATAAATAGTGGCTCTTATATTATACTTGAGTCTAATTTAGATCCTTTTTACTTCTCCTTTAAGAAGCACAAATATTTTCATAACTTAGATGTTTTAGTTTATATTTTGAGACTTATTTAATATTTATATTAAAATCATTGGATTTACATATTTAAGACTAACTCAATTACTACTTATATAAAGATTATCTAATTTATATTTTTAAGACTTATTTGATTAATATGTATATAAAGTTAATTTAATTTAATATAGTTTTTTTAAGGATTATTTATATCCTTATTAAATAAAATAATAATAATAATAATTTTTGTTAAGTGAATAGAGCATGGTACTTGACAGTTTTACTAACGTTGTTTTATCAAGATTATAACTATAGTATTAATGGATCATATTTATGATAATTGCGTTCAGTGAATTAAATTGGAGCTAAGTTGATGATAAGTGTTATTAGATACCAACTGGCACAAGTATAAAGAGCATCCCAAGAAGGGTACACCTAGCAGTTGAGTAGGCATTCTTGCGTTTAAATTTGGGAAATGAGTTCATGAAGGCATAAAAGTATTATCATGTTTTGTGTTGCATCTCAAACACTTAAAGAGTGTTAAATAGCTTAATTAATAGTTTTTTTTTTTTAAATTGTTGCATTTTCTAGTGAAATTTTCAGGCATGACATTTTGGTATCAGAGCCCTAGGTTACAACACTAGGTACTCTGGGAATAATATGGGTCTTAGCTATGGTGTATATTGACAACATGTGGAACTTATCGTAGCAGTTAAGCGTTCAAATTTGAGAAGTAAATTAGTAACTTTTTGTGAGTTCAACTTATATTGAAACATTGAAATAAAAATTACAATTAACCATCTTATATCGTAAACTTCAATGAGATTGTTAGGTAAGATTTAATCTTATGGGGTGAGTAACTTGTAATGATCAAGTAAAAGAAACAAAATCTTAGGAAAACTAAACTAACAAGAGCTTCATATTCAAATAGGTGACAAAAATGTCGGTAAAAGATAATAGCTCAATTAATAAGAATAATTAGGGAAAATCCATAACCCTTCTTCACTCGCCATCTCAATCTTTGGGAAAAGGAAAGTGATGATGCTCAAAATGTCTAATGGGAGCCTAATGAGCTAGAAGAATAATGTAAAGTATCTTAATATTTATGAAATTGCATAGCCCTAAATTCTTGTTGCCATTGTGATTAGTCATTAGGAAATTGATGGAACTTCTAGGAAACTAGATGTATTGCAATTATCATGGATAATGAAGTATAAGTTAAAGTAATTGAATAAATTATTATTGATTGTATAGTTTGAATTTGGAAAATAAATAAATAAACCATTCCCACAACGTTAGGAAAAAGAGTGAATAGCTCAATGATTATTTAAGGATCCCTAGGCAAAGTTAAAATTGAGATTCATAGTTGAGTTTTATCAAAAAGATGAAGATGGGGTTAATGTCTAAATTAGAGGCAACTTGATTAAGGAATGTTAACTCAAACCAGAAAGGTTGTATTTGAAATTTCTAAATGTTCTCGAGTAACCTTAAGATGAAGAATTGATTTACCCATAAATATTCCTAGCATGTCCCAAACCCTGGTTGTAGAGTAAGTTTTTCATAAGCATATTTTATGGATACACTATATGTTCAACAAAGAGTACCCACTAGAAACCTCATAAATCTCATCATGTATACATTTCAAACACATCTAGTGTTAAACAAAGAATGGATAAAGGGAGAACTACGATATAACTTGGAAGTACATGATCCTTGGATCTATGTGATGATATCTAGGTGCAACTTAAGGATGTGATAGGACCAATTTTATGCCATATTTCAATCATCAGTAACACGTAAGCCTCTTAAAACTCATGTAAATCCTAATTCAACATATGAAAGAGAGCCACTAATTAATGTTTGTGATTCTAAGGTGAGTTAAATTATGGTTGGTAGATAAGTTTGCATGATTAAGAACATCAACCGATGTTTGAAATCTTGCATTGCACAGTAAACCCTATAAAAAAAGAAAAAAGAAAAAGAAAAAAGGGGGGGGTCAAAACTGGATGTTACCTAGAATTGAAGGATGAAACTTAAAAGTTATATAAGCACTTTTACAGGTAAATGGTGACCTAGTAAACTTAATGTAACTATAACAAATACCGAGCTATTATGTCCAATTGTTTAAAGGATTAAATAGTAAATGAAACAACATGATTTATATGTTTAAGTCAAGGTACAAGCATAGAATGATACAAATAAGATAAGATGGTTAAAGACTAGCAAATACAATGTTTAAATCACCCCCCTTATAATAATTAAACATAAGGAGATTTGTAATGAGATCTTTTTAAGATGAAAATTTGAAGTTAAAGCGTTATCTAGAGCTTATGCTATTACTACTCCCTTATAAACGTGTTCAAACCAAATACTTCTTGCTGCCCAAATAAAAAAATAAAAAAATAAAATTGCATGTCATATATAGGAAGTAATAGCACACTCAATTGCGTGTTGACCTTCAAGGGTGTGTGCATAATCAATTGTATGAAGTTATAAATCGAGTAATGGATTATGTGTGGCTCACAGTGTATTATGTGATGGGAAAGTTAAAATATATAGATAAGAGATGCAAAAGTAGACTTGTAAAACTTCTAACTAATGTTGTGTATTCTATATCACTGACTATAATTACTCTTTAGGGGAAGAAAATTTACAACCAAATGTAAAGGAGAAAACTTTAAATTAGGTAAAACTTTTCAAGACTTTTACTTATTATGCATCTTATGAGATTAGATGGGCTATGATTGTGAAAAAGAGGATTATGACAATACGATTGGATGGTTCAACCTTAGATAGAAAAATACAAGATTTATAAAAGAGATGTTAATAAGTTGTGAGAATTACTATTTCATGATTTGTCATGTGTTTTAAGCATGGAGTTTATTTATTTTGATTTACTTATTTATTCATTTGTCTCATGTTGTGATATTTCAAATAAGTAATTATCTTCCTATTAAGTAGGAAACTCTCTTTAACACGTGTGAAAAACAGAGTGGTATTACTTGTATGGATATGTTGTGAACATAACAAACATAGTTGAATAAAACAAAAAGAATGGCATGATAACTATAGAAAAACTAATCTTTATTTTAAAGTGGTGCCAAACACTAACTTAGCAAGATGGAAAGTGTGGTGAACCAAGTATTGTTGAGTTCTAAGAAGATGGGGTAATATATCTAAGCTAAGGTTGCACATCGTCTAGTGATTTCTTTTATTTATGAAAGTGAGTGGATACCTTCAAAATTAAGAAGCAAAGTGAATATTGTTTTAAGAAAATATTTGGATTGTATTTAAGTGTATTATTCTATTCTATAGTATGGTGAATTTTGTAAAAGTGTATTGTGTTATGACTTGTGAAGTGGAAAACTAGTAAATGTGATGTGCCCCAATTATGAGATACAAGGTATCCAACTTGGGATAATGGTGAGGGGGTGCCATGTACGGTCCCCTATGTGTACCCTTTGTGATGGCCTTTATGTAAGCTAGCGAGTTGTGAGTTCACAATGAATGTGTTAAGTGTATAAGTGTGTCTGTTAAATGAAATGTGATGTATTCCTTTGTGTTAGTTTTATTTCTATGTTAAATGTGTACCCCTAGCATTTGGTTCCCCCCTTATGGGAGTGTGATGCCAGCTAGAGTAAATAGGGGTTGAGAGGCACATGGTCTACCATTAGGAGATTACGAGCTTGGGGTGTTGTCCCTAATCCTGATAAAGGATCTATGTCAAGTCATTGTAATCTTCCCATGGACATTGACCGTGGCCTACTCCCCCTCATATGAGATCCACACTTGTTGGTTCATAGTGCAAACCTATTCCTTGATGTTTATAACCCATGGGTAAAGGATGGAATAACATGGACTACCAGTGATTCATACTTATGTGGTCAGGGATCACCAGTTACTCATATTCATGTGGTCAGGGACCACCAGTGCTTCATGTTTATGTGCTCAGGGACCACCAGTGATGTATATTAATGTGGTCGGGGACCACCTGCTATTCATATTTATGTGGTCAGGGACCACCAGTTATTGCATGCTATAATTCTTGATTGATGTGGTTAGAGAACCACCATTTTCCTCCTCCCCTTAGGTGGCTTATCAAGTCACATGGTGCTTGTAATGTGCAATTTTATTGTTGAGATATGAATTATTTATAATTCTTGATTGATATTTTATTTTATTATGTGCCAGCAATGTGTAATTTTACATTTATGTACTTAGGCTATTTAGCCATTTGGAAGTTGTTATATAGTCCGATTTTCCTCAAGGACTTGTTTAATTTTTCCTTTGAATTATGATTGGAAAGTTGCAATGTAGCTACAATTTATCTTTATTTTGTTTCTCTTGAATTTATAAGTTCCCTCTTGGGAGTTTTATTGAAACTTTGGTTTATGATCTTGTGTTATTCAGTTTGAGGCTTTCTCCTTGGTTGCAAATTTGCTGGCATGTGTGGTGTAATGTGGAATTTGTAAACTGCCATATCCCGGGGGGTTCCCTGGCAGGTCGTATAGGGGAGTAGATGTGTTGGGGAATTATTCTGAAAGGGGTTGTGAATGGGACCGGTATGGGATGGTCATTAATCCATTCTTCCCTCATTCTATGATTATTCTTATCTATATGGAGGAGTCCTCAGAGAAGGGCCTCGAGTGGTATCCAAGAATATCCATCCTTGTAAACCCCATTAGGTGAGCCTTGTGTTGTAAATTATGTGACTGTATGAGGACAGGCACACCCATTGGGAAGAGCACCCTTTATATGAGGATAGGCGCACCCATTTGGGAAGAGCATCCTTGCTATTGTTGTGTGTACATGTGAAATTACAAATAAATGTGATGTGGCATACCTGTGAGCTATGTGAGGAAAATAGTAACATGTGATGCAAAGTTAATATTATTTGAGACATGGTATGAGTGCCATAATTACAAGGTAAAATTTTCTCTTAAGCATATATTTTGACAAAATGTGAAGCTAATAATTCTGAGACATGATTGGTCAATGAAACAAAAATATTTTCTAACATCATGAGTGATGTTTATGATGCAACGAAATTTTGGAGGTGTATAAAAGGTTATGAATTCATTTAGATATAGTTTTGCATAATTTAATTGAAGTCGATTACATTGTTAATAAATTAGAGCTACATGGATTGTTGTTAGCATTTGTTAAATTAATCATATATCAAATAACTATTCCAGTATTCAAGAAATTTTGTTCTAAGTATTTAAATATTTAATTCATGGAAGAGATTTGCCTCTAATATGCGCTTATAGCTAAATGTTTCGATTCGTCCATCGAGAAAGTAAAAGTAATTAGTATGTTTGATATATTTATGTTTGTTCTTATATTGAGATTATGTTTTCAAACCTTAACGACTTCCAGGAGGAAGTCTAAGCTAAGGGGAGGGAGATGTAAGGCCTCTCTTTGCATGTGACTAATACAATCTTAAAGTGTTATATATTCATCCTAAATAGATGGTTAGATATATTGCAAGTGATATGAATTGTCTAACAGTAACCTTATAGTTTTGCGTTATGTTATATCAATGTTATTTTACTTAATAAAGATGTATGTGCATGTGAATTATTGTATGAGATTCAAACTTATAAGATGAATCTAAAATAAGATAATTGTTGTGTCATATTACATTGGAAGTGTAATTAGCTATGTAAATGATTCATGAATAAAGTTACAAAGATTCGATTTACAATTAATGTTGTTTATTAATATGTCTAACTGTGCTTGATTATGTTGTACAGGAAATTAAATGAGTCGATGTGGGATTAACATTAAAGGTCGAGAAGATAACGGTGCTAGCATGAGAAGGGATAACCATCAAGTGCAAATCAAAAGACTTCTTGTTGAGGATATAAATTTATCTCCATCTGAGACCTAAAAGCAAGTAGAGTAAATGTATTGGAGGGCTAAGGAATCAAATATGCAAATAGGAGGATGGATAAATATTGGAATCAAATCAGATACATCTTTGGGAAGTTCTAAGTGTAGCCCTATTTGACTTAGAAGGGTTTGAGGTTTTATTATTGATTGGTTGATTATGTTCCAATTGTAGGTCATGTGATGTGAGTTTGGTTGGGGTTGGAACCCTTGGTCAAGATCAAAACTCGTATGGATTCTTTTGTGGGTTTTAAAAAGGGATTATTGAGTCAATTTCCTTGGTTTTTGAACAAGAATAGACCCCTAGGATCTATACCTATGGGTTTGGAACCTTTTTGACATGTGAACTTGTCCTTGGAGTGTGAAAAGACCCCTCAAAAGTCCACATTCATGAATGTGACGAATTCAAAAAGTGTTGGGGCTTGGGAAAGTGACTTGTCACTCTCAACTTCCCACTCCCCCAAAAGTTCTTGGAATTGGCACAAGACTCACACATGTGTGAGCACTTGTGGGAAAGAGTGTAGGTTTGGAGGATTCCTATATATCTCAAGAAGATGGAAGATTTGGGCATTGCCCACTTCTCCTTTTGGAGAACTTGTGAAGTGAAGAAAAGAAGGAGAGAGTCAAGGATGGAAGAATAGGAGTTCAAAGGAAAGCAGCTTGTAGAGAGATAAGTCTTTTTCCATTTCTTATTCTTAGTATTGGTAGAGATAGCTTGATCTATGCATTGAATCATAAGTAAGATTGTTTAAGGGATATATTAGAGTAATGTGTTGTATAATGAGCAATCTTGTTATAGCACTAAGCTCTCACCATTGAATTACAATGGTGTATAATGTATTTCTTGCTCGGGGGTATGGCTAGAGCCCACGAGGCTCCATGACGCCATTACGGTAGGGTGGAGAGCAAGACCTTGTTCATGAGTTTGTAAGTCATTTGCTTCCTCAAATATTGTGATAATATTGTAATTCTAAAAGATGGGATTCATGTTTTAGCAAGTCTTATTCCTTTGTTTGTGTTCATTGTATTTCTTTTAATACTATTGCAATATTAAAAGTTAGTATTTTGTTTTAGAAGGAAATTATAGAAAAAGAGTAAGCCCTCATTTGCTAAGCATGTAAAAATCATTGTTTTCTCAATATTAATGTAATACTAAGTTTAAAGAGGTGTGTTTCACATATGTTCAATGAATAAATGAGAAAGGAAGGTCTTATCCTTTTTGTATGCATTCTTCACAAAGTTATTTTGTGGGACAAAAGAAAAAAAGAAGAAGAAGAAAACAGTTGAGTAGTCTGTATAAAAATGTCAAACCCCTAATCCATTTAAATACTATAAGGAAGGAATACATAGAACTCTATTTTGTTTTGAAACAAAAGATAGATCTTCATAGATTCATTGTTATCGAAATTCATGTGCAAGTTGGTTTATGAATGTACTAGTGATGAGGGCATAAAATCTATTGTTGTTCTAGTTTATTACTTAGAATTAACCATTCATTCGAATGTTTAATAAGTCACGGGAAATATCCCCAAGAATGGAAATTAGAAAAAGAAAAAAAAAAGACTTAAATTGGTTGTTGATAAGTGTTGATAAGTCTCATGAAATCCTCTTCTTCTATTTTATCTAAAATCCATACTATTGTTGAACAACTATGGTGTTTCCTATCAGATAAAAGAAAGGTTGTATAGTCTAAATGGACTTTTGTACTATTCTGTGCTAAAACGATAATTGAGAATTTGTGAAAAGCCCGTTGTTGAACTTAGAATGTGAAAACTCTCCTTTCTTGGCTTCTATTTAAATATTAGCTTGTATCATATTAGAAGTAAGAATGAAATATAATTTCATTAGAAGGACGACCTGTGCTCTATCTCAAATAAATATATGCTACATGGTCTAAGACGACATTCTATATTGTTTGTAATAGTTGGAAGTATATATAGAAATGTGCAGTTGTATTTGTGCTAAAAGTAAATATATTCATGTATGCAGAGTAAATAATTAAATGTCAAATGTACTGATATGCATTGCTTAAAGATAAGGTAAGATAAAAATAGAATCTGCTCAATTAGATTTGATACCCCCCTCTTTTATCCTCACTGCATCCTGTGTGTAATGAAACAATGTTATAGAAAATAGACTAAATTGAACGATGATCCCGTAGTCAGGAATACCCAAACTCTCTCGGTCCAGATCTCATAATAGTATGCAAAATAAGAGGAAGCGAAGGAAAGAAAATGTGTAACACTTACGCTACCAAGTTGTCGTAGCTGTGAATTTAACTCACTCATCAGGAAGGAACTCGAACCATTAATTAGCTGGATCGATAGTCAACTCAAACAAAATGAGGAGGTGCCTTTTTCCTACTGTTCAAATATAGTGGCAGATTTACCCAGATCTGTAATACTTACACAGAACCTAATAAATACTAATAAAGAAAAAAAAAAAGCAGGGTTGTATAGACATGAAATCGTGTTATTAATGTTGGTCTACACCCCCTCTTATCTGGCTATTGAACTCTAACAGCTCACGGCTCGAGGTGTTGGCTGATGGCAAGGACTATGTGAACATATTTTAATCTATGTGATGGATTCAAGCAATAACGAATAAGTCATGTCTTGAGCAGTAGGAATAAGTTCCTGTCATGTCGAATTATTGCCACTGACAATGGAGGCAACTCAAATCGAATTTAAGGAAAATAGTTAGCGTGTGGAAGTAGCAAGTTGTTATTATCAAGATAGTCAAACCCCCTCTGGCGCCTCTCTGATTCCATCCCATCATCTTATATGAAATTAAACTCACTTAGGTCCTAGGTCCGTATTCATGGCAAGTATCCATGGAATGCAGATTGAATCCAAATATCTTTACTCCTCGTGGATTTAAATTCAAAGTTAGGCGCAAATAATAATTGCCAGCTTAGAATAGAGGGAAGGCAGTGTGGAAAATTTTAAAGAACAACTTCAAGAGGGCAGAGACGCGGGCTTTGATTGTGATTGCCCAGAGACACGCGAAGTGAAACTCTGGGTCTTTCTCCCAGAGTGTGCACCATTTGTTTCTAGGATGAGAATTCACACTAAAAGGAGTATCTGCAGTATGGAGAGAGGAAGGCTCCATATGAAGCAATTGCTTCTTCTTCGAATGTCGAGACTCCTTCATTGGTTGCTGAGACTCCTTCATCAACCGCAGAGACTCCTTATGAAGCGATTACTTCTGCAGAGATGGCTCCACTTTTGAATTCACCTTGGGATTGTGAGGCTGACGTGATGTTTCTTTTCTGACAATAAGGGATTCACTTTTGAATTGGCCTTGGGATCATGAGGTTGACGTGATGTTTCCTTTCTCACAGTAGATGATTCCCGTGAGAGAGGATCATATCTCCTTGATCTCATTATGCAGAGTGTTGAATTATTTGTTCAACTTTTCATTGATGAGCTCTACAACAGATTCCTTCCTAGGGAGTTTGTTAGCTTCTGTCATGGTGGATTCACGTGCTTCCTATTGAATGGCATCGGAAGCATCACGAGGAACTCTTTCAAGAGTTTTTTTTTTTACAAGAAACTACTTGCAGAGGGATTCGAACGAAGCTTTAGTAGAGGCATGCGGAGCGTCAGTTTCAATAGTAAATGAGGCCAGGAAAGATTGTTTTTTTTTTTTACTGAGCCAATGATAGAAGTTAGGGAGGCTATAAACGTAGAAACCACCTCACTGATGGCTTTAAGATAATTCACAAAAAGCAATCTCCATGGCGGAGATATATGCGCCAAGAAAACAAAGATTGGCATCAGCCTGGATAGCCAGGATAGCTTCGAGCTGGGCAGAAAAGGGAAGCATTGCCTTCAACGTCATTGATAGTCACCTTCAGCGGTTTCACTTGAAGATATTTTTTTTTGGAAAAGCACCAGCTTCATGAAACACCTTGAGCTTTCGGAGAAATCCTGTAGACCGATCTGCAATAGCGTGACACCTCTTGAAGTCTTGAAGGCATTTTCTTCTAGTGCAGAGATGTGATATAAATAGTGGTTCTTATATTTAAAAATATCCTAAGTTGTACTTGAGTCTAATTTAGATCCTTTTTACTCCTCCTTTAAGAAGCACGTATATTTTCATAACTTAGATTTTTTAGTTTATATTTTGAGACTTAATTAATATTTATATTAAAATCATTGGATTTACATATTTAAGACTAACTTAATTACTACTTATATAAAGATTATCTAATTTATATTTTTAAGACTTATTTGATTAATATGTATATAAAGTTGATTTAATTTAATATAGTTTTTTTTCTAAGGATTATTTATATCCTTATTAAATAAAATAATAATAATAATAATAATATTTGTTAAGTGAATAGAGCATGGTACTGGACAGTTTTACTAACGTTGTTTTATCAAGATTATACCTATGGTATTAATGGATCATATTTATGAAATTTGCGTTCAGTGAATTAATTTTGGAGCTAAGTTGATGATAAGTGTTATTAGATACCAATTGGCAAAAGTATAAAGAGCATCCCAAGAAGGGTACACCTAGTAGTTGAGTAGGCATCCTTACGTTTAAATTTGGGAAACGAGTTCATGAAGACATAAAAGTCTTATGATGTTTTGTGTTGCATCTCAAACACTTAAAGAGTGTTAAATAGCTTAATTAATAGTTTTAAAAAAAAATTGTTGCATTTTCTAGTGAAATTTTTAGGCATGACATTGATATTTTTTGATAGTTGATTACTTGCAATAAATGAATTGGTTAAACAGAGCCAAGATAGATTGAGATTGTTAAAATAATTTTAGAGCAAGGACATAATCAATAGAAGGTTCATGTAGATAGGAGACATATAGAGAGAACTTTTGAAGTGGGAGAAATGATGTACTTAAGATTTTAGCCAAATAAAAATTCTTTCATCAAGGTGATTAGGAAAGGAAAGCTTAAGCCCAAATTCTATGGACCTTACAAATTCATCAGAAAAATACTTGTGAAATAGCATATGAGTTGGAACTTCTTGAAGGTTACAAAATTCATAATATTTTTCATGTCTCTTATTTGAAGAAAGCAATTGGTTTGTGCATTGTTCCTTCCATTGATTTCACACCTTTGGATAGTGAGCGAAAAATAATCTTAATTATAGAAGCTATGCTTGATACTAGGGTAAAGAAATTTAGGAATAGATGCATAATATCTAGAGTATCTAATCCATTGGAGGGGTCTACATGTTGAGGATGCTTCATGGGGAGTTGTTGAAATTCATAAGCACCCAAATTTTAATTTCTTGACAAGAAATTTTGGGAGGGGAGGAATTTTCATATGCCTTTTCAAATTTTATTTAATGCAAGAAATTATTAGCCCAATTCTAATATTTCTTTGAATATGGTAAATTAATAGATCTACATGATAATTTTTATATTATCTATATCTACGATGAAAATTAGTATTTGAAATCATTTTTAGAACATTTAAATATTAAAATTAAATAATTTACAAATCCAAATGAGGCATTGCCTTCCTTAGGATGCTCATTTGGTGGTCAAGTGCTAAAAAGAGTGGATTCCATGATGGTGATGATAGTGGTATGGAAACTCATTAATTCGGTATGACTCACAAGCATTTGTGGGTTTGTAGTTATGAGAGGGAATCCAAAACATAATATTAAATTATTTTCCCTCCAAAATGGGCATTAGTTTTTGTGTACCAAGTTAGGTATAATAAATTATTTCATTTCTCATTTGGGTTTCATCAAATAATTTTCTACAACACTTCTTTGTATGAATTTTTGACTTTACAATTTCTTTCTTGGTTGAAAACCCAATGAAGGTTAGAGATTTAGGATGAAAATACATTGGTTTCTCAAAGGATATTTCACTCAAGGGTTGTATGGGAACTTAAGGATTTGTAGATAATTCAATATTTTGTGTATTGTTTTTGTTTGTAGGTTGTAAGTAAAATTGGTGTGTTGAGTTTTTGGTGAAATTTGTGTGGATTGTTGTCCAATTTTTGGTGTTGATTTTTGGATGTTGTTTATAAATAGTTTTTGTTGTAGTAGATGGATTTCTATTATCTTATAGTCATTTAAATAAACCAAGGAGATGAGGAATTACATTCTTTAGTTTGGAGTCTATTAGTGTTTGCAATGTGTGTGAGTTTAGTAGTTTGGGTTTTTGTTTATTTAGAATAATTTTTAAATTTTCCAGTGCTATATGTGCTAGAGATTTTTTTTAATAACAACATTTTTTTGTAGTAAAAGTCATATTTTATTCATTAAGAGTTGCTAGAGTTTTCATGCTAAATCTAGTTAAATTTAGGTATAATTTTTTATGAAAAAAATGTTCAATCTTGTAGATATTTTAATATTTTTTTATTCTACTAAAGATTGTTTTAAAAAAAAAGTGTTTTGCTTCATATTTTTTGTTCATTTTTATGTTAGAAGAAAATTTTCAAATTATTGAATCGGGGATATTATAGATGCCTAAACCTTTGACTATTAAATTTTCATGGGATTGTTTTGTTGCTTTCAATATTTTACCTTTTAGACCTCTTTTCAAATATAAATAATTAATTGAAACATTAGGAAATTTGAATGAACTATCATAAAAAATAAATTCAATAACCTCATTACAATTATGTAATCCCATCATATTTGACGATAAATGCAATAGATGACATTTTGTCCATAATAATTGAGCCTTCGAGAACTGATTTGAAATTCTATGAAGTACCAAGTGAACTAAAAGTGCTCTATAGATACTATATCAACTTGAAACCACGTTTCTTATGGCCTTTTACTTGTACATAGATTTTAACATCAAAATGTTAGATGCAACCTAACTTAAACAATAACAAAAGTCACAATCTCGACTTTACTTGGTAAACTTGCCAACTATGTTTTAATTAATGATTTATCCATCTTTTTAATTTTCTAAATTCATGCATGTAGAAAAATTCAAGAATTACCACATATTCACATCAAATAATTAAATTATTTCTTTTTCAATAATATTTTTTATTACAAATCAATATACCATTAAATATTATAATATAAAATATTTTTAACATTTTTTATTTTTTATAATCTTCTATGAATACAAAGTTCACTTAAACCATATAATAATCAATGGTTATATTTAGAAGAAACACGACCAAATCTATTCACGGGAAAACTATAGTATTCTTTCAAAATCAATGGTTTGAGATGTAAACATAATTTTCAAACAGATCAAATCAATCAGAAAGTTCAGAGGGTAAGAATTCATCCTATGATCTGCATTTGTTAAAGTCACAAGATTTTCCTTTTTCAACATAGGAAACGACGACTTGATTTAACTCGTGAATGGTCAGAATATATGAAAATTAAATGTTCAAATGTGTGTTCTAAACGTTTTTGAGGTAGAAACTTAAAGCATTCAGATTCACTCATTTTCAGGCACCTAACATAGTATGAATTTCGTTTGACCAACTTTTCTTAAGAAATAGAAGTCACGGACTTTCAAGACAATGAGGCTTTAATTGAAGTGATAGTGTTAATTTGACTAGAAAATATGCTGAATTGAAATTTATTAAATAGATATTTCATGAGTTTAGTCAATAATAGGCAACATTTTAAAATATGATAAATGTCTGAAAAAAATATTTACAATTAAAATATATCCAACCAATTAAAAACACCTTCTAATTTTATTTTTTTTTAATTTCTAATTTAAAAATTTGTTAATAATTATTAATTCAAAATATAGTTATTTAAGTAGAAAACATTACAGATTTTAAAATATAGATTAATAGTTATAAAAATCATTTATAAGATAATATTTTTATTAAAATATTATTTTTATTTTGTACATTAATTAAGTTGCATATTAAATGTTAGTTAATTATAATTGTTATTATTTTTCAATTTTTTTAGTGAAATATTATGTTAAGGTCATGTGATTTTAGGGAGGAGACATATTATGATTGTAAATTTAGACTTTTTTTTAGTAATGAGCATGTTAAAAAAAAAATATAGAAAATAATTTCATAAACATTTTTTTAAACCGTCTTTAGTAAAAATGTATTATCCATGTAAATCATCTTTCATTAAAATCATTCAATAAATAACTTAAATGTCCCTATCTTTTTGTTTACCTTTAACAATATATGATCATGCATTTAATGTTATGCTATAATATATGATCATGCATTATAATGTTATGTTATAATGTTGTTTTTAATTGTGGTGCACCATAATTAAATAATTATTTAAATACAACATTATAACATAACATTTTATGAAATGGTGTACAACACCAAATCTTAATAGCTTTATGAATAGAGAATAGTGTATCCCACTTTTTTTCTAAGTGAGATAATTAAAATATGCATTCCTTAGTATATTTCAATTTGTGTCTATTATAAAAATTAAATGGCCAATACTTTAAGGATAATATAAACTAAAAAGTTGTGGCATTTTCTATGTATACTCAAACTCTAATTTTAAATATTTTGAGAAAATTTCTTTTATCAATTATATTTTATATTTTATTATTTTTTGATAGTAATATTTTATTTTACATATCTTTTAGTACAAATAATTATTTATCATGATTTCTTAGAATCATATCATGAACTCCAATATCTAGTACTTGGATATTTTAAAATAATTTTTAATTAAATATTGTATTTATTATTAATTTTTGAGTCAATATAAACAAAAAAAGACATTATTTCATAAAACATTTCTCTTTATTTAAGTCAAAAAAGAAAAAATCATTGCAACATGCTGGTAAGTGGTGATTGATCATGCTATGCAATCCTCGAGAAAAAAAATTCTCCTACTTTTTCGCGTTGTCACCAAAAAAGGAAAAATCACCAAAAATGGAAAAAATACCTACTTTGTAGAACCCTAATCTGGAAGCTTCTAAGGGGTTGGGAGGGGAGTTGTAATATGTGAGAAAAGGCGATTATTCACAAGATTGTAATAATTTTTGCATTGGATAATAAAATCATTGGATGGTTGCAGTTTTGTGGATGTAGCCCGGATTGGGTGAACCACGCTAAATTCTTTGTGTTAATTTTTTTGTATGTGTTTTATTTCTTTGTTTTATTGATTAAATCTGCATTTAACTTGTTAGATATCTTCCTTCTAACCCTAACAAGTAGTATTAGAGTGAGTTGTTTTCAGTTATCCTCTATAGGAAGGTGTCACGGTTGAGTGGGAGAAATGACAGACGAGGGTAACCTTAAGGTTGAGAAGTTCAATGGGAAAAACTATTAGTTATGGAAGATGCAGATGGAGGACTACCTCTATCAGAAGGATTTATGGTGGCCATCAGAAGGAATAGCCAAGAAACTGGCAACAATGACTGGTGAGGATTGGAATCTTCTAAACAGAAAGGCATTGGGAGTCATTCATTTATGCCTGGCATAATCAGTGGCCTTCAATATTACAACAAAGACAATTCAAGAGTTGATGGAAACTATGGCAAAGTTATATGAAAATCCTTTCACTTCGAATAAGGTATTTCTTATGAAGCGTTTATTTAATATGAAAATGATAGAAGGTGGGTTAGTTGTTGACCATTTAAATGAGTTTAATATGGTTACCATTTAATTAACTTCTGTAAATGTAAACTATGATGAAGAAGTTAGGGCACGTTTGATTTTTTGTTCTTTGCTAGAAAGCTATCTAATAACTTGGTAATCGCTGTTAGCAATTCTGTTTCTGGTTCGAATACATTGAAATTTGATGATGTTGTTGGTGTTGTTTTGAGTGAAGAAATTCGTAAGAAAAGCTCAAGTGGAACATCCACATTAGGTAGTGTTTTAAATGCAGAAAGTAGGGGTAGAACAAAGGAGAGAGGAAACAATTCTAGAATTCATGGGAAGTCATGAGGAAAATCAAAGGACAAAAGGTCCCAATCCAGAGAAAGGAAGGATTGTTGTTACTGTGGTAAGCCAGGTCATTTAAAGAAAGATTGATGGTCTCGAAAAAATAAAGGAGAGAAAAAGGAAGGAAATAAAGAGGAAAATGTGGTAAGTAATAAATCTAATGAGGATGCTTTGATTTTTTCCCTTGATAATCCTGATAATTCTTGGGTGTTAGATTTAGGGGTTTCATTTCATGCTACGCCCCATAGAAGTTATTTTCTTGATTATGTCCAAGGGGATTTTAGGTTGGTTTATTTGGGAGATAACAAACCCTGTCGGATTGTTGGAAATGGAAGAATAAAAATTAAATTATAGAATGGTAATCATTGGCTACTACATGAGGTAAGGCACATTTCAAAGTTAAAGAGAAATTTAATTTCAGAAAGACAACTAGATGTTGAAGGTTGTGTTGTTACATTTAGTGATAAAAAATGGAACCTGTTACAAAAGGTGCCTTAGTGGTAGCAAAAGGTGTGAAAGTAGGAACCTTATATCTTTGTACAGGTCATACTATTCCTTCTACTTTAGCTATTGTAGATAAAAACCAATGTCTAGGAACATTTGTTGTAGTTAAGCAGGTAGAAAATCAGATAGTTGTTGTGGATTCTAAATCAACACTATGGTATAATAGACTTGGGCATATGAGTGCAAAAGGTATGAAAGTAATTCATTCAAATAACGTTTTACCAGGTCTAAAATGTGTTAATATGGATTTTGTGAAAGTTTAGTGTATGGAAAACAAAGGACAGTAAGTTTTCTCAAGGATGGAAATGAAAAGAAATATGAGAAATTGGAGCTTGTGCATATGGATATATGGGGAGTAGCTCAGGTGTCTTCTCTCAGTGGCTCTTAGTATTATGTTACATTTATTGATGATGCAACTAGGAAGGTATGGATTTATTTCCTTAGGCATAAATCTGATGTATTTGAAATTTTAAAAAAATGGAGAAGCTTGGTTGAAAATGAGATGAGTAAAAAGTTAAAATGTCTCAAATCTGATAATGGTGAGTATTATAGCAAAGAGTTTGAATATTATTGTTCCTCAAATGGTATTCATAGGCATAAAATAGTTCCAAAGACTCCACAAGAAAATGGAGTGGCTGAGTGCATGAATAGAACAATAATAGAGCGTGCACGAATTATGAAATTGCATGTTGGGCTACCTTTAAACATGTGGGTAGAGGCTATAAACACTGTTGTTTATTTAATTAATAAATGTATCTCTAATCCTTTTGTTTGTGGTATTCCTGAGGAAGCATGGACAGGTAAGAAGGTGAGTTATTATTTTCTCAAGACCTTCGGCTGTGAAGCATTTGCACATGTAGATTCTGAAAATAGAGCCAAGATTTATGCAAAATCAAAGAAATGTATATTTGTTGGATATGGCATTAATGAATTTGGTTATAGGCTTTGGGATTTTGAAAATAAAAAAATTGTAAGAAGTAGGGATGTCATATTCAATGAGAAAGTGTTGTACAAAGATTTGTTTCAGCAATATGAGAAGAAAGAAAATGATTATGAAGTGTTGGATGATACTCCAAACAATGAAGTTCTAGTGGTTCCTCATGCTCCACAACAACAACAACAACAAATACCACAAACTCTAGTGAATGTTGGATGATCTTCAAGGATAAGTAGACCTCCAAAAATATTTTCTCCCTCTTTGTATTCTATTTTATTAACTAATGCTGGTGAACTGGAATGTTATGATGAAGCTATGCATGTGGATACCAAGGTTCAGTGGGAGCATGGAATGGAAGAAGAAATGGACTCCTTGTTGAAAACATCAGACTTGGGAATTATGCAAATTGCCTACATGTAAAAAGACTTTACCAAATAAATGGGTTTATAGGCGAAAAGAGGAGGATGGAGGTAAGAAAAGATTTAATGCTAGGTTAGTTGTAAAGGGATTTGCACAGAAAAATGGTATTGATTTTGTTGATATTTTTTCTTTGATTGTTAAAATGACTTCTATATGCACTATTTTAAGTATTGTGGCTACTGAAGATTTGCATTTGGAATAGCTAGATGTTAAAACAACCTTTCTCCATGGTGATTTGAAAGAGGAAATATATATGGAACAACCACAAGGTTTTGAGGTCAAAGGTAAGGAGAAACTTGTGTGTAGATTGAAGAAAAGTTTATATGGCTTGAAGCAAGCACCTCGGTGATGGTATATCAAATTTGATAGTTTTATGGTTGACCAAGGCTACAGTTAGTGTAATTCAGACCATCGTGTTTATTTTAAGAGGTTAGGTGATGATAACTACATTATTTTATGTTTATATGTTGATGGTATGCTTGTAGCAGGATCTAACATGAATCAAATAAAGGAGTTAAAACAACAATTAGCAAATTTATTTGCTATGAAGGATTTGGTGGTAGTAAAGAAAATTCTTGGTATGAAGATTACTAGAGATAGGAAAAACAAAAAAATGTTTTTATCTCAAGATGATTATGTTGAAAAGGTGTTGCAGAGATTTCATATGGAGAATGCAAAAATTTTCAACACACCTTTGCCCAGTCATGTTAAATTGACTAAGGATATGTGTCTAAAGACACAAGATGAGGAAGAAAAAATGTCTAAGGTACCATATGCTTCAGCTGTAGGTAGTTTAATGTACGCCATGGTATGCACAAGACCATATATTGCACATGTTGTAGGAGTTGTTAGCAGGTATATGAATCATCCAAGTGTTGAGCACTGGAATGCAGTAAAATGGATTCTCAGGTATTTGAGACGTACATCCATTAAATGTTTATATTTTGGGGGGCTCTAATATTGATTTAAAAGGCTATGTTGACTCAAATTTGGTAGGGGATATTGATACCAGGTGAAGTACCACAGGTTATGTGTTCACAGTTGATGGGACAACAATGAGTTGGATTTCTCAATTGCAAAAGGTGGTTGATTTATCCACCACGGAGGCAGAGTATGTTGTTGCAACATAGGTGGAAAAGGAGATGATATGGCTACAAATTTTTATGGAAGAGTTGGGAAAACAACAGGCTGAAATTATTTGTTTATAGATAACTAGAGCACTATACATCTTGAAAAGAATTTTTCCTTGCACTCTAAAACCAAACACATATGGTTGAGATATCATTTCATTCGGTCAATGTTGGAGGATGGATATGTAAAGTTGGAAAAGATACATACAAATGCCAATTTAGTGGATATGTTTATGAATGCAGTGACAAGGGAGAAGATGAGCTCTTCTTCAACTTCAGTTGGCCTTCAAGGATGAATTCAAGTATAACAAAGCAGTAGGGTCCAAGGTGCTTATTTGCAGTGGGAGTTGTAAGTGCAACGATGTCGTCTAGGATTAGTCTCCAAGTGGGAGATTGTTGGTATGTGGCGACTGATCATGCTATAATGTACACTAATTTTTTTCACCTAATTTTTCATGTCATCACTGAAAAAGGAAAAATCATCAAAAGTGGGAAATTTTTTTGACTTTGTAGAACCCTAATCTAGAAGCTTCTAAATGTGTTATAAGGGGTTGGGATGGGAGTTACAGTATGTGAGAAAAGGCGATTATTCATGAGATTGTAATAAGTTGTGTACTGGATAATAAAATCATTGGATGGCTGTAGTTTTGTGGATGTAGCCTAGATTGGGTGAACCACGTTAAATTCTTTGTGTTAATTTTTTTGTGTGTGTTTTATTCTCCATTTTGTTGATTAAATCTATATTTAAGTTGTTAGATATCTGCTTTCTAACCCTAACACAACAAGGACCTATATGTGGAATGCAATACATATTTTTGAGATTTTCTTAGCAATATATGTTATTTTTCTAGTGTCTTGAATAGAGGCTATTGTTTATTGTATTAGAACTACATTCATTATAAATTTAAAAATATATATAATGTAAATGCAACATAATTTATGTATTATATTATTTGGATGTAATGCCCTCAATATAATAACCTAAGGAATGTTGCAATTGTGCATAAAATGTACAATTTTTTTTTAAAGTAGAATTATTAAGTTAATTAGTTGCATAAGCATTCATATATACGCTAACGCTACACTACTTTGAGTTTACAGACTAATTTTAGTATTTCGTGATTGCACATATTTAAATAAATATAAACATAAAGATAAACATTGATAACATTGAATTTTTATTCAAGATAAAAATAAAGTAACATTGAATTTTACCCTAAGATAAAATATAGTAAGCAAAACCAGCCTTACATTGCATTTGATAAAATATACAATACTCATTCATCCGATAAGGTAGGTCACACAGCTACAAGTTACATTTACATTGTTCACCTCATATATACAATTGAGGGATGTTTTCAATTACATGATTTACAATATACAATGAAGAAGTACATATAAGTTTCCAAGCGCGAGCTCTCCATCCATGAAGCTCTCGTTGCCACGATCACAAACTGGGGACCCAACGGAGTGAGGTGCACGTTCCACCCAACCATGTGGTACCCGTAGGTCCACCCCCCGTGCTAGGAGATAGTAATATGGTTACCTAGACATAATCTGCTAACCCTAGACACAAGTACACAACTAACTAATGGTTACATTGCTTCCAGATTCTTTTGACAATTGAATGTACTACATACACAAGGTTAACTGCTATTTTAGGTGGAGGTCACTTCCGCCAATATTACAAAGGTTACTCCTATGTTTTTCCTAGGTTCGCCACACCAAGTGGGTTACCGTAGTGAACTCTATGGCAAACCCGACCCCATTGCTAATCATTGTGGAGTCGAATGTCTTTTAAAGGAACAAAACACCGATTTTCCATTCCAGGCCTTCTCATCTTATACTGAAGACTCACCTAGCTCAAGAGTCATAAGCGAGGAATAATCATCTTATTAAGAGTTTTAATCTAACTATTGTGTTCTTTGGTTATCACTGACTTACTAACTCTTTGCAAGTTACCCTGACACCACTTTGTGTGTCGGCCCTTACAAAAAGCCACTCCCCTAAACATAACAAAGGAATTCTAAGTTCACTATCTAGGGTAGACAAAGTGCACAAATTCAACATATAATACCAAATATACCACAATGTACATCACAATTCATTCACTAAATCAGGTGCACTACCCTAACTTGTTCAATCACATGGAACCAAAGTCAAATTTACTCCCTTAAAAAGATTACAACTAGAAGACTTGAAATCACTTAAAGATAAATTTCCCCCTTTTACCCAATAAAAGTTTTAAACAACTTAAAACGAATACATGTCTATCATTGGGATATATTAAATCTAGTCATACAATTAAAAGAGAGAAAGTATCTATTTCTATTTTTTTTTTAACAATAGTTCTTAAAACATTTAATAATTATGCTCATTGAAAACATTTTATGCATAACTATCTAAATACAAATAAATTCTTATTTCTCATTTTTCCAAACAAACTTTTCCACATTAATAATTTAATCAAATATTCTCAACATTAATTAAATATACATAATACATATATATATATATATATAAATATATATATATACATATATACATATATATAATATATATAATATATACAAATATATATATATAAACATTTAATAATAACATTAAAACCCTAAATCGAATTAAATAATCAAAATAAATTAAATTTCGTTATTTCCGATTGAACACATAATGAATGCCATTTATACAGTCGCGGACTATGTACACAGTGTACAGAGCCCGCGGCTGTGTCTATGCAGCCCTCCCTATATGGGGAGGCGGCTGTGAGATAGCTGCCAATACCTGTGAGGGCAGCACCGGCTGCCTCCACAGACGTTGCCCCATATGGGGGCGGCTGTGGGGTAGCCACGACCCCCTTTACCATATATCGCAGTGTTTACATTTTGCATTTTATTTCATACAAATAAATAAATTAAAACTTGCGGAATTTATAATTTCGCAATACGAAAATTTAATCCGTTTTTAAAAGAATACGCCTGTACGACGACGGATATGGAAATAAATATATTTTGACAATCCAATTTATATATGATGCATATATATATAAAATATATGTACATATATATATATATATTAAATATATATATGTATATATATATGTATATATATATTTATTAAATATGTACATATATATATATTAAATATATATATATATAAAATATATATGTATATATATATTTATATTTCACAGGATTTCACAATAAAATATACAGAAGTTTCATCAGGATTATAGTAAGGAAATCGGAGAAACTTAAAATTTTCTTTGGGGTTTTCATGCGGGAATTAGGGGAAATTATAAAAATTTCAACAGGGATTTCAAAGAAGAATACGCACAATATTTCCATTCAAAACCAAAATTACCCAGAGGTTTAATTTTATCTTTCAACAAATATTTCCCCCACAAAATTTTAAATACTTCCTACAGAGAAGATTCTACAGAAGCTTTCTGAAATCATCAAATTTTCACACGACAAAATATAATCTCTTTTCACAGACATTCCCTTTCAAAACAAATAAAATAATTCACAAGAAGATTACCTTTTTTCCTGTGCTTCAGAAAACTGATTGGGAAGAACTTTGCCTGTAGCTTTCACAATTCTTTCCCGAGAAACCAAGCCCAAATAGCAACCAGAATACAAACCAAGAAATCTTCCACAAGTATATAGTATTTCCAAAATAACATAAACAGATAGTCTTGCAAAAGCTCAGATATTCTTTCCCCGTGAAGAAATTGAATAACCTCTGTGTTTTTCCCCAGATCCAAATTATCCTCCGTGAACAAATTTCTTCAACAATAATCAATAAATGCACTGGCACACATGTCGAGAAGTGCAAAATATCTTTTAACCACTTCTCGGCAATCTTTCCTTTCCAAGATTTTGCATGATTTAATTCATTTATTTAAATTTAAAAATCAAATTTCAAATTGCATGCATTTATTTTATTTTATTTAAATTTACAATTTCCAAATACAAAAATTTATTTAATAACCAAAAATACCATTTCCACAAATTATTTAATTTAAATATTGAATCTATTCACACACAATTTTAAAACAATTCAATTTAATTAATTAATTAATTTAATTAAATAAATTTAATCTTTTAAGATCAAACTATTTAACCAAACAAGCTAATTAATTAATTAAATAACAAGCAACTAATTTTTTCAACATTTAAAAATCAATTTAAATAACAATAAATAAAACATAATTAACTATTATTTAAATTGACATTTTCCTTTCAAGCAATTAAACCAAACAGAAAAATACAAAACAATCTTATGACTCTGAACTAAAATAGATGATGTACTACGACCAGGTTATAGACTAGACTAGGATAAACCAAACTACTACCTCCTGATCAACATATTCGTTGAGTCTTGACATGCTCAGACCTGAGTAACCAGGTGGAGTCAGTGTCATGTACTTGCAATCTTGCAACCAAGCAAATAACATGCACATATATATATA
>VDFB02047230.1:238041507-238064704 GCA_007258455.2 Sequoia sempervirens | reverse complement strand
TAGCAGAGTGATGGCCAGTAAATGCAAATGGCAGATGTAGAGCCGTATTCTTGAACAAATCTGCGTCCTTGTTCAGCTAACCATGCAAACCAATGTACATCTCAACCTACCAACGCATACCAACCTTTCACTTCTCCAATTTCGCGAGTCACATCCTTTACCAGCGTCCTTACTACCTATTTCAAAATGTCAGTCAAAATTTTCTCAGAGACAAACATAAATACTAAAAATAATAGAGAAAAATTAATATGGTGTTTAAATAGAGATCCCATCAATTGATAAAAAAAAAAGAAGCCTACATCAATGGAGTGTGATGAATTTTATTAAGACAAAGTCATATCACTGTCAGTATGCAATGTTGTATAGTTAAGAAATGCCATCGACCAATCGTAATACTGTCATATCATGATCAAATGCATTTAAGAAAATTATCTACCAACTGGGACAACAAATTCAATTGAAGCTTCAACACATGAGAAAGAGCCTACCACTATAAAATGTGTTTTTTTTTTCTTTTTCTGTAGCATAAAAACTCAATGTTTCAAAGTTTACTAGTGGTTAATGTTTGATGTGAATGCATACTAACTATTCACTTCCTCCATTTGATAAGCTATAGCTACTTTTGATGAGGGTCTAATTCATCAAGAAGGTAAGGATCACATTTGTCGACTGCACCAGTTTCTTGACCAGGGTGCCTTGCCAGAGGGCCGCAAGTTGCTGGGAGACTCTATCTTATTTTCCTCATGCAGCCAGTGTCTGACAGTGTGCTCCTTGTGACTGATGTTCTCCAAACTAGCAAAGCTATAGATTGTAACATCTACGATTAAGAATTTAGAACACTAAGATAGATAACAATCCATGCTATAAAATGAGAACACTATAACATATAACAATCCACTAGGGATTAGCTCAAAGATGTGGAAGCACGCTTGGGATTCTACTGACTAAAAAGGTGGACTGCCATGATTGCATGGTATGCTCAGGATGGTCGTTTGGATTGAGAATGCCCACGAGCTATTTGATGAAATGCCTCAATGAAATGTACCATCTTGGAATGCAATGGCAGTGAGGTATGTGCAAAATTCTAACTATTTGATATAATTCCTGAACGAAATGTGATATCATTGACTGTGATGGTTGCAGGGTTCATACAGAATAGATTTTGTTGAATGCAAGATATGCGCCAAATGGATTTGTTGACTGTAGGATATGTGCAAAATGGATTTGTTAAAAAGTCTTAAAAAAAAAATCCAATCAAGGGTCTCAAAAACATAGAATGATGTTTCATACAAGGTGCATGGAAAAGCACTTGAAGGCAGGGGTGGGCCTGATATCATTGATCGTTGCTTTCAAAAGTTGGTTCAAAGCATATACAAGACTTCATAAATTTCTAGTTAGGGTCCAAAACGCTGAACAAGGGAACAAAAAAACAAAGAGACAAGTTACAATGATGAACAACAACCAGTACATTATTGAACAGACATTTCTATTCGTGAGTTACATTGAGCTTTGATTACGTGAATAATCTAGAGTGTGTGACTTGCAAATACTAGAGTCTATTTATCATTGACAAATCCTAGTGTTGACCATAGTTCAGACAAAACAAAAGCAGTGGATGTATGGGTACAAATTTCATGATTCCCATAAATCCATTTCCGACTCACAGAACTTGCCATCACTCTATAAACACCATGAGTTCTATTTCTTAACTATCACTCCCAGATAAAAAAAAATGTAGCAACCATCTGATTGATGTGACATTAATGTAGTTACAGATTTAATTCAAAAGCGTTTATGTTTTCAACTAAACTTTTAAAGGACAGTAAACAATTGTAGAACACACACAAAACTAGCTTGTTGAGACTTAGCTTACCCCATACATTTTTGGACCTCAAAGTGTTGCATGCCAAGAGTTTATATCTACTTTTAATAAAAGCATAAATAGATATAATATCAATATTAGCAAAAGGCTATATGGAATCAAATTAGAGAGTTGTGAAGAAAATTGTGTATGAAATGCAACGAAATAGTTAATGCTGTTGTTAATCTTTAGAAATTAAATTTTTGAATAGCCCTCCTTCTAGTGCTATGATGTGGACGTCAAATTTTGCATTTTCTCAAACACACATTATTATTTCCATTTAAAAAAGAAAAGAAAAAAAGAACATCCCTATGAAATAATGAACTATGTTAATCATGCAATGAAAGGAATCAAGGAAACTAAACAAACCATATAAAAATCATGATCTAACATTATCTCATAGTGGATTGGTGCTACTGTGGAAAATAGCCCTTTCCCAACCCTTGATAAGGTTGTGTTGCAAATGATGGTGGACAAAATCAGTTCTCAGTTTAAGAGAATGACTTTACATGAAGATTGTGGAGTTGTGGAGGATTTGAACAATAGAGGAGACCTCTATTTACAGCCAAAAGTGATAAAAGAATGCCAAAAATAGAGGATGTGGGACTAAAGATCCACCAATTAGAAGAGGCCACTTGTCATCATGTGAGGATAAGGAATGAGCACATTTTGGTCAATGTGCCAAAGAGAGGGAGATTTCAAATTTGAATTTGAGAGTAAATGCTATGTTTGACTTGTGTAAGAGACATGTAAGAGCCATGTAAGAGCTCATAAATTCTTTGTTGGATGTAGATGTCCACTTGTTTTTGAATTCAAACTTAAGGGAATATTCCCCAACGATGCCATGTTGATGGAAAATGCTGATTTTATAAATGAATAAAAATGATTTATTGGTGCAAGTGGGAAAAGCTAGAGGATATGATGGGTGGTTAGGTTAGGTTAATTAGGATTAGATTAGATTAGGTGATTATTAGCTAATTTTGACCCGTTTGACTTGAATATTTTTATTTATTTAAATCAAAAAGGGGTGAAAGGTGATTTCAGACTTAATTAAATAAAGGTTTGATTTATTTAATCAAGGAGGGTGATGTTAGGATCAAGTTGATTTTAATTTAATTTAAATTGGTGACTTTAGGAGATTGATAAATAAACTTGATTTATTTGTTGAATGGATCAATATGACCTAATCGAATGCATTATGCCAATTTTGCATGTCTACAGAAGTATAGAAGAGGAAAACTACGATAATGAATAGTTTGTTATGGTGAATTGAAAAAATGATGTAGATCAGGAAGAAAATAAATTTCCACACACAATTCAAACACTTGGAATCATCTTTGCAACTATCAACAATCAATTACATTGACCCTTTACAACTTCACCTAGTTTCACTTCTAGGTGTGCATACATGGTATTTTGGACTTTTCTTCTTATTAACTCTTCAATCCCACAAACCATCCACCTTTTAAACACCCATTATCACCATTTAAAACATATCACAAAAGAAACCTAGGTCACTTTGGACCAACACTCACAACCTCAAGCTACTACGCTGCACAATTAGGCCAATTAGGCCAATTTAACAAATAATCACCCCATAAATAATCCTACCAACTCTTTTTTTTGATGGATATTCAATCAATACCCTATAAAACCCCTAACTCAACACCCTTTTTTCCAAAAATATCCCTCTAAATCGCAAACTAAGAAACCCCCAATTTAAACTAGTTTCCTAAGGGTTTATTAAAAATAGCACTCCCCCATTTTCTTAGACTCTATCAACACCTCAAAAACTATTCAAAAAGCATGTAAATGCTCAAAAAATCCTTATATATTTCTTCCCTAAGGGTTTACAGTCATTGTCCCTCTTAAACCTTTCAATTTCACCAAAATTTCATAAGATTGTCAACTATGGCATCATAGAAAATCATTGAACTTGCCTCTCCTACTCCTAAATCTCCATGGACACACTAAATTTTTTTTATTGAGCCATTCCACTGAGTTACATAAATAAATAGTGGGTGGAATGGCTTATATGGGAATTTTACACTATCAACCCTTGAAGTTGGGTTTACACAAGCAAATTTAGTAATTTGCCTCTAAAATTCACAAAACTTAATGATCCAACCTCAAATCAATTAAAAATGGAAGCCAACTAATTATTATATAATCTCATAGAAATCCCATAATGTAATGATTCCTTACAAGGCCGTACAACACCTTGAAATTACTGGAAATACAAGAAAAGTGCAGAAATAACATTTTTGTTTGATATGAAACTTTAATTACAATGCATGAAAACCTTGCTCTAAGCCTTTTCTAGCCCTTTTAAACTTGTTTCCCTCAAATTCAACCACCAAAATAACTATACCTACCTTATAAACTTCTATGACTCTTGGTATTCCTAATTTTACAACTTTGTGCAACTTTGTAATTTTGCATGACAACATTTACATCATTTTTTGAACTTTTACAATATGTGCATTATGACCTCAAAGGTTACTGCATTACATCACAAATGGTTTACTAAGACCTAAAAACACCTATAAACTTACTCTTTGACCCCTGATGGAAAAGATGGCCTTGGTTCCCTTGCAGCATACACTTGGCCTAAAGAAAACTAATGTCCCATGAGCACTATGTTGCAGTAGATTATGATTCTTCACATCATTTCCTTGACCTTTAGATGCTCCTTTTCTTGGTAAACTCTTCCAGTAGTTCAAAAACTAAAAAATTCCCCCATACTTTTCCTTCTTGGACCGTCCACTACCTTGACATTGTTCCACTTTCCCAAAAAAAATTGATGCATGTTTACTACCTTTCTTTCATCTGTCACTGATGTAGAGTTACCTCTATCAACTTGGAATTTGACTTTGCTATCCTTCAACCCTGAAACATTCTCAAACTTTCCCATTTGTCTTTTCCAAACACTCTCATTCACTACACCTTTTCCTCTCAGCTCTGTCATTAGACCCTCTACCCCAAAAATCTCTATCTTATTAGACATATAAACCTTTGTTTTAAAAAAACCAACTTGTCTACTAGCCTCTTGTGGAATCACAAGAAAAAAAAATTGTTCCTACCAAAAACTTATCATGCCAACCTTGCAATTGTATCATTGTATGATCAGATTTGGTTGTTGCCTCAATACCATTCATTTCCTAATTCATTCCACCCTCTTTACTTTCCAAACTCACTATGTTAATTCCTTGTAGCATAGGAGTGGTTGTATCCTCCTTTAGCTCCTCTTCATTTGTTTTCAAAAACTCCTTCTTCCCCATCATTATCACTCTTGCTTCCCTTTTTTGTTCCTTCACATCTCCTTGAAATGGAATCAAAGTGAAAGCACTTACCTCATGCTTAATATAATAACTATTATTTTTACCATCACAAAGTGCATGTTTGTTTAAAAATTTACATTGCCTTCCAAGCAACAAAAGGCAATAATTCATGGGTAATATATCACAAAGGAGCTTATCTCTATACCCACCAATACTAAACTCAAAAAAATATTGTTCACAAACCAAAATGGAATGACTTTCATTCAACAAAGATACCTTATAGGGTGTTTCATGAGGCACCCTTTCTAATTTTAGTTTATCCACTGTTTTATTTGATAACACATTATCAATAGAACCAGAATCTATCACTAAATTTTATACCATTTGAAGGATTGAAATAGATTTTTTTCTTGAGTGGAAACCCTCTTGGGTAATAAAACCACTCAAATGTGAGCTCACTATCCTTATCTAAAAAATTATTCTTTGTACAAAGCCTCACTAGAAAATTTATCTTACTGACAATAGTGCTATCTCATTGATATTCTTTTGAAAATGTGCAAGTATTAAAGTAGTATAAATATAGAGTTGATCTTTATTTCATTAATTATACAATGTGTTCTACAATGAACTCGGAATCAGAGTTACTAAATTCCAAGCCTTAAAAACAATATATTGCTCTTTAGAAAGATGTAATCTATGCTTTTCAAAACCTCTCATTCATACCATTGAATGAGAATTTGAAATAATATATATGTTATCTGTTCTAGAAGACAAATCTGTTTGAAAGGTATATGAGCAACTGCCATATGAAGATCAAAACTGAAAAATTTCCTTTGCTAGATGTTCCAACTATAAACCATTGAACAAAACTGTTCAAGAATGAATTAACAATAACCAACATATAATTCACATAATTTTTTCTTATCCAACATAGCCTAACTAATCCCAAAAGGATAGACTCACAAAAAAACTCAAAAAAAAACTAATAGGGTTTACTCAATAATGAAAACATTTGATACTCAATAAACAAACACCCTTATAGCAGACCCAAATTGGGTTCGTTTGGAACAAATATATACAAATCCATTAAGAATTAATTTTTTTTTTTACTATTCTCTTTCAAAAAGAAACTACTAGAGACCCATGAGCAAACCTTAATACAAAATGCTTATCTCAAACAACAACAAGCCCAACCAAGAATGGGTTTATTTTGTTTTCTTTAAACAAAACTTTGAAATAAAAACAAAACACAGTCCTATACAAACCCTTTATCAAGAAGAGCACAAGTTACATAAATTAACTTGTAACTATGTAACAACAAACTTAATCAAGATAAACATTGAGCTTAAACAAATTAAAGATCTCAAAAAAACATAAATCATAAAGAAGCATAATATGGAATACACCTGTTGTCGGCGCAACTAGAAGAACTCACTGATTTTCTTTACATACTCCTTGTTTTCTTGCAAACCAAATAGCCAATGCTTGTAACAAGTTGTGCTTACAACTGTCACCATGATTAGGGTATCAAACCTTATCTTCCAAAGAATGAGTTAAATATCAATTCACATCAAAATCACATAAATTTTTTGCATTTCAACATGATGTCCTTTGAATTTTTAGAATAATGATGGGAATAATTTCCCATTCAAGTCAAACAAAATAATGACCACTGACAACCCAAATATTCTTTAGTGTTACTTTTATAAAACTTTATTATTACCTTCTTTCATCATGAGCTTTTGAATAAAGTCAAATTTCCACCCCTTTCTTTTTGTTCAAATATTTCCTCACAATATTGTTGTGTTGTAAAAGAAACATAGTGTGCCAATATGCCCCATAAAGTGTGGAGAACACTATGTCTTTGTGATATATGTAACAATGCCTTATTTTAGAATAAAACCTATATCACTGCACTTCAGTAAAGATGCAATAGATATGCAAGTGAACATTACAAAACCAAATGCAAGAGGAGGATAAGCATAGATATATAAACACATGCAAAATTGAAGAGAATCACCATGTGCATAACCTGCAATATTATCCTTAGTGTATTGACATTAATGCCAAACAATACTGAGGGACAAAAAACTCCCCCTTTGGAATTGATGTCAAACACATAGCTATAATATACTTGGTCTGATCATGATGACTACACCAAGTACATACCCATCCTATCTTGTCAGATAGTAGATAAACCATCAGATACAACTGAAGACTGAATAATCAACATATATCACCATAAATATTGCATATCACTATGAAACATAGTTCGACCAAACAACACAAGCTAAAATATCAGAACTGTACATAACATCCAAACTGTACAAATCAAGAAATATGAACACCACATATCAAAAACAAATGCTTGTGCCAAAATATCCCCTTTTGACACAATTCCAAAGACAGTTGTACTTAGAAATTCCAAAAACAAACTAAGGGACAAATGAATAGATAAGAACTTCTCCCCCTGACTCCATGCATTGGAATTAACATGGAAGAGAACTAAGACAAATCCAATCTTATCTCTGAGAATTTCAAACTGAGCTTTAGGAAGGGGTTTGGTAAAGATATTGGCCACTTGATCATTAGATGCCAAAAAATCTAGTACAACTTCATTTTCCAACACCTTTTCTCGTAGAAAATGATACCTTATAGCAATATGTTTAGTTCAAGAATGTTGTATAGGATTTTTGGAGATATTAATAGTACTAGTATTATCACATAAAATGTGAATAGGCTTAAGAACATTAACCTGTATGTCTTTTGAGGTCTGAACCATCCAAAGCACCTATGTACAATAAGTAGCAGCTATGATATATTCAGCCTCAACAGTTGACAAGGAGACTAAATCCTACTTCTTGTTGTTCTAGGCTACTAATCTACCTCCAAGATAGAGAGCACCACTTGAAGTGCTTCTCCTATCATCAATATTTCCAGCCCAGTCAACATTAGTGCAAGCAACTAAAGTAGAATCACCATGTTTAGGATACCACAAACCGAAATCTAGTGTCCCAACAACATATTTTAAAATTATTTTTTACTGCATTCAAATGTGAAAACTTAGGTGTAGATTGAAAATGTAAAACTAGACATACAACATGCACAATATCAGGCCTTGTGGCAACCATGTATAGAAGACTACCAATCATGGATCTATATAGAGTATGATCTACATTAGGTTGATCAACGTCCTTTGAGATTTTACAGCTAGTTTCCATAGGAGTCCCAACTAGTTTACAATCAACGATCTAAAACTTTGTCAACATTTCTTTAGCATATTTTGTTTGTGAGATAAATATTCCTTTATCAAGTTGACTAACTTGAAGACCCAAAAAGAAATAAAGTTCACCAATCATTGAAATTTCAAACTTAGATTTCATGATTGCTAGAAATTCAAAGCACAAATCATCATTAATACTGCCAAATATAATATCATCAACGTAAAAAACAACAACTATAATACTATCATATTTCACTTTGAAGTATAAATTGTTGTTTACTACATCTTTTGAGAAGCCCTCTTCATGTAAATAAGTATCCAATTTTGAGTACCAGGCTCGAGGTTCCTTTTTTAGACCATAAAGAGCCTCTTTCATCCTATAAACATAACATTCTTTACCTGCAACAACAAAGCCTTTAGGCTATTCCATATAAACTTCTTTGGATAAGTCACCATTGATAAAAGCAATTTTACAATCCATTCGTAATAATTTAAAACCTTTATACATAGAGTTAGCTAGAAAAATTCTTATTGCTTCTAACATAGCCACAAGAGAAAAATTTTCATTAAAGTCCAATCCTTCAAGTTGAGAATAACCTTTACAAACTAATCTAGCTTTATTTTTGACTATATTCCCTTGTTCATCCATCTTGTTCCTAAAACCCATTTTGCAACAATAACATTTTTATTTTTTGTTCTAGGAACTAGTTCCCAAGTTTATTTTTATCAATTTTTGCAAGTTATTCATGCATAACCTTAAGCCAACAACTATCACTACTAGCTTCAGAATATGTCTTAGGCTCTATTTCAGAAATCAAAGATAAATAAAAATTTTCACCACTACCTTGAGTACCTGCAAGTTGTCTTATAGTTTGAACTCCTTTTGACACATCACCAATAATCTAATAAGAAGGATCTTTCTTTTTCATTAGCCTAAAATACAACTGAGAGAAGATTCAGCAATATCATTTGCCGCAATTTGTTAGTTTATTACACAGGCTCTATTGAACTTGAAGGTTCATTGTAATCTTTCATATCTCCATTAGATGTTTGTACAGTAAAATCATCATCATCAAGTTTCTCTTGTTCACAATTTTGTAAGGTTACATCAGCCTTAATATTGGCACTTTCCACAATTTTTCTTATTCTTTTATTGTAACACCTATATACTTTACTATGTGTAGAATATCCCAAAAATATACCTTCATCACTCCTAGACTCAAAACTTCCAATGCTATCATTATCTTTCTTAATAAAGCACTTGCTACCAAAAAAATTGAAATATCCTACATTAGCAGTCCTACCATACCACAATTCATATGGTGTATGTTGTGTTTTAGTTCTTGTTTGAAATCTATTCAGAATGTAAATAGTTGTATTCACAACTTCTTTCTAGTTTGTGTTTGACAGAGCTGCATCATGCAACATAGCTCTTTCCATTTCCTTTATTATTTGACTTTTATGTTCCACAACACCATTTTGTTGTGGTGTTATAGATTCTGAATATTTCCTTTTTTATTCCATGATCTTCACAATAATCAACAAAATCTTGTGAGGTAAATTCACCTCCTCTATCTCACCTAGGACATTTTATTTTGAGATCATATTCATTTTCAACCAACTTTCTGAAAATTTTAAATTTATGAAAAGCATCTCCCTTATGTACCAAAAATGTTACCCAATTCATACGAGTATAGTAATCTATACACAACATAAAATACCTCTCATTGTTTAAGGACTTAGTCCTTGTTGGTCCGCACATATCTGTGTGAACAAGTTGTAGAGGTCTAGTTGATGTATATTCTTTAGTTTTGAAACTTTCTCTAGCTTGTTTTCCTTCTTGACATTATTTGCAAATTTGATTATCTGGTTTAGATATGACAAGAATATTTCTAACATTTTGATTCTTACTTATATTTACTAGATTATCATAATTAATATGGCCAAATATTCTATACCATAATTTACATTCATCAACTTGACTCATGAAGCAAACATTACTTTCCTGTTTATTATTTGAGCTTTCTTGCAGGTAATATACATTACCATTTGTTTTATAACCTGCTACTATTATTTTACCAGATTTCTTCTGAATCTCACACCCTAAGTCAAAGAAATTTATTTCAAATCCATTGTCACAAATTTGGCTTACACTCATAAGATTGTGAGTTATCCCTTCCACATAGTAAAGATCATTGATAGGGATTTCATTTTCAAGTAAAATAGTACCTTTTCCCACTATAGGAATACAATGATCATTCCCAAACTTAACAAAACCACCAGAAAAGTCTTGATAGTCTAGAAACTTGTTTCTCTCACTAGTCATATGATGAGAGAAGCTGCTATAAAGAACACAAAAAATTATTTTAACAAAGTGAAAGGCTATTTCAACTATCAAGGCTTTAACATCTTTGGGCCTCCAAACAATTTTAACTCCCTTAGATCTATTTGACCATATTTTTAAACTAGATTTACAAAATACTGCTATATGACCTACATCCTTGCATTTATAACATTGAAGATTAGCAAAGAATTTATTGAGATTTCCATTAACAATGTTATAACTTCTCTTAGACAAAACTTTGCAAATGCTAGCCTTATGACCAAATTGTTTACAATTGAAACAATAACCATTGAAACTAGGATTATCATTAGAAATATTACCTTTTCCTTTACCATCATGATTCAAAAATTGAACCTCATCAGAATAGGCAAGTTGATTTTTCAACTTAACAACTTCTACCTCCAAAGAGCAACAACTATCCTCCTTATGTTTTAGTTTTTCTTGAGTTATCTCAAGAATTTTCCTGGCTTCTTCTCCTTTAAGAGTCATATCAGAAATCATTTGTAAATTTTCATGATCTTTATATTTCAAGATAATTGCTTCTTTTCTTTATTTTTTAATTTCTTTGAGAGAAGATTTCAATTCTTCCTCAAGATCAATTTTTGATTCAGAATTAGATTCATCTTCCTTTACAGGAACAACTTCATCCATAAATAAGATTTCTTCAGTTTCATCACAAGATTCAATTGATTCACTATCAATTACATGATCAAGATAAAGTTTCTTCTTTTTAAAAGTATTTTTCTATTTAAAATTAAATTTCTTCTTCTTTGAAAATATCGTATTGCTTTCATCATCATTTTCAAGATATTTATTAGGAAAATTTGCAGCATAGTTTCCTATCTTTCCACAATTAAAACATTTAAAGGGTAATTTCCCTTTATATTTGCCTAATCCTCTTTTCAGTTTACTTACAAAAGAGTATTTTTTTCATCTAAAATATTAGCCTAAGCTTTAGAGGAAAATTCCTTACTACTAGAGTTATGTTCATTTAATCTCATCTCATAAGCAGTAAAGAAACCATGGAGATCATCAAGTGTTACCTTAATAATGTATCTTTCTTCAACTATCGCAATCATAGGATCAAACTTAGTGGGTAAAGACCTCAAAACATTTTAAACAACAAGCTTTTCAGGAAGGTTTTCTCCAAACCCTTTGATTGCATTTACACTTTCTTGAATCGTTAAGAAAAAATCAGTAATCTTTTCATCGTCACCTATTTTTAAAATTTCAAATTTAAATCTATAGTTTTGAAGTTTTTCTTCTTTAAATTTCTCATCACCTTCATAGATGGTGGAAAATTTATCCCATATAGCCTTTGCATTTTTACAGTCCATTATTTTTGTCAGAACATCATTAGTGAGTCCACAAAAATAGCATTTTCGGCCTTTGCATTGCAATCATATGCTTGTTTCTAATCAACATTAGAAAGAGGTGATGTAGTAGTATATGCATTTTCTACTCCTACCCAAAGATCATATCCTAAAGAGTTGATATTTTTTTTCATTCTAAACTTCTAGAAAGCATAACCAGTACCATCAACAAGTGGTGCCCTAGTTGTATATAAACCTTCTTGAGTTTCCATTAACACTCCTAAACTAAAAGCCAAGTTGACTAAACAAATTTTTTTGGCTCTAATACCAATTGTTGGATTGCATTTAACATTGAGAGGGGGGGTGAATCAGTGTTAACAAACTAATCAATTATTTTTAAACTTTTAAACAATAATTTGATCAAGAAAGTACTTATGCTGAAAATATAAATGAATAAACAACGACGAAAATACTTTTGAAGGATTGAAATAGATTTTTTTCTTTAGTGGAAACCCTCCTAGGGAATTAAAAAACTCAAATTTGGCCTCACTAACCTTATTTGAAAAATTATTCTTTGTACAAATCCTCACTAGAAAATTTATCTCACTAACAATGGTGCTATCTCACTAAAAGTCTTTTGAAAATGTACAAGTATGAAAGTAGTGTAATTATAGAGTTGATCTCTATTTCATTAACTATACACTATGTTTTGCAATGACCTTAGAATTAGAGTTACAAAATTCCAAGCCTTAAAAACAATATATTTCTCTTTAGAAAGATGTAATATGTGCCTTTCAAAACCTCTCATTCATACCATCGAATGAGCATTTCAAATAGTATATATGTATTATTTTTTCTAGAAAACAAATCTATTTGAAAACTATATGAGCAACTACCATATGAAGATCAAAATTGAAAAACTACCTTTTCCAGATTTTCAAACTATAAACCATTGAAACAAACTGGTCAAGAATGAATTAACAATAACCACCATATAACAAACATAAAGTTTTCTGAGCCGACACAACCTAACTAATCCAAAAAGGATAGAATCATAGCAAAACTCAAAATCAAACTAACAGTGTTTAATCAAGAACAAAAACATTTGATACTCAATAAACAAACACCCTTACAACAAACCCAAATAGGGTTCATTTGGAACAAATATATACAAATCTATTAAGAAGTAAAAAACTTGTTTACTATTCTCTTTGAAAAAGAAACTTCCAAAGACTTGTGAGTAAACCTTAATAAAAAATGTTTATCTCAAACAACAATAGGCTTGACCAAGAATGGTTTTATTTTGTTTTCTTTAAACAAAACTTTGAAATAAAAACAAAACATAGTCCTATACAAACCCTTTATCAAGAAGAGCACAAGTTACACAAATTAACTTGCAACTATGTAACAACAGACTTAATCAAGATAAACACTAAGCCTAAACAAATTAAAGATCTCAAAAACACATAACACGTAAAGAATCATAATAAGGAATACACTTGTTGTCGACACAACCAGAAGAATGCACTGAAGCTATTTACATACTCCTTGTTTCCTTGCAAACCAAATAGCCAACATCTATAACAATATGTGCTTACAACTGCTACCATGATTAGGGTATCAAACCCTATCTTACAAAGAATGAGTCAAATATCAATGCACATCGCAATCACATAAATTTTTTGCATTTCAAAATAATGACTTTTGAAGTCCAAGAATTATGATGGGAATAATTTCCCATTCAAGGACCAGACAAAATAATGACCACCTGTCATGCCTAAAAATTTCAATAGAAAATGCAATAATTTTTAAAAAAAAAAAAACTATTAAATAAGCTATTTAACACTCTTTAAGTGTTTGAGATGTGACACAAAACATGATAAGACTTTTATGCCTTCATGAACTCATTTCCCAAATTTAAACGCAAGAATGCCTACTCAACTGCTAGGTGTACCCTTCTTGGGATGCTCTTTATACTTGTGCCAGTTGGTATCTAATAACACTTATCATCAACTTAGCTCCAAATTAATTCACTGAACGCAATTATCATAAATATGATCCATTAATACTATAGGTATAATCTTGATAAAACAACGTTAGTAAAACTGTCAAGTACCATGCTCTATTCACTTAACAAATATTATTATTATTATTTTATTTAATAAGGATATAAATAATCCTTAAAAAAAACTATATTAAATTAAATTAACTTTATATACATATTAATCAAATAAGTCTTCAAAATATAAATTAGATAATCTTTATATAAGTAGTAATTGAGTTAGTCTTAAATATGTAAATCCAATGATTTTAATATAAATATTAAATAAGTCTCAAAATAGAAACTAAAACATCTAAGTTATGAAAATATTTGTGCTTCTTAAAGGAGAAGTAAAAAGGATCTAAATTAGACTCAAGTATAATATAAGAACCACTATTTATATCACATCTCTGCACTAGAAGGAAACGCCTTCAAGACTTCAAGAGGTGTCACGTTGTTGCAGATCGGCCTACAGGATTTCTCTGAAAGCTCAAGGTGTTTCGTGAAGCTGGTGCTTTTCCAAAAAAAAAAAAACATATCTTCAGGTGAAACCGCCGAAGGTGACTATCAATGACGTTGAAGGCAATGCTTCCCTTTTTCTGCCCAGCTCGAAGCTATCCTGGCTATCCAGGATGATGCCAATCTCTGTTTTATTGGCACATATATCTCTACCATGGAGATTGCTTTTTGTGAATCATCTTAAAGCCATCCCTGAGGTAGTTTCCATGTTTATAGCCTCCCTGACTACTATCATTAGCTTGGTTTTAAAAAAAAATCTTTCCTGGCCTCATTTACTATTCAAACTGACGCTTTGCATGCCTCTGCTAAAGCTTCGTTCGCATCCCTCTGCAAGCAGTTTCTTGTAACAAAAGAAAACTCTCAAAAGAGTTGCTCGTGATGCTTCTGATGCCATTCGACAGGAAGCAAGTGACTCCACCATGACAGAAGCTGACCAACTCCCTGTGAAGGAATCCGTTGTAGAGCTCATCAATGAAAGGTTGAACGAATAATTCAACACTCTGCTTAATGAGATCAAGAAGATACGATCCTCTCTCATGGGAATCATCTACTGTTAGAAAGGAAACATCACATCAACCTCACAATCCCAAGGCAAATTCAAAAGTGAAGCCGTTACTATCAGAAAAGAAACATCACGTCAACCCTCACCACCCAAGGAAAATTCAAAAGTGGAGCTGTCTTTGCAGAAACAATCGCTCCATCAAGAGTCTCTCCAGTCGATGAAGGAGTCTCAGCAACCAATGAAGGAGTCTCGTCATTCAAAGAAGAAGCAATCGCTTCATATGGAGCCTTCCTCTCTCTGTACTGCAGATACTCCTTTTAGTGTGAATTCTCATCCTAGAACCAAATGGCGCACACTTCGGGAGAAAGACTCAGAGTCTCACTTCGTGTGTCTCTGGGCAGTCACAATCATAACTTGCATCTCTGCCCTCTCGAAATTATTCTGTACAATTTTCCACGCTGCCTTCCTTCTATTCTAAGCTGGCAATTATTATTCATGCCTAACTTCGAATTTAAATCCATAAGGAGTAAAGATATTTGGATTCAATCTGCATTCCATGGATACTTACCGTGAATACGGACCTAGGACCTAGGTGAATTTAATTTCATATAAGATGATGGGATGGAATCAGAGAGGTGCCAGAGAGGGTTTCACTAACTTGATAATAACAACTTGCTACTTCCACACGCTAACTATTTTCCTTAATTCTGATTTTAGTTGCCTCCATAGTCAGTGGCAATAATATGACAGGAACTTATTCCTACTGCTCAAGGCACGACTTATTCGTTATTGCTTGAATCCATCACATAGATTAAAATCTGTTCACATAGTACTTGCCATCAGTCAACCCCTCGAGCCGTGAGCTGTTAGAGTTCAGTATCCAGATAAGAGGGGGTGTAGACCAACATTAATAACACGATTTCATGTCTATACAACTTTTTTTTTTTTATAGTATTTATTAGGTTCTGTGTAAGTATTACAGATCTGGGTAAATTTGCCACTATATTTGAATAGTGGGAAAAAGGCACCTCCTCATTTAGTTTGAGTAGACTATCGATCCAACTAATTAATGGTTCGAGCTCCTTCCTGATGAGTGAGTTAAACTCACAGCTATGACAACTTGGTAGTGTAAGTGCTATGCATTAGCTTTCCTTCGCTTCCTCTTATTTTGCATACTATTATGAGATCTGGACCGAGAGAGAGTGGGTATTCCTAACTACGGGATCATCATTCAATTTAGCCTGTTTTCTATGACATTGTTTCATTACACATGGGATGTAGTGAGGATAAAAGAGGGGGTATCAAATCTAATTGAGCAGATTCTATTTTTATCTTACCTTTTCTTTAAGCAATGCATATCAGTACATTTGACATTTATTTATTTACTCTGCACACATGAATATATTTACTTTCAACACAAATACAACTGCACATTTCTATATATACTTCCAACTGCTACAAAGAATATGGAATGTCATCTTAGACCATGTAGCATATGTTTTTTTGAGATAGTGCATAGGTCGTCCTTCTAATGAAATTATATTTCATTCTTACTTATAATACGATACAAGCTAATATTTAAATAGAAGCCCAAGAAAGGAGAGTTTTCACATTCTAAGTTCAACAACGGGCTTTTTCACAAATTCTCAGTTATCGTTTTAGCATAGGATAGTACAAAAGTCCATTTAGACTGTACAACCTTTCTTTTATCTGATAGGAAACACCATAGTTGTTCAACAGGAGTACGGGTTTTAGATAAATTAGAAGAAGAGAATTTCATGAGACTTATCAACACTTGTCAACAACCAATTTAAGTCTTTTTTTCTTTTCTCTTTTTTTTTCTTTTTCTAATTTCCATTCTTGGGGATATTTCCCATGACTTATTAAACATTCGAATGAATAGTTAATTCTAAGTAATAAACTAGAACAACAATAGATTTTATGCCCTCATCACTAGTACATTCATAAACCAACTTGCACATGAATTTTGATAACAATAAATCTATGAAGATCTATCTTTTGTTTCAAAACAAAATGGTGTTCTATGTATTCCTTCCTTATAGTATTTAAAGGGATTAGGGGTTTGACAGTTTTATACAGACTACTCAACTGTTTTCTTCTTCTTCTTTTTTTGTCCCAGAAAATAACTTTGTGAAGAATGCATACAAAAAGGATAAGACCTTACTTTCTCATTTATTCATTGAGAATATGTGAAACACACCTTCTTAAACTTAGTATTACATTAATATTGAGAAAACAATGATTTTTACATGCTAGCAAATGAGGGCTTGTTCTTTTCCTATAATTTTCTTCTAAACACAAAATACTAACTTTTAATATTACAATAGTATTAAAAAGAAATACAAAGAATGACACACAACCAAATCGGGCTTTCTCTCCACCTTACCGTAATGGCGTCATGGAGCCTCGTGGGATCTGTTCATACCCCTGAGCAAGAAATCTATTAACCCCAAGATGATAGATGGAGTTTTCTCAATCTTACCAAAAAGACCAAAACAATACGACATCAAATTTCACACATTTAGGCTCTCCACTCACCATATTCAACAAGATCCACACAACATTTTACCCTCCTACAACAAAATGGACAAAGATGATGAAAATGAGGATACTTATCTTTTTGTTTAGATGAGGGGATTTAGATCTTCCATCCTCCACTCCTCTCCAAGCCAATCTATCTTGAGTCCATACCCTAAGAGGGAGCCTTCTCCCCTCCTCACCTCTTCTCTTCAATTTACACAAAAGTTCTCCAAAAGGAGAAGTGGGTAGTGCCCAAATCTTCCACCTTCTTGAGATATATAGGGATCTTCCAACCCTACACTTTTTACCACAAGTGCTCACACATGTGTGATTCTTGTGCCAATTCCAAGAACCTTTGGGGAGTGGGAAGTTGAGAGTGACAAGTCACTTTTCCCAAGCCCCAACACTTTTTGAATTCGTCACATTCATGAATGTGGACTTTTGAGGGGTCTTTTCACACTCTAAGGACAAGTTCACATGTCAAAAAGGTTCCAAACCCATAGGTATAAGTCCTAGGGATCTATTCTTGTTCAAAAACCAAGGAAATTGACTCAATAATCCCTTTTTAAAACCCACAAAAGAATCCATACGAGTTTTGATCTTGACCAAGGGTTCCAACCCCAAACAAACTCACATCACATGACCTAAAATTGGACTCTACTCAAACATAATCACCCAATCAAAATAATAACCTCAAACCCTTCCTAAGTCAAATAGGGCTACACTTAGAACTTCCCAAAGGTATGTTTGATTTGATTCCAATATTTATCCATCCTCAACAAGAAGTCTTTTGATTTGCACTTGATGGTTATCCCTTCTCATGCTAGCACTGTTATCTTTTCAACCTTTAATGTTAATCCCACATCGACTCATTTAATTTCCTGCACAACATAATTAAGCACAGTTAGACATATTAATAAACAACATTAATTGTAAATCGAATATTTGTAACTTTATTCATGAATCATTTACATAGCTAATTACTCTTTCAATGTAATACGACACAACAATTATCTTATTTCAAATTCATCTCATAAGTTCGAATCTCATACAATAATTTGCATGCACATACATCTTCATTAATTAAAATAACAGTGATATATCATAACGTAAAACTATAAGGTTACTGTTTAGATAATTCATATCGCTTGCAATATATCTAACCATCTATTTAGGAGGAATATATAACACTTTAAGATTGTATTAGTCACATGCAAAGAGAGGCCTTACATCTCCCTCCCCTTAGCTTAGACTTCCTCCTGGAAGTCGTTAAGGTTTGAAAACATAATCTCAATATAAGAACAATTATATCAAACTTACTAATTAATTTTACTTTCTTGATGGAAGAATCAAAAAATTTAGCTATAAGCACACGTTAGAGACAAATCTCTCCCATGAATTAAATATTTAAATACGTAGAACGAAATTTCTCATAATGGAACATTTATTTCAAATGCTAACAACAATCCTTGTAGTTCAAGTTTATTAACAATGTAATCAACTTCAATTACATTACACATAAATATATCTACATGGATTCATATCCTTTTATACACCTCCAAAATTTCTTTGCATCATAACATATACATCACTCATGATGTTAGAAAATACTTTTTTTCATTGACCAATCATGTCTCAGAATTATTAGCTTCACATTTTGTCTAAATATATGCTTAAGAGAACATTTTACCTTAAAATTATGGCACTCATACCATGTCTCAAATAATATTAACTTTGCTTCATATGTTACCATTTTTTCACATAGCTCATAGGTATGCCACATCACATTTATTTGTAATTTCACATGTACACACAACAATAGCAAGGATGCTCTTCCCAATTAGGTGCGCCTGTCCTCATGTAAAGGATGCTCTTCCCAATGGGTGCGCCTATCCTCATAAAGTCACATAATTTACAACACAAGGCTCACACAATGGGGTTTACAAGGATGGATATTCTTGGATACCACTCAAGGTCCTTCTCTAAGGACTCCTCCATAGGAATAATCATAGAATGAAGGGAATAATGGATTAATGACCGTCCCATACCGGTCCCATTCACAACCCCTTTCAAAATAATTCCCTAATGCATCTACTCCCCTATACGACCTGCCAGGGAATCCCCCCCGGGATATGGCAGTTTACAAATTCCACATTACACCACACATGCCAGCAAATTTGCAACCAAGGGGAAAGCCTCAAACTGAATAACACAAGATCATAAACCAAAGTTTCAATAAAACTCCCAAGAGGGAACTATAAATTCAAGAGAAACAAAATAAAGATAAATTGTAGCTACATTGCAACATCCCAATCATAATTCAAAGGAAAAATTAAACAAATCCTTGAGGCAAATCAAACTATATAACAAATTCCAAATGGCTAAATAGCCTAAGTACATAAATGTAAAATTACACATTGCTGGCACATAATAAAATAAAATATCAATCAAGAATTATAAATAATTCATATCTCAACAATAAAATTGCACATTACAAGCACCATGTGACTTGATAAGCCACCTAAGGGGAGGAGGAAAATGGTGGTTCTCTAACCACATCAATCAAGAATTATAGCATGCAATAACTGGTGGTCCCTGACCACATAAATATGAATAGCAGGTGGTCCCCGACCACATTAATATACATCACTGGTGGTCCCTGAGCACATAAACATGAAGCACTGGTGGTCCCTGACCACATGAATATGAGTAACTGGTGATCCCTGACCACATAAGTATGAATCACTGGTAGTCCATGTTATTCCATCCTTTACCCATGGGTTATAAACATCAAGGAATAGGTTTGCACTATGAACCAACAAGTGTGGATCTCATATGAGGGGGAGTAGGCCACGGTCAATGTCCATGGGAAGATTACAATGACTTGACATAGATCCTTTATCAGGATTAGGGACAACACCCCAAGCTCGTAATCTCCTAATGGTAGACCATGTGCCTCTCAACCCCTATTTACTCTAGCTGGCATCACACTCCCATAAGGGGGGAACCAAATGCTAGGGGTACACATTTAACATAGAAATAAAACTAACACAAAGGAATACATCACATTTCATTTAACAGACACACTTATACACTTAACACATTCATTGTGAACTCACAACTCGCTAGCTTACATAAAGGCCATCACAAAGGGTACACATAGGGGACCGTACATGGCACCCCCTCACCATTATCCCAAGTTGGATACCTTGTATCTCATAATTGGGGCACATCACATTTACTAGTTTTCCACTTCACAAGTCATAACACAATACACTTTTACAAAATTCACCATACTATAGAATAGAATAATACACTTAAATACAATCCAAATATTTTCTTAAAACAATATTCACTTTGCTTCTTAATTTTGAAGGTATCCACTCACTTTCATAAATAAAAGAAATCACTAGACGATGTGCAACCTTAGCTTAGATATATTACCCCATCTTCTTAGAACTCAACAATACTTGGTTCACCACACTTTCCATCTTGCTAAGTTAGTGTTTGGCACCACTTTAAAATAAAGATTAGTTTTTCTATAGTTATCATGCCATTCTTTTTGTTTTATTCAACTATGTTTGTTATGTTCACAACATATCCATACAAGTAATACCACTCTGTTTTTCACACGTGTTAAAGAGAGTTTCCTACTTAATAGGAAGATAATTACTTATTTGAAATATCACAACATGAGACAAATGAATAAATAAGTAAATCAAAATAAATAAACTCCATGCTTAAAACACATGACAAATCATGAAATAGTAATTCTCACAACTTATTAACATCTCTTTTATAAATCTTGTATTTTTCTATCTAAGGTTGAACCATCCAATCGTATTGTCATAATCCTCTTTTTCACAATCATAGCCCATCTAATCTCATAAGATGCATAATAAGTAAAAGTCTTGAAAAGTTTTACCTAATTTAAAGTTTTCTCCTTTACATTTGGTTGTAAATTTTCTTCCCCTAAAGAGTAATTATAGTCAGTGATATAGAATACACAACATTAGTTAGAAGTTTTACAAGTCTACTTTTGCATCTCTTATCTATATATTTTAACTTTCCCATCACATAATACACTGTGAGCCACACATAATCCATTACTCGATTTATAACTTCATACAATTGATTATGCACACACCCTTGAAGGTCAACACGCAATTGAGTGTGCTATTACTTCCTATATATGACATGCAATTTTATTTTTTTATTTTTTTATTTGGGCAGCAAGAAGTATTTGGTTTGAACACGTTTATAAGGGAGTAGTAATAGCATAAGCTCTAGATAACGCTTTAACTTCAAATTTTCATCTTAAAAAGATCTCATTACAAATCTCCTTATGTTTAATTATTATAAGGGGGGTGATTTAAACATTGTATTTGCTAGTCTTTAACCATCTTATCTTATTTGTATCATTCTATGCTTGTACCTTGACTTAAACATATAAATCATGTTGTTTCATTTACTATTTAATCCTTTAAACAATTGGACATAATAGCTCGGTATTTGTTATAGTTACATTAAGTTTACTAGGTCACCATTTACCTGTAAAAGTGCTTATATAACTTTTAAGTTTCATCCTTCAATTCTAGGTAACATCCAGTTTTGACCCCCCCCTTTTTTCTTTTTCTTTTTTCTTTTTTTATAGGGTTTACTGTGCAATGCAAGATTTCAAACATCGGTTGATGTTCTTAATCATGCAAACTTATCTACCAACCATAATTTAACTCACCTTAGAATCACAAACATTAATTAGTGGCTCTCTTTCATATGTTGAATTAGGATTTACATGAGTTTTAAGAGGCTTACGTGTTACTGATGATTGAAATATGGCATAAAATTGGTCCTATCACATCCTTAAGTTGCACCTAGATATCATCACATAGATCCAAGGATCATGTACTTCCAAGTTATATCGTAGTTCTCCCTTTATCCATTCTTTGTTTAACACTAGATGTGTTTGAAATGTATACATGATGAGATTTATGAGGTTTCTAGTGGGTACTCTTTGTTGAACATATAGTGTATCCATAAAATATGCTTATGAAAAACTTACTCTACAACCAGGGTTTGGGACATGCTAGGAATATTTATGGGTAAATCAATTCTTCATCTTAAGGTTACTCGAGAACATTTAGAAATTTCAAATACAACCTTTCTGGTTTGAGTTAACATTCCTTAATCAAGTTGCCTCTAATTTAGACATTAACCCCATCTTCATCTTTTTGATAAAACTCAACTATGAATCTCAATTTTAACTTTGCCTAGGGATCCTTAAATAATCATTGAGCTATTCACTCTTTTTCCTAACGTTGTGGGAATGGTTTATTTATTTATTTTCCAAATTCAAACTATACAATCAATAATAATTTATTCAATTACTTTAACTTATACTTCATTATCCATGATAATTGCAATACATCTAGTTTCCTAGAAGTTCCATCAATTTCCTAATGACTAATCACAATGGCAACAAGAATTTAGGGCTATGCAATTTCATAAATATTAAGATACTTTACATTATTCTTCTAGCTCATTAGGCTCCCATTAGACATTTTGAGCATCA
>VDFB02047230.1:237906630-238041407 GCA_007258455.2 Sequoia sempervirens | reverse complement strand
CACTTTCATCCCACTCTCTGATCTGCAAAATGATGTGATGACACAAATCAGGTTGCTCTCACAACAAGTGCTTGATCTTCAATCAGGGAAAACAACGAAGACACCAGGCAACTTGTTTCTATATCTATAAAGAAAGATAGAGTGCAGAAACAACTCTCCTAATGTCAAAAACTCAAGGAAGAATGTAGATATACTTTTAATTGTTTCAATTATAGTTCAATTAAGATGCACTTTGAAATAAATAGCAGAATTAGAGAATTAGACAAACACAAATGAACACCAGATTTACATGGGGAAACCCTTATGGGAGAAAAACCCACGACACCAAGAGAAGTCACTTTTTATTAGAGTAACAAATAATTACATACCAAGTTCTGACTTATCTTTCTGATGCCAGATTACAATAGCTTTCACAATGATCAATCTTGTACAGGAACCTTCAAGTTACAATCTTCACAGAATAGAAAATACTATGATACAATTCAAACTGCTCATCCAAATTTTCTTCGAACCAACCATGCTACTATGTAACTGAAAGCCATCTACAATTCCAAATTATATTCATGTCACTTCTAGTCTATTGAACTTCCTCTCAGAACTGCCACAACCGACTATCTTCCATTGATTCATATTCGACTTCTCTGATTGGTCCAACATAAACCACATAAATGGTCATCACTCAGTCAAAGGAGTTCACATTGTATCAGCATATCAGTGAGACACTAATCGTGTATCCCTATGCCACAAGACTCAATCATCGATGTATCCAAGAGTTGTTTCCATCGGCAAGAGGTTCCACTGAGCTTACAACTTGTATCGACCTCAGCATGCATATCAGTGAGACTATCGCTTTCGCCAGGACATCCCACCAAAGTCTCAAGTCATACCAAGTGCCAAATAATAGTTGGCAAGACTTATCACATTCGCAGAGAGTTCATACCAAGTTCTCAAGTCATATCGACAATAGACTTCTTCATCGCTAAGACACACATCCATCGTTGAGACTTTACTCTAAAGACTTTAAGTTACATCGAGCATCGAATGGTCAGCAAGACTTACCACTCTTGCTAGGAGTTCTTACCGAGTTCTGCAAGTTACCCTGAGACCATTAGTCGCTAGGAGTCATACCAAGAATAGAATACAACATTGACAAGACACTCCATCGGTCGCTGAGACTTCATACCAAAGTCATTGTGTCACCATGAAGACTTCAAGATTTTCCCCATCAATGAGACCTTTCTTCATCACTGAGACTTCTTCCTGAGACCCTTGTGTTACCCTGATGGCCATATTCTATCGATGAGACATTCTTTAATCACTAGGACTTCTTGAGTGTTGAAGTCACCCTAAAGCCCCTAGTCGATATGAGTCTCCCTGACGCCCGATATGAATGGACCGTCAGCTAGAGATCACCATGTGGTAAGAGATCACACCAAGCACAACATGTCACACCAAAGAATGTTGTGTGTAACCATTTGACAAGACTTCTGCAAGGTCACAGCGACCTGTACAAAACATAAGGCTACAAATCTGCTTGTCAGCCAGACATAGAATATGTCACACTGACTTGGCTCCAATAGAGGTTTCAGCCTATGGGATTGAGACATATTTTTATAAAAATCTCCCACTTGGATCACACAGGCACCTCCAGAGCACACCAAAACTACTAAAAATCATGGGCACTAAGCCCCATTGAACTGCCACACCACCTGAACTTGTCTATGCTCACTGGCTTCATCAATGCATCTACAACATTCTCTAGAGTATCAACTTTTTCCAAAATAACCTTTCCATCCTCCACCATATCCCATACAAAATGATATTGTACATCTATATGTTTCTTCCTGGCATGGAAAGTAGGATTCTTTGCTAGAAAAATTGCACTCTGACTATCACATAAAATAGTTATTTCCCCTGCATCAAAACCAATGTTAGAACACAAATGTTTTAACCAAACTACTTCTTTACAAGCATGAGTAGCTGCCATGTATTCAACCTCTATAGTGGACAAAGCAACTACATTCTACCGCTTACTCATCCAACTCACTGCACCACCATTCAACATGAAAGTATATGCACTCGTGGACCTCCTACTGTCAATGTCCCCTACCCAAATAGAATCTACATAGCCTTGAATACTGAGAGTCCTTTGACATTCAACAAAGTTCCCATGGTAACATAAAGCAAAATTTGAAGTTCCCTTCAAATATCTGAAAACTCTTTCCACAGCATCCCAATGTGTCCTTCCAGGATTAGTCATAAACTGACTAAGAACTCCCACTACTTGGGCAATGTCTAGCCTTGTACAGACCATTGCATACATAAGACTTCCTACCGCACAAGCATAGGGTACATTGGTCATGTCCTCCATCTCAGTAGGAGATTTTAGATAGTCTTCAATAGATAGCTTCATTCCCTGCAAGACTAGAACAACTAGCTTCTGGCAATCATTCATGAAAAATCTCTCTAGAATAGTCTTCATATACTTACTCTGACTGAGCCAAAGTTTTCTACTATTCCTATCCCTGGTTATCTCCATCCATAGAATATTCCTTTTTGCACCAAGATCTTTCATTTCAAACTTAGTAGACAATTGAGACTTAAGATCCAAAATCATCAACTCACTATTTCCTATGAACAACATATCATCAACATAGAGAGCAATAATAAGAACTTGATCACTTTCAGCTTTGTAATAGACACAATGATCAGATTACAAATCCCAAAATGCTAGGATTTAGGTGTCATCAACCTTGTAAATGCTTTATTTTAATATTCTCCTAAAGTGTTTTGTACTTTTAGCCATAAGAGGTGAAATTGTTTGACCAACAGTGGTGAAAGAGACTATGTAAATGGAGTGTTACCATTACCATTTATCCTTATGGAAAAGGACAAATTATCTAGGCATCCCACCTTGGAATCTTCTAAAATAAGGTTGTTGGGTCAAAAGAGGATGTTGTAAGAGCATCTATGACATGCATGCAAGTTGTCATAAGATGCTATGACAGTATGGCAAATTCCCTATGACAGAATATGCTATTTTTTGACCCCAGGCGCCCATGCATAAAAGATGCCTTATGACAGTTGTAAGAGCATCTGTAAGAGGCTATTTTTGGTATTTTTTGACCATTTCAAAGAGGGAGGCGTGGATTTTTCTAGGTGGTATTGCTTCCTATTGTTTGGTGAAACCATGGTGGTTTTCATCCTCACAAATCTCTATAAATTGGGGCCTTGAGCTAGTGTTATAAGAATTCAGTTTTGTAGGGTAACAGGGTGCTGTTGGATTTACAAGGAATGATAAGAGAAGTCTATTGCTGCATGTAATATTGGAGATTATTAGTAATATACTTGCCTCTCTTTCGGTGGTGGAGTTTTTTTCCCTTCAAGGTTTCTCCACGTAAATCTATTGTTGCATGTGTTATGATTTTTCTATCTCTCTCTCATTCTTTCTTCACACTAAGGCTAAGGTTAATCTACATATTTCAGATTTGCATTCACACATTTAAGTTCATATTGGAAGCTTTCTTCACCTTTTTTTTTAACATTTGGTATCAGAGCTAACGATTCTGTTAAGGGAGGGATGCTTTCCTTTTAGAGTGTTGAAGGTTTTTTGCTGCAGTGGGAGCTTTTGTGTTGTGGGTTTTGCAAATTTGTGATAGATTGCATACCATGGCCTCCACCTCTCATCTAGATATTGAGAAGTTCAATGGAACTGGTTACGAGATGTGGAAGTTGAAAGTGGAGGACCTTCTTGAGGAAAGAGATCAGTAGTTACCAGTTTCAGTTGAAAAGAAGCCATCTACTTCAACCTTGTCAAATGAAGATTGGAATAAGTTAGACAAGAAGGCTCGAGGGACTATTCAGTTGTGTCTCATAGATTCTATCCTCCTGAATGTCTCTTCAGAAGACATAGCATACAAGCTTTGGAGGAAGATAGGTGAAATCTAACAAACTAAGAGTTTGTCTAACAAGTTGTATCTCAAAAGATGTTTGTATTCATTAAAGATGAAGGATGGTGAATCTATTGCTGAACATTTGAATGCCTTTAATTTGATTATAAGTCAGCTTGCATCTATTGATGTTAAAATAGAAGATGAGGATAAATGCATTTTATTGATTTGCTCTTTGCTAGAATCTTGGGAAAATTTAGTTATTGCTATAACAAGTGGTGGTGCAGAACCTAAGATGGATACTATTATTCCCATACTTCTTTCAGAGGAGATGAGGAGAGAGACCATGCGTAGTGGCTCCCAAGATGCCTTGCATGTGTGAGGTAGGCCCAAGGAGAAAGATCCTAAAGGGGATAAGAAGAAGGATAAGTCTAAAGGATGATCTAAGACCCCTGGAAAGAGCAGAGCGAAGTGTTGGAACTATGGTAAATGAGGACATGTGAAGAAGGAATCTAGAAACAAGAAAAAGAATGTAGATTCCTCCACAGAAAAGTCCTCTAATAACGGTGATTCTAATGCTTTGATTATTTCAGCTAACACAATTTGTAATGATGCTTGGCTTATTGATTCAGGTGCTTCCTTCCATATGACTCCTCATAAGGAGTGGTTTTCTACATACAAAGAATATGATGGAGGAGAGGTCTTCATGGGTGATAATAGCTCACAAAAGGTTATTCGTAAAGGAAAGGTAAAGTTGTGTTTCAGTGATGGGAGGGTTAAAACCCTTGATGATGTTTTACATATTCCAGGACTTACAAAAAGTTTAATTTCGGTTTCCAAGTTGAATGATTCTGGGATGCATGTGACATTTGACAAGTCTGGTTGCAGGATGGTAAGGGGAAGTTTGGTGGTTACTAAAGGACCTCAGACAGGGAATTGATTTATGCTACATGCCTCTACTTTTTGTAACTCCTCTTTTGTAACTAGCACTGAAAGTGCATGTATGTTGTGGCACCATAGATTGGGTCACATTGGTGAAAAAGGTCCTAGGACCATACTTGATAAGAAACTAGTAGACAATATTTCTGATTAATCTGTTGGTAAAAATGATTTCTATGACGATTGTGTGTTTGGTAAACAAAATAGGTCATCATTTCCTAAAAGATCTAATAAAGCTAATGGATTGTTAGAACTTATTCATGTGGATGTGTGTGGTCTAGTGGATACAAATTCCTTGGGTAGATCTCATTATTATGTTTCCTTCATTGATGATTACTCAAGATATACTTGGATTTATTTTATGCATACAAAATCTGAAATTTTCATCAAATTTAAGGAATTTAAGGCATTGGTTGAAAAGCAAACAGATTATAAGATAAAAGTATTGAGATATGACAATGGGGGTGAATATTGTTCTAAGGAATTTGATGAGTTTTGCAAACATTCAGGAATGTTAGGCAAAAGACTACACCTTACACACCCCAACAAAATGGGGTAGTAGAAAGAATGAACTGTACATTAATGGAAAGAGCTAGGAGCATGTTAAGTAGTGCTAAGTTAGACAAATGCTTTTGGGCAGAAGCTGTTGGTACTGCTTGTTATTTAATTAATAGATATCCTTGTAAAGCTCTTGTTGATAAAACTCCTTATGAAATGTGGTTGGGTAAAAAGCCTCCAGTTTCACATTTAAGGGTCTTTGGTTGTGAGGCTTTTGTTCATGTGCCTCAAGAGAAGTGGTCTAAATTGGATCCCAAATCTCAAAAATGCATCTTTGTAGGTTATGGTGAAAATTTTAAAGGTTATAAAATTTGGAATCCACTAACTTGGAAGATGATATTTTCTAGAGATGTTATTTTTAGGGAATTTAGAGCTAACTCTGAAGATGTGCAACCAAAGGAAAAGTCAAAGACAATGCATTTTGAAACTAAGAAAGAAGATGCACATGTGGAAGAATAGAGAGATGGACAAGAAGATGGAGAAGATGAAGAGAGTTAGGATGAATCCATTGTAACAGAAGAAGTTGAAAACAATGAGGATGAACATGAGGAGGAACCTCTCACTCCAGCTTTGAGAAGATCCACAAGACAAAGAAATCCAGTTGATAGGTATAGCCCACCTAATTTTCATTGTAAATTTCCTTTGTTATGTACTGATGATGAACCTAGATCTTTCAGGGAGGCTCTCTCTTCAGAAGAATGTGAGTCTTAGATGCAAGCCATGCATGATGAGATGATGTCATTGAAAAACTATGACACCTGGGATCTTGTTAGTTTTCCCAGAGGAAGAGAGGCCATTGGTTGTAAGTGGATATATAAAAAGAGGTTTGGAGCGGACGAAAAGTTGGAACGGTACAAGGCCAGATTAGTGGCCAAAGGCTACTCCCAGAGAGAGAGAGTTGATTTTGGTGAAATATTCTCTCCACTTGCTAAGTTAACTTCTATTAGATTCCTTTTATCCACTGCTGCTGCTTATGATTTAGAAATAGAACAAATGGATGTTAAAACTGCTTTCTTGCATGGGGATCTAGATGAAGAAATTTATATGCAACAGCCTGATGGTTTTGTTGTGAAAGGAAAAGAACACTTGGTTTGTGGGTTAAAAAGGTCTCTATATGGTTTGAAATAGTCACCTAGGATGTGGTACCAGAAGTTTGATGCATTTGCATTAAATATGGGTTTTGTTAGAAGTAATGAGGATCATTGTGTTTATTTTGAAGTTATTGATGATCAGATACTGATTATTGTCTTATATGTGGATGATATGTTGTTTAGTGGTAACAATAAGGCAATGATTAGGGAAATTAAAACTCAGCTTTCTGGCACATTTGATATGAAAGATTTAGGTGCTACTAAATATATTCTTGGGATGGAAATCATTAGGGATCAGGTTCACAGAAAGCTTTGGTTAAGTCAGAGTAATTATGTTAACACTATTTTGCAAAGGTTTAATATGCAGGACTATAAACCAATAAATATTCCATTTCCTATTGGTACTAAGTTGAATTTAGATACGTGTCCTAAATCGGATGATGCTATTGATGAAATGTCTAAAGTTCCTTATGCTAGTGTTGTTGGTAGTTTAATGTATGCAATGGTTTGTACTAGACCAGATATAGCCCAAGCAATGGGAGTTTTAAGCAGGTTTATGTCTAACCCTAGTAACAAACATTGGACTTTTGTTAAAATGGTATTTAGATATTTGCAAGGAACTTCTGATTACTGTTTGGTTTATCATGATACTAACAATGTTGATAATTCATTGGACATATAGGGTTTTGTTGATGCAGATTGGGCAGGTGACTTGGATAGTCGAAGGTCCACTAGTGGCTATGTGCTTACTTTGTTTGGAGGAGCAATGAGTTGGATGAGTAAAAGACAACCTACAGTTGCCTTTTCTACCACTGAAGCAAAGTATATGGCTGCTACACATGCCTCTAAGGAGGCATTTTGGTTACAGAGACTTGGTAATGGTATTGGTTTTGATTATAGTATAGTGAGGATCGGATGTGATAGTCAGAGTGCCATATGTTTGGCTAAAAATCCTATGTATCATGCTCGTACTAAGCATGTTGATGTTCAGTATCACTTTGTGTGAGAAATGGTTGAGAATGGAAAAGTCTTGATTAAAAAAGTTGACACTTTGGATAATGTTGCTGATTCTCTTATGAAGCCAGTTACCATAGAAAAGTTCTCTTGGTGCAGAAAGGCCATGGGCCTTGATCACTGAACTGAATTCTATGTATTTGTATCTCTATGAGTGTAATTTACAATGTATGATGTCAAGTGGGAGAATGTTAGGATTTAGGTGTCATCAACCTTGTAAATCCTTTATTTTATTATTCTCCTAAAGTGTTTTGTACATATACCCATAAGAGGTGAAACTGTTTGACCAACAGTGGTGAAAGAGACTATGTAAATGCAGTGTTACCGTTACAGTTTATCCTTATGGAAAAGGAAAAATTAGCTAGGCGTCCCACATTGGAATCTTCTAAAATAAGGTTGTTGGGTCAAAAGAGGATGTTGTAAGAGCATCTATGACATGCATGCAAGTTGTCATAAGATGCTATGACAGTATGGCAGATTCCCTATGACAGAATATGCTATTTTTTGACCCCAGGCGCCCATGCATAAAAGATGCCTTATGACAGTTGTAAGAGCATCTGTAAGAGGCTATTTTTTGTATTTTTTGACCATTTCAAGGAGGGAGGCGTGGATTTTTCTAGGTGGTATTGCTTCCTATTGTTTGGTGAAACCATGGTGGTTTTCATCCTCACAAATCTCTATAAATTGGGGCCTTGAGCTAGTGTTAGAAGAATTCAGTTTTGTAGGGTAACAGGGTGCTGGTGGATTTACAAGGAATGATAAGAGAAGTCTATTGTTGAATGTAATATTGGAGATTATTAGTAATATACTTGCATCTCTTTTGGTGGTGGAGTTTCTTTTCCTTTGGAGTTTCTCCACGTAAATCTATTGTTGCATGTGTTATGATTTTTCTATCTCTTTCTCATTCTTTCTTCACACTAAGGCTAAGGTTAATCTACATATTTCAGATTTACATTCACACATTTAAGTTCATATTGCAAGCTTTCTTCACCTTGTTTTTCAACACCAAAGACAATACAAAAGTATCAAATTTCTATTACCACATTCTAGGTGACCGTTTTTACCCATACAGAGACTTTTTAACTTGCAAACTAGTTTCTCTTTACCTTTCTCCACAAAGTGCTCAAGCTGGGACATGTAAATCTCTTCTTCAAGATCACCATGAAGAAATGTTATCTTCACATCCATTTGTTTGACCTCTAATTCATACACTACTGCAAGTGATAAAAGAAATATGATAGATGTTAGCTAGGCTATAGGAGAAAAAATTTCCCCATAATCAATTCCCTCTACCTGGGAATAACCCTTTGCAACCAACCTTGCCTTATATTTTTCCACACTAGCATCCAAACCAATCTTCTTTTTAAATACCCATTTGCAACCAACAACTTTTTTGCCTTTAGGCAAGGGCACCAAACTCCAAGTTTCATTCTTTTCTAATGATGCCATTTATTCATTCATGGCTTCCAATGAAGAGTCTCAATCAAACATTTTAAATGCCTCTTTCACAGTCCTAGGCTCATCAGTGCTAGAAATTAAAGCATAGGCACAAGTAGAATCTATCAAAGAGAACCCATACCTATTAGGTTGCTTTCTTTCATGAGTTGACCTCCTCAATTGTTGAGGTAGAGGTTCTTCTTCTTCTTCAGAACTTTCAGAACTGCTTGAGCTCTCCTCAGTTTCAAGTACATTTTAAATTTTCAATTCCTCTTTCTCTGGTGTAGGAGGAATTACAACTACATCCTTATTGTTTCCTGACTTTGTCTCTAACTGTAGATCCAAGGTAGAAGGTTTCAGCTCATGAAAGATTACACTTTTTTTGTATACAACCTTCTCTGTGTCAGGATTCCAAAGCTTGTATCCTTTTATGCTAGCACTATAGCCAATAAAAATATATTTGATAGCCTTGTTCTCCAATTTAGATATTTTCTCATATGACACATAAGCATATGCGTCACAGCAAAAAAAATGAATATTTCTTAAAGAGGGCTTCTTACCAAACAACGCTTCCAAAGGTGTTTTCTCAACAAGGGTGAAATTTGGACATTGATTAATCAAGTAACATGCAATAGCAACAGCCTCAGCCTATAACTTCTCCTCCAAGCCAGCACTAGTCAGCATACTTCATGCTCTCTCCATCACTGTCCTATTAAACCTTTCTGCAACTCCATTTTTTTTTGGAGTATAAGGTTTAGTCTTATGTCTTTTAATCCCATGGTCTTTACAATACCTCTTGAAATCATTAGAAAAAAATTCACTGCCATTATGAGTCTTTAAACATTTAATTTTTCTTCCCGTCTAATTTTCTATAAGGTTCTTAAATTCCTTAAATTGACTGAACAGTTCTGATTTACTTTTCAAAAAATAAACAAATGTTCTTCTCAAATAATCATCAATGAATGATACATAGTACCTTGAATTAGACAAAGAAGGAACATTTACTAGACCAAATACACTAGAATGAATATAATCTAGCAAACCAGAAGATTTATGAGGACTTGAATAAAATGAAACACAGTGCTATTTTCCATATATATAATGTTCACAGAATTCAAATTCAAGGTTACAATCTACAAGCCCCTCAACCATGTTTTTGTTCTTCAAGGTTTATAAACCTTTCTCTCCAATGTGACCTAGCCTATGATGCTAGAGCATAGTCTTTTCTGTTGGAAGTTTAACTTCCATAGAGTTTATACAATTAGGAACATTTACCTCTTTTCCTCTATGAGTAGCTTTCTGTGACATCCATCTTGTACAAGGTACCAACATGAGCACCCCTTGCTAGCACCATTGAGCCTCTAGTCATCTTGCAGCCATTTCCAAACAACGTGACTTGCACTCCAATATCATTCAGCTTACTAACAGAAAGTAAGTTTTGAGCCAGACTTGGTATATACATTAGATCATTAATTCCCTTCACTCTTCCATCAGGGAATTGAATTTTGACTCTTGCACAACCAACAATTTCTAAAGTTGAATCACTTGTCAAGAACACCTTTCCACCATCGTATTCTTCATACTTAATAAAGTAGTCTCTATGAGATGTCATGTGGAAAGATGCTCTAGAATCAATCAACCAAACATCATTTGATGCCTATGTAGCCAAGGCTACAATGAAGGCATCTGCATCACTATGAGAAGAGTCATTGTTGGAAGAATACTTCTTCTTCTTCTTCTTCTTCTCCTCTTTACAATCCTTTCATACATGACTAGGTTGTGCACAGTTCCAACACTTCCCCTTGGAATTCATGCCAGGAGACTTTGATCTCCCCTCTATTATCAATTTGGACTTCTTGTCCTTCTTCTTGTCTTTCTCTTTCAATTTTCCTCTAGCAACAAGAGCCTCCTTCGAGATCTCAGAATATTTCCTTCTCATTTCTTCTAATAACAAAGAAGCAACAACATATTCCATCTTGAAAGTGGATGTTGTACTCCCAATAGCCATCACCAGGTGACCCCTTGAGTCTAGAAAAGAACACAATAACAGCATACAACGATCCTCTTCATCAATCTTCACACCAACGTATGTTAATTGTGCAATTTGAATGTGTTCAAATGATCAGTAGTAGATCATCCTTCCTACATTTTCAAACTATACAACTTCTTCCTTAGGAATAGTTTATTCATCAAGCACTTCCCCTAATAAATAGATGCCAGTCTCTTCCACAAGGAAAATGCAATCTTCTCTTCATGCACATTCAAAAGAACAGAGTCTACCAAACAGAGCCTTATCAACCCCTTAGACATTCTATCTACAAGGTCCGAATCTTCTTGCTTCATGCCTGTAGGTTTAGTTCCAGACACAAAAAGCCACAGATCACGATCCACTAAGAGATCTTAAATTTTAAGTTTCCACAACTCAAAATTACTGCCATTGAACATCTCTATTTCAATCTTTCATGACGTTCTTGCCATCTCAATCTGTAATTTGAATTAACAAACTTCTATTGGACTCCCACTAAATAGAAATGACTTAAAAAACCTAACATACCCAGAAGGATAGCACAACTAGCCAGGATTTGATACCACCTATAAGGAAAGCTAGTGTATGGAAACAACTCTCCTAACTTAAAAAAATCAGGTAAGAATGCAAATATACTTTTAATTTTTTCAATTATAGTTCAATTAAGATGCATTTTGAAATAAATAGAAGAACACAGAGAATTAGAAAAACATAGATAGGTATGTGCAGGATCATGATGGGCCAAAAAGTGGCAATATGATGGGTTTTTGTAGGGTATGTGGCTAACAACTTTTTTTTAACCCAAAATTGATGAAATGAAAAGGGTTTTTAATGGAGATTATCAGCTTTCCACCAATATAAATTATTCTTTACTTTAAATTTAATAAGTAATTATTATTTATTTTCTATTTGAATTACAACTAAAGTCCTGATTGATAGGTTGATTGAAAAAAATATAGCTTTCAAACGGTATCACATTTTTTGAATTTGAAACATGTGTCACATTCTATGCTTCACATACTATAGGATTAAAAAAAGAAAGAAATGAATTTCATGAAGTTTTGACCAAGTTACGGTGGTTAGACATACGAGTTTTTTTATTTTTTAAAAGTTGTAATAAAAAATTCATAATTAATTATTTACTTGGAAAAAATTATAAAAAAATATGCATCACATCGAGACATGAGTCCTCTACTTATATCTAAAGTCTTATAAAAAAATATTATCATTTTATTGTGGTTAGGGTGGTCAGAAAAACACCTACTTCTTACTTTTCCCTGAAATTTAAGTACTACTGCATTGAAATTTCAAATTTTCACCAAATAGATTTTTTTTAAAAAAATAAACCTCATAGTTTTGAAACTACATTCAATTTGCTACAAATTCTATTCTTACATATTTTTGAAATAATATAGATCACTTATTCAAATTTTTACATCAAGTTTCTAACTCTGATTTTTTGAATTTTTTGCCACTTAAGGGCCTATTTTTTCCATGATGATCCTGCACATACCCAGATGAACACCAAATTTACATGGGAAAACCCTTACAGGAGAAAAATCCACCACACCAAGAGAAGTCACTTTGTATTACAATAACAAATAATTACATACAGAGTTCTGACTTGTCGTTCTGATGCCAGATTACAACATTCACAATGATCAATCTTGTATAGGGACCTTCAAGTTATAGTCTTCATAGAATAGAAAATACTCTGATAGAATTCAAACTGGTCATCCAAATGTTCTTCGAACCAACCATGCTACTATCTAACTGAAAGCCATCTATAATTCCAAATTATATTCATGTCACTTCCAGTCTATTGAACTTCCTCTTAGAATCGCCATAGCAGACTATCTTCCAACAGTTCATATTCAACTTCTCTAATTGGTCTAGCATAAGCCACGTAAATGGTCATCGCTCGGTCATAGGAGTTCACATTGTATCGACATATCTATGAGACACTAATCGTGTCTCCACGGTGCCACATGACTCAATCATTGATGTCGCCAAGAGTCATTTCCATCGGCAAGAGGTTCCACTAAGCTTACAACTTGTATCAACCTGAGCATGCATATCGGTGAGACTATCACTTTCACCAAGACATCCCATCAAAGTCTAAAGTCATACCGAGTTCCAAATAATAGTTGGAAAGACTTATCACATTCACAAAGAGTTCATACCAATTTCTCAAGTCATACCGACAATAGACTTCGTCATCGCTAAGACACACGTCCATCATTGAGACTTTACTACAAAGACTTTAAGTTACATCAAGCACTGAACGGTCAGCAATACTTACCACTCTCACTGAGAGTTCTTACTGAGTTCTCCAAGTTACCCTAAGACCATTAGTCACAAGGAGTCATACAGAGAATAAACTACAATATCAGTGAGACACTCCATCAGTCATTAAGACTTCATACCGAAGTCATTATGTAACCGCGAAGACTTCAAGATTTTCCCCATCAACGAGACCTTTCTTCATCACTGAGACTTTTTCCTGAGACCCTTGTGTTACCTCGATGGCCATATGCTATCGGTGAGACATTCTTTAGTCGCTGGGACTTCTTCTTGAGTGTTCAAGTCACCCTGAAGCCCCCGGTCGCTATGAGTCTCCCCGACGCTCAATATGAATGGCCTGTCGCTGAGAGATCTCGAAGTGGTAAGAGGTCACACCGAACAAAAAATGTCACAATGAAGACTTGAATGTGTAACCATTCAGAAAGACTTCTGCAAGGTCACAATGACCTGTACAAAACATAAGGCTACAAATTTGCTTGTAGGCTAGACATAGATTATGTCACACCGACTTGGCTCCAATAGAGATTTTAGCCTATGGGATTGAGACATATTTTTCTAACAGTATCCATTTGACAAGAGCCTAGTGATGAAACCATTCCCCAAGGGATTTGAAATCCCCAAAGTTGATAAATATCAAGGGATAGGAAACCTTGAAGATCACATCAAGGAATTCTAGGTTTATTGCATGGAAGTCGCATATGATGATACTTATATGATGTAGCTATTCCCTAGGAGTTTGGTAGGCCACACTATGGAATGGTTCTCTCACTTACCTTCAGGCATTAGAAAATTTCAAGAAATTATAGATGCATTCATTAAGAACTACACATGCAACATTGTAATGGATGTTAGTCTAGAAGAACTCTCAGCTCTGAAACAAGGAAAGGGTGAATCTTTCACTTCATTCCTACAACAATGGTGATCCAAGGCCAATCGGAGTGAGTGGAACATGCCAGAAGAAAAATTTTGCACCATCATAGCCAACCTTGAAGGCCACTTGGCATTTCATCTCAAGGTTTAGGGCATCACCACATATGATCAGTTGATCCCCAAGGTGCTCAGCATCGAAAGAGCCCTTATGACTCAACCCATGGAATCAACATCAATACCTTGAACAAGAAAACAACTGTCCACCATCCAATTACAATGATAAACCTTGCACATGGGCAAGGAACAAAAATGTTACTAATGATGGTGTCATCAATGCCAAGGTGATCATTAGTGCTCCTCTCCAACATACACCCGCACCACAAATCCAAACACAACACCAAAACAATCAGCATGCAACACAACAACCGAACCACAATCTGACAATCAATAATCTCAATGATAAAAGGGGACCACCTCAATGCAACAAGAGTTATCCCAAGTGAAGGTACACTAATTTGGGGGAATGATTAGAAGTCATCATGAAAAAGATGATAGACGAAAAAATCATCTAGGATCCTACAATTGAGAATTACCAAGAATCCGATGTCAAACCTCCTTGGTATAATGAGAATCAACTTTGCAAATTCTACAAAATAAAAGGCCATACCACAAATAGTTGCATGATATTGAAGAAAATTGTTCAAGATCTCATCGATAAAAGAATTATAAATGTGGAATAGCCTATAGGAAATCAGGATCTTTAGATATATACGAATCCGATGTCGAATCATGGTAACAAAGGGAATAACAATGATAAAGGGAAAGGCACCCATGCAAACATGAACCATGTGTACGAAACTGTTGTTGCCTCCCTAGATGAATACTGCATAGTCATCACCATCAAAGGCACCCATGTCAATTGTGGAGTCACCACAAGAGGCAGCAAAGTCACCATTGCAGGATCATCCAAGCCAAATAAAGTCCCTACATCCAGATTAGTTCCTAATGGCTACATTGTCCTAGATCAACTCAAGAGAACACCAACGCAAATCTCCATCATGGAGTTGCTAAAAATCTCATCTACTCATAGGAAAATTCTTGAAGAAGCATTAGCCTCATCCATTATCCCCCCTGATCTTGATGGAGAGCAATTCCAAGCTATGGTTAGAAATATCATTATACCTAATCTTCTCACATTCTTTAACCAAGATTTCCCAGCTCATCTATCTCACAATTGTGCAGTTCACTTATAAGTCATAGTACATAAGAGAAAATTCAAAAGGGTCTTGGTGGACGGAGGTACGGGTTTGAATATATGTTCTCTCAACCTCATTAAACAATTGAAAATACCAGAGGATTCTATTGAAAAATTAAAGGGTATCACAATAAGAGCATATGACGATCAAGAAAGAATGTCCCAAGGGACAATCAAACTCCCTATTCAAGTAGGGTGGGCTCTCAAGGAAACCACTTTTCAGGTCCTGGACCTTGACTTACCATATAACATTCTTCTGGGACGTCCATGGATTCATACAATGAAGGCAGTAATGTCTACTTTCCATCAGTGCATAAAATTCACACATGAGGGACAAGAGGTCACCATTCACGAAGATCTTGAACCTTTCTCATACTAAAAAAATCTTGAATAAAAGTATTACAAAATCCCCCAAGTACCAAAAAAATGATGAGGGCCCATCCACAAAATACATCGATCCCACCACCCTCGCATCCACTTCTGTGACAAAGATACCCACCACTCCTGCCATTCCCACCATCTCTGACATCAAGCTCATCATCCAAGAAAATGGCTATGGAAACTACAAGCTCCCTAATAATTCTCTTGTGGTAGGAGAGTTACCACAATCTCCTAGATCATAGGGATGACCGTAAATAAATGAAGCCCCAACATCCCAAACATCTCCAGAAAACTATACCACATTTATAAGATGGGGCGATCTTGGACGAGAAGTTATTGAGGAAGATCCATCTCACCTGTTGTATCAAGATGAAAGACGAGCACTTGAACTACAAATGGATGATAGGAGCAAGGGTCTGCAAATGATGCTTGCAATGGGCTATGATAGAAACCAAAGACTTAGAAAAAATGACAATGGGCTTATAATACCTATCATGCCAGAGACACGACCAATAACAAATCTTGGCCCTGGATGTACCCCTCCATGTATAACCATATGAGGCCGAAGTCCACTAGTTAGAATAGTTAATAATCCTCCTCAACCAACCCCAACAGAACTATGATTACTAGTGTCTACAGGTAGAGTCATAGATAACTTTACATTTGATATAACTGACGTCTGTAGTAGTAGCGATGATGAGGATCACCTAAATAACTTACCCAAGCTATTCGAGGATACCACTCTTTGCATGATTAGCACCCTCTCCTTTGAAATAGACCATCAAAATCATGAGATTCATCTAGTATATCCCCAACTCATCAACTACAACCAACAAGGACCACTGATTCTCGATACATTTGAAAACGATGAGGCACTCTCAGAATTCATGGGATTGTAGGACAAAATTCCATATGGGGATCACAAAGTAGGGTTTATAATGGATTTGGACACACATGCCTATTATGAGGAAACAATTGAATCCTTCAGTCGCAAAAGTGAGAAATTAAGAATAATATCCAAGTCCTTGAGTGAAAACCACACTGTGGCACTCTCTGATAAGACAAACATAAAAATAAAGGACATATACAATGGTGAAAACCTCTCTGAGGCACCTGAGGATGGCGGATTCAATCTTCCTTTAAGAACTCTTCATTTGGAAAAGTTAGTAGTCTTAGCAGAAAAATGCAATCCTGTCAACCTAGGAATAGAGGAGACCCTGCATATCACATTCTATGTAGAATCACTACTATCAGAAGAGCAAGAGCTCCTAGCAGCCTTCTTAAGAGAAAGATAGATAAAGTTTGCATAAAGTTATGTTGACATGCCAGAACTTGATCCAAAGACCATGGTTCAACACTTAGCAATATTTCCAAAAGCAAAGCCTGTCAGACAAAAGCTTCAAAAAATGCACCCTTAGATCACCTTATTGGTCAAAATGGAGCTAAAAAAGCTTCTAGATGTAGGATTCATATGACCAATAGATTATCCAGAGTGGGTATCAAATTTGGTACCTATTTCAAAGCCTGACGGAGCCATTAGAATTTGCATAGACTTCAGAGATTTGACCAAAGCATGTCTAAAAGATAACTTCCTACTTCCAAATATTGACATGATAGTAGATATGATAGTAGGACATGAGATGCTATCAATAATGGATGGATTTTTTGGATACAATCAAATCATGATAGCAAAATAAGATCAACACAAGACAACTTTCACTTTCCCATTGGGGACTTACTGCTAGAACATGATGCCATTCGGCCTAAAGAAAATAGGAGCAACATACCAGAGGGCCATGACATTGATATTCCATGACATGATCCATAAGACAATTGAAGACTATGTCGACAACATCCTAGCTAAATCCAGAAAAAGAAAAGATCACATAGAAACCTTAAGTGCCATTTTTGAAAGATTGGAGGACTACAAAGTTAGACTAAATCCCAAGAAGTGCGTCTTCATCATACAATAAGGTAAATTGCTAGGATATATAGTTTCCATGAGGGGTATCGAGGTGGATCTAGAAAAAGTGAAAGCAATCCTCGAAACGGAAGCACCAAAGACATTAAAACAATTGAGGCCTCCAAGGTAGACTTCAATCCATTTGAAGATTTATAACCCAATTGGTAGATAAACATAACCCATATTCTCACCTACTCCATAAGGGAGTAGCACACAAATGGGATGCCAGGTGTGAAGAGGAATTTACCAAAATCAAAGAATATCTACTAACACCACTAGTCTTAATGCCACTCATCCCAAAGAAACCATTGATCTTATACGTATCAGTAACAACAGTAGCCCTTGGAGCTCTCCTAGTTCAGCATGATGAAAATGGAACAGAAAGGGCCATCTATTACATTAGCAGGAAAATGGTTGGTCATGAGCTAAAATATTCATTCATTGAGAAAGCATGTCTCGTAGTAGTGTTTGCATCTCAAAAATTTAGACATTACATGTTGGCACACAAGATAAAGCTCATCTCCAAAATTGATCCTCTCAAGTACCTACTATCAAAGGCAATGGTCATGGGATGAATGGAAAAATGGGTAATGATATTATTAGAATATGACATCAAATATGTGGAGAGGAAATCAATCAAGGGCCAAGTCATCACAAACCAACTAGCAGAAGCACCAATCTATTCCAAGAACCCTCTTGTCTCAAAGTTTCCAAATGAACCCATTTTCAACCTCAACATAGCTGACCACTGGAAACTATGCTTCAATGGATCATACACACAACATGGATGAGGAGTTGGTGTCTTCTTCATCACCCCACAAGGGGATTGCATACCAAGGTTTTACAAACTACCATTTCCTTGCACCAATAGCATTGCATAATACAAGGCTTTGACTATAGGTCTCAGAATAGTAGTACAATGGAACATCATATCTCTCAAAGTGTACAGAGACTCCCAATTGATCATAAATCAAGTCAATGATGAATACTAGACCAAGGATGACAAGCTCACTCCATACAAGAAATTGGTGGAGACTCTCATAGAATCCTTCATCGAAATTAAATTTGAGTATATACCTAGAGCCAACAACAAAGTAGTAGATGACATGGCAACAATTGGGTCCCTATTGGATATCCCAAACAATGTTCCAAAATATGGATTCCTGATAGAGCAGCTTCTCTTACCCACATTCAAGGTACCAGAATCAGAATTCGTGTGAAAAATTGTTGGTCCCAGTGATCCTTGGTACCATGAAATTTATACATACCTTCGAATAGGACTCATACCCACCAACCTACCTTCAAACCTAAAATGATACTTTGTTAAAAAGGCATCCAAATTTTTCATCCTAGGTGATACCCTATATCATAGGAGCATAGAAGGAACCATACTACACTGCATAAACACTGAGGAGGCATTAACCACTCTAATTGAAGTATGTAATGGTATTTGTGGTTCACACTCGAGTGGAATGACCATAGCTAAGAAATTTTTGAGGATGGGGTATTCTTAGCCCACAATGGAACAAGAAGCACATGATTATGTCAGAAAGTGTCTACAATGTCAGCAGCATGGTGATCTCATTCATGCACCAGCTCAAGAACTTCATCCTATCATCACACCATGGACCTTTTCGCAATGGGGACTTGATTCATTGGGAAAATCACACCTACCTCATCTAATGGCCTCAAATTCATCATAACCGCAACTGAGTACTTTACTAACTGGGTGGAAGCCATACCCATGACATACATAACTAGGAAGTAGATCTCAAAGTTTATCCTGAACTACCTCATTTTTTAGTACGGTGTCCCACAAGCTATTATCTTAGTTAATGGGACACCATTCAAAAATAAGGATGTCTATGGCTTGTGTGAGAAATTCAAAATCCAACATTGCTTCTCTACCCCATACTATCCCCAAGGCAATGGCCAAGAAGAAGCTACGAACAAAACCATTTTGAAAATCCCCCAGAAAGCAGTCAATGACACAGGTCATGACTAACACCTACAACTTAGTCCTTCCCTCTGGTCCTATCAAACCAGCATCCACACACCCACCGATGCCACCCCTTTCTCCTTGGCCTACAAATCAAAAGCAGTACTCCCCGTTGAGATCAAGCTCCCATCCCTCAGGATATCACCGCAAAACCTCATCATGGATGAAGAGTACCGGGTATCAAGACTAAATGAGCTAGAGTTATTAGATGATAGATGTATAGATTCTTTGAATCATTTGCAAGTCTATCAGAATAGACTCAAAAGGAGCTACAATAAGAAAATTAGAAGCACGATGTTCCAAGTCAGAGAATTAGTCTTAAAATAAAATCAGAAGAATGTCCCAAACCCAAGAAACAAAGGAAAATTTGAACCCAATTGTCTAGGACCTTTTGTAATCACAACAAGTTACAAGTCAGTGGCATATCAGTTATCAACACCCAAAGGGGAACCTCTACAAGAGCCTATGAATAGCTCCCATCTCAAATAAAATTATGCCTAAATCTTTCAAGGTATAGAACCAAAAAAACCAAAAAACAAGAAAATGTCCTAAAAAAATGGTCACTTCAGTGAAAACCTGGGAAACAAGTGTTTTCGTGACAACCAAAAAAAAAATCCAAAAAAATTAGGAAAAGGATCAAAAATAGTAAAGAAAAAAATCGTCCTCTAGTGAAAACCACTTCGGTGGCACTTTGGGCAAGTACCTTGGTGAAAACCTAGAAAATAGGCACCTTGTGTAAATAAGCACTTCCCATCCACCAGGATCCTTACGGCTTGTTCTGCATTATCCATCCATTTCACTTCCATCATCCATCACATTCAGGTTTCCATCCATCACTCATCCACTCGCATCCGCACCATAGCTTGGTCCTGTGTTCGTATCATGATCCCTCCTAGTACTACTTGACCCATCCCCAAGGTCAATTTGTCATGCCTTTATTGGAGTAGTCTATTTCATCATGATGGGGGCATGTTCTTATCGGATTGGATTCGTGTATATTCTTAAAGTCCTAAATATCAAAAAATCCAAAAACATAAAAAAACTAGAAAATACAAAAATATCAAAATATTAGAAAAATCCATGAACATTAAAACATTAGAAAATCCAAAAACATCAAAACATCACAAAATCAAAAAACATCAAAAAATCATCAAAATCCCAAAATGGGTCAAAAATTCAGCTAGAAAAGGGCCAAAAATAGAATCATCTTGTTGATCTACATCATCTCTGAGCTTGAACGTAGGAAAGGTTGATCTTTGATCATCCCCTGAGACACTTAGGTCAGTCCTTTAGGAGTCTGTCATAATAAACTGACATTTCATCATTTATATCTCCATCTATAAATCGGTCAAGTTGACAGTCAAACTACGTGGTCTCTATGTGTATAACGTAGGCAAGGCTAATCTGTTGATCAGCCCTCGAGGCCCCTAGGATAGGTCTTTAGATTAGTGTGTTGGTCAAAATCTCAGAAAATCCCAAAAACATTTGTAAAACCTTGAAAAATACAAAAAAAACCTCAAAACATTGCAAAACATCAAAAATAATCAAATATTTGAAAAAATCCATCTGTCTCATCTCACTTGCACCCACAATAAACACCATCCATAATAAACTGATCAACATCCTCAACCTTTGGTGAAACAATTAGAAACAAGTCTAGTAGGTTAAAAGTGAAAACTCAAAAATGTCAAGTTTCAGGTTTAAGCTAGAACGTAAGCAAGTTGGTCAATTATTTGTGTCAATAGTCCATAATCCAATCAATCCCATATCAATCATCTGATAACATCATGTCCTAGGATGTATCCTTCCTATGAGGGGCATTATTTATCAGAAAGAACACTTTGGATAAATGAAATGACGTGCCGCCATCCACTAACATACATGTCCTAGGATGTATCCTTCCTAGAATGGGCATTATATTTTTCCAATAAGTTTCGGTTGTTCTCCTTAAAAAAACATTCCCTTTTGGTTAGAGGTATTGAAGAACATCAACCTATTTGTGTGCTTTATCTTTATCTTTTGACTTATCTTATTGTGCATTTAGTCCAAGGACTTCTCAATGATATCTGAACAAAGGATTTAGAGAGATAGGAATGGGGCAATGATCATTATCCTTTTGTCTACTATGCTTGTTGGACGTTCTTGTAAAATAACCTTGGCAAATACTTTCTTTGTTAGATATGTATAGAGGATGTTTTTTATAGCTTGTTGACTATTGCATTGACTATTTATACATTTCTTCGATTTGGTCTGAGATGTTTGAAACTTCTAAAGTGCATCCTAGCAAGGTTTTCATATGTTAGGTGTGAACAAGAATATTGCTATCTATTTTTTGAGTCAAATTCCGTCACACTAAGTACTAGACCATCCTGGTCCTTTATACATTGATGCATCATACTTATGTGTGTTATCAAACATAAGGTAAGTGACCCTTTTAAAATCCTAATCCTTGATAAGAAAATAATCCATCTATCATCATCTCTCATAATTTTGGCTTGTTGGATCCTCTTGTCATCATCTAATTTCTTCTTTTCCGCACTAACATCGCATCATGAATAGTTAATCATCATTACCAATCCATTCATCTTGCAACCACGAACCATCAATATTCTGCATATCATCTCACATGCATAATCATCATCATAATATAGATCTGTTAGTCTAAGCATCTCATAAATCACATATCTACATAAATCATACATTTTCATAGTCATAGCATAACACATCATCCATCTCATCCAATCATCACATCATATCATCATTTAATTTATTTAAGATAATATAGATTTGTTATTCTAATCATCTTAAAAACATCTCATTTGCATCATCATCCATCTCATCCAATGATCACATCATATCATCATTTAAGTTGTTTAAGATAATATAGATTTTTTATTCTAAGCATCTTAAAAGTATCTCATTTGCATCATCATCCATAAACCATCCAGTTTAAACCTCTTTATCGCAAGATTGACCCTCAAATAGAATATTTTCGCTCAATCTCTCAAGGGGGCAATGTACTAGGGTATTTCTTCCTACTGGGGCATCCGAAAAAATCATAATTTTTTCAATTTTGATCACGGAAAGTTTATTATTTTAACCAATGCAACAAGTACATTGCTTCAAAAAGGGGAAAAATGTAGACATGCAAAACTAGCATTATGCATTCAATTAGGTCCATTCATTAAGTAAACTAGATTCACATCCATCCACTCATCTGGTAAATCAGGTTCATCATCCATTTAAATTAAATAAATTAACTTTATTTGATTTAAGCCTACCATTACCTCATTTAAATAAATCAATCAAATCCTAACATTTCATTAATCCACCTTTATCTTGCAAACATTCATTTAATTAAATCCCAAATGCATTTTCCATTAATTTTGATTTAAATAAATTCAAATATTCAAGTAAAATAATTCAAACTCACCTAATCATCAATTAAGCTAATCTAATCCCGATTAACCTAACCACCCATCACATCCTCTAGCTTTTCCCACTTGCACAAATAAATCAATTTATTATTAAAATCCTTATTTTCTTTCAACTTGGCATAAAAACAAAATATTCCCTCAAGTTTGAAAATAATGACAAGTTGACTTGTCACTTCCAACATTGCATTAACTTCTTCATTTCATGTCCCCCTCTCAACAATTATTTCACAATTTCAAATTTGAATTTCCCCCTCTTGAGCACATTGGCCAAAACTTGTACATTCCTCAACCTATGGCAACTTGACAAGTGGCCTCTTTTCATTGGTTTGTTTTTAGTCCCACATTCATCCATTTGGCCATTCTCTCATCAAAATAAATCTATAAATAGAGGGCTTAATCTTCATCAACTCATCTACATCATCATGCAAAGTTACTCTCTTCGTTTGAGAACTAATTTTTCTCTTCATCATAGTGCATTTCATCATTTCAATTTTTAGCAAGGATTGGGAAAGGGTCATTGGCACATTTGACACCAATCCATTATGGAATAGGTATTTTTCTTGCTTCTATATGTTTATTTGATCTTCTTTGTTAGATTTTTACATCTTTAGAGCGTGACATTATTATTTCATAGAAGCATTTTATAAATTTACACATGACTAACCCTTGTTTGATGTTATTAGAGTTTGTGCAGATTTACAGAGCTTCAACTCCATATTTCAAAATTCTATTTAATGTGGTTTTTTTCTATGATATTTAGTAGAAAATAGGTGTTATTTTAATACCTCTTATACAATTTCTCTATTTGTCTTCAATATTTACTACCAAAGTACATAGATTGAATCTTGTATCAATATGTTTCAATTTTTTCTATATGTGTACAAGTTTAAAAAAATGGGAAAGGTTTTCTTTACATTAAGAAATTTAGGATCAAATCATATAACTATTTTCATAACCTAAAGAAAATAGGTATCATCATAAAGAATAGGATTTAAATAATTGATTTGGAAAGTTGAATAGATATATGTATAAGCATGGAGAAATGTAGTTGATAGAATAAAGTATGTGGTGTATTTGTAGTAGTCAATATATAATGGTGCAAGAAAAAACACAAAAGCCATGCTCATTCTCCTAATTACCATATTGGAATCATGGAGCCTCATGTGCTCTAGCTAAACCCCCGAGAAAGAAAAGTATGGAAGACCCATCATAAATTTAATGGAGTCATATCATATATCACACAATGGCGAAGTAGGGGAAATTTGGGTGTTTTCATATATGATTTCTTATATTGAAGTATTTTTTTGTTGTAACAACTTTAAAAAGATGGGTATGTTGATAAAGAGCTTACTATAGATAATTTTTTCCATACGCTGAAAAGATAACTATAGAAACATGGACAAGTGTAACATGTACAATAGACTATGTTTATTGTAGTCAAGTGCATGTATGTATATATAGCAACAAATATGTGATGGTGAAAGGAAAAAGCACAAAAACCATGCTCATTCTCTTGCCTACTATATTGGCATCATGAAGCCTCATGGGCTCTTGCAAAACTACCAAGCAAGGAAAGTATGAAATTATAATGAGAAATTTTATAGAGTTTCATCATATATTACACAATGACGAAGTTGCAAAAAAATTGTGTGTTCACATATATGATTTCCTTTTTGTAGTGCTTTTTTTGCTGCAATAACTTTTAAAAATAGAGAATGTTGATAAGGAATTTGAAAAGATGGAACTTGTTTTTAATGTTGATAAATATATGAAAAGAAGAATATATGGGAATCTTGTTTCAAAACAGAACCAATCTCGTGGATGAAATACCCAAATATCATTAAAAGGAAGACATCAAAGAAATATGAAAGGCTTTGATTCTTAGCATAGAATTCATACAAATAACTTTATAAACATACTTGAGTTTGATATGTATTAGAGCCTATCTAGCCATGCAGGAAGAGAAGAGTTCAATGTATAACTTATTAAAATATAAATTTATAAAACAAACCTTTTTTATGTTTACAACAAGGGTCATATTTTAGGTACCAATTGTCCCACATATGGGATTCATATTCCCTTGTTAATTTATGCTTGCATTGATCCCAACATGATATTACTACAAAGCAACATTTTATTTGAATTTATCAAAATATTTCACTGGTTAGATGGTTATGGAATGGAAAAAAGAAATCGAAAAACAACTTATAGCAACAACAAGAGGCCAATTTTTTTAGATTTTATAGCACAACACTTGTAAAACCCTCCAATATACTATCTAAAAAAGGTGGATGAAAGGATTTTCCCATTATGTTTATGTTGATTGAGGCAACCAACTCTACCACTGCCAAACCATGTGGTCAACAAACTCCACCATCATTGTGAATAGCCCAACAAACCCATTGCAAATTGCATGGAGTCTTATCATATATTAGACAAAATTACAATGTAGAAAAGACTATATTTATGAATGTAACATACAGTAAGAGAAAAACAGTGAATTGCTCAAAAGATAATTTTGTAGATCAACATTTTTCAGCTATTGGAATCAAATAAAACTAATTAAAAGGCTAATAAGAGCACATAAGAATATGTGCAAGCAAAGAATGAAGGATAAATGACAAAACTTGTGGTATATAGGAACATAAAATGGAAAATAGAACATAGTTGCAAAATTTTAAACTTATTGGTCAAATGCAACATAATTTTTTTGAAAATATTTCTAGAGTATGTGCATCTATAGTTTAATATACTAGAATGTTCAAAAAATGTTATTGACTTATAGAAATTTTAGGCTCTACTTATTGTTAGTTGGTATCTCTGTGCATCTCTGACACTTAATGTTGTTTGTATGTGCATATGTACTAATTTTTAAGAGCTGCAACTGTATGTTTAGAATACTACATGTTAAAATAACTTGAAAGACAACCATATGCAATGTGAACCTTATGTGAAAATCATGAAGACTCATGGGATTAAGCATAATCCCCAAGCAAGAAAAGTAGAAAAGACTGATGGTATATTTTAAACAAATACATTTAGAATACATAGTGCAAATTTGGTGATAATTTTAGGGGAAATTGGTATCCTAGTAAAGAACTTTGTATAAATAATCAATTGGATAAGCTGAAAGGATAGTTGTACACACATGGAAAAATCCAATGGGTAGAGTAGAGTATGTTTCAGGAAGCCAAGTGTATGGAAGGATTTGTGTAGATATCTATCTATCTAGCAAGAAATATTTTACATAAAAGGAAAAATAAAAAAACCCACACTCATTCTCCTTCCTACCATATTGGCATGATGAAGCTTTATGCACTCTAGCCAAACCCCTAAGCAAGAAAATTATGAAATTACCATGAATAATTTCATGGAGTCTCATCATATATCACACAATAACAAAGTTGGGAAACATTTGGTGTCCTCATATATGATATTTTATATTGTATTGTTTTTCTTTATCAAAGTTGGGGAAAATCCAGTGTTTTTATATATGATCTCTCATATTGTAGTGTATTTTGTTGTGGTAAATTTATAAAAATAGGTATCTTGATAAAGAATTCACATCATGGAATTTAAAGACACCTAGACAAACATGAATAGGTGGAATATATAGAAGAGTGTATTTTTCTAAATGTCATATAAAAAAAGTATGAAATAGGGAAATGTTGAAAGGAGAAATGGGTAGATTAATATTTATGGGTGCATATTTGCATAGTGAATTTAATAGAAATTGTATTGTTGAAGGTACAAAAGAGAGTAAAACAAGAAAATTATCTTTAATGTGCAAGGTGGAAGACGATGAAAAGCATTGAATAAATAGGGGAAATTTAACGTGGCAACAAAACTTAGATTATATAAGCACAAAAAATGGAAAATGAGGCATATGTGCGTAATTTAAAACCAATCAGTCAAATAAAATACAATATTCTTGAAAAAATTTCTACAATAGTTGAATATGTATTTTAATAAACTCGAATGATCAAAACATGTCATTGACTTGTACAAGTTTTTCCCTCTACTTATTGTTCCTTGGTATTGTACCATCAAAAATTGGACCATTGCTTGACATGGGATTAATTCATTATAAATTGAACTTAATGAGGCCCTAATCTAGTTTTGTGAGGATTTTATGTGTCCACACTAGGTCTTGGAGTCTTGCAAATCAAACAACATGTGTTTATTAATTTCTTGTAAAGGTGTTGTGAAGTCTTGTAAGAAGCTTTCACACTTTTCTATACTTAATTAACCTATTTCTTCCTAATTCAATGTTATAATAGCATTATTACATCAATCTAGAAAGATATTAATGCAAACTTAATGATAAACTAGTGTGGTAATGTGATTTATACATTCACATTGGTTCTTGTGCATTTATAAGCTATGTGGACCTTATTTTACTATTGTAAAGTGCATTTAATTACACTTTTACGTTGATCTATGTGTCTGAAGCCCTATTCAACATTTACATTTGTTAGTGTAATTAATATTTAATTACACTTGCATAACTTTACTTAGGTACTTATTTAATTCCTAGGTTTATTATTCTGATCCTTATCTTATTGAGCTATCTTGTTGCTCAAGATAAGATTAGGGTTATGCATCTTTGCTTTCATAAAGAAAATCATATCTTGTAATTTTTTTTTCTAAATAATATTATGTTGCACATATTTTTGCAATAGGATTTTCTTTTTGTGTTTTTCTCTTATGTGGAAGGATTTTTTGGTTTGCATTTCAGATCTTGGTTTCTAACATGGTATTAGAGCCTTGATTTGCAACCCCTTAGATTTTTGAGAAAATTATTACAGAGTTCGTTCGGGATTCCTTGAGGGTATCATTCCTTGAGTTCATCTATGAGGCATTTTGGATTAGATCGGGCTTCACCATTGGATTCAGAGTGCTGGATAAAATCAAGATTTTTTTTTTGCATATTTTTGCCATCATTTGCCAGATCTATGAGGGTTTTAGGCTGGGAGATTTTTTGCAAGTTCTGGAGGTAGCAGATTTTTTAGAGTATTTTGAGCATAAACAAAGGTCACCATCATGTTCACAGTGGCCGAAAACCCTAATATCACCCTTCTTTCTGTTGATTTATGAGCAGTTGGTTCAGAAGGAAAAAAAATTATTTGGGGAGCCATACGACCTCCCCAGCATGCTCCTCGAGGCACAAAAATTGAAAAAAATGAAAAAATTGTGTTTTTCAGTTCTCGTGCTAGTGCTCCCAATATAAAAGTCTCCTACCACCAAGCGGCCACCCACTGGACACTCAGGCCAGAGGTGCCACCCACTAGCCGCCAGCCAGTCTGCCCTTGCAGGCTCCTTTTGGCTTCGCCTCGATCACATGAAGGACTGGGGGCCCTTCGATAGCCCTTAAGGGCTTCCCCATCTACACCAATGATCTTATGAAGGACCATAGGCCCGCAACTAGCCCTAGGCTGACTGCTGGCACGGTATATTTCGTCAAACAGAGAATATACTGGCCGACAAAAAAATTTCCAGCAAGGGGGGCATTTTTTTTTCCCCGGCAACTAGATGGCCATGAAATTTAACATCATGAAATTCTAACGTCATCATGATGTCATATAGCTGTATGGCACTCCAAGCCCTCTCCTAGCCTTGAGTTTCCCTAAAGGAGCATTTTTTTCTTTTTGGCATAACTTGGGCATACGGTATCAAAATTGGGAAAACGAGATATTGTCAAAAAGCGCATTCCAAGAACTTTCTAGTTCTGCATGTTATTTTTCAGTATTTTTCTATTTAGCTTAATTTATTTATGTTTGAAGTCAGAAGTTCATTTATGGCTTCCGAGCTCATAAATTTTTGCCACAATCTCTGATTTTTGTCTTCTTTATGTCATTGGAAACGTATTGAGGAGATCTATTTTTCTGTCCATGCACATTTTCCTGTTATTTTCTGAAGTTTATCATTATTCTAGATTTTTCCTGATGGATTTTTTGGAGATTACTTGGATTTTTTGGTAGTTGGAAAGGTGAAACTTGAATATTTGTACTTCATTTCAATACCACATCATCTTATTTTCTGTTTATGCACATTTAGCATTTTCTCCTTTTAAAATCATTGGTTTATTGTAATAAATGAACTGAGATAAAGTTCCATCAGGGGGTTTTCTTGCATAATAATCTGATTAGAGTGTGCATGCACTTTGATCTCCATCTTCAACTTGATTTGTTGGCAAGTCGTATGGGTTATCTAGTTTCCTAGTTTCTTTTGGCCACATTTTTTCTATTGCTTGACACATATCGGATTCATCAGTTCACGCATCAATTGAGAGATTATGTTTCTTGATCCGCATTGGTTTAGATCCTTCTCAGTTTGAGGGCCATATTTTTATGGTTAATGTTCTAGAGTCTGTTTGGTACTCCTTCCCATGGAATATTTTTAGTCACAGTTTGGCATCGACATCAAGATACACAGTTTCCAGATTATGTCATCATTTCATCTATTGTTGCTTCACAAATTCTAGGGTTGTTCTAGTTTATGATTTTTCCAATGTTCCGTGGTATCAGGTCTACTGTAACATTATTATGATTCTATTTCTTGTTTCATTTCTAGACAGAAATATCTTTCCTTGCTTGTCAAATTGCGGTTCTAGTGTTACTCCACAATGTTCTTCTAGTGCTTCTTTGCAGCAGTCATCTCATTGTACGGGGTGTTGTCCCACTGGGTTTTCCTTCTCTACCTCATTATTGCATTTGTACATGGGTACCTAATCAGGCCTTGTTGTCAGGACCCATTCATTCATGCTTTCTTGCATTCATCTTAGTTTGTAGGTGCATGCATTTTTTAGTCTCCCTAAGTTGCACTTATGGGGGGTGTTAGTGTAATTAATATTTAATTGTGGTTGCATAAATTTACTTAGGTAATTATTTAATTCCTAGGTTTATTATTCTCATCCTTATCTTATTGAGCTATCTTGTTGCTCAAGATAAGATTAGGGTTATGCATCTTTTCTTTTATAAAGCAAATCATATCTTGTAAATTTTTTTCTGAATAATATTATGTTGTACATCTTTTTGCAATAGGTTCTAATTTTTCTTTTTTTCTCTTTCGTGGAAGGCTTTTTTGGTTTTCATTTCTGATCTTTCTTTCTAGCAACATCATCACTAACATGTCTTATTTTACCCATATTGTGCATCTTGAGGCATTAATTGATCAAAAACTTGAAAACATAGCAATCTAAAAATTATTTCCTATCTCCTAAGCTTCATAGGTTTTAGAATGGCCCCTGTGGGACCTATACTCCATGCTTGTTGAATGAGTCCTATCTAGCCCCATTTTGACCCTTGAGTGAGAAAAGGTGAAATTTAAAGTCTATCTTCACTACATGTCGGCCTATGATGTAGTATAGTTGGGTACTAAGGAATAATTAACTATAAATAAATGTTCTCATCCTCATTATAGATATAAAAACACAATTCATATCCATTATTCATCCATTAATATTTCACTCCAAGTCAAGAAAGTTAAGGTTTCTTCATTAGAAGTCTTCAAGTTAGCATTCTAAAGAATTCAAGGGTAGATTTTACATATGTTGTTGTAGACATCCAAGATCTATCATCATTTTCAAGGTAATCACTTTGATTTTTCATGCTTCATTCCTTTATTTCATCAATTTTCTTTAATTACCTAAATGGGATCTGACCAAGGCAAACCCCCATGCCTTAACAAGTAATAATTTATCTTTTTGTGTTGTTTATATGCAGATTTAAGTCATTCAGAAGTTTAAGGATCATTGAATATTTCATTCCAAATTTATTCAAGTCTTCTCCCCTTCATTCATGTCAAATCATCAAGTAAATGTCACTTTTACACTTGGATCTAACAATTTCAGGAGTGGAGACCTGTAGGAAACAGAAATACAGATCTAACTCCACAAAATCTTCCCCTAATTTTTCCATATTTCTATAGGTGGAATTATTCACCACCCTTGGTGCATGAGTCCCACTTGTAGGCCTGAAAATTGATTTCATAAGATTTCAACTCCCGATAGTAAGAAATAGGTTTCCAGAAGCTTTTAACAAAAGTAGGACTGATTCGCCATGCTTGGCGAATGAGTCCTAGTGGCCATTTACAAAAATTTCAAAGACATTTCAAAACATTCAAATGACATCCTTCTATCTCTAGGTGCACTTTGATTTCATCCATTTCTTTTGATTCTACATATTTCCTTCTATTTCTTCATATCTCATAGTTGTTGAAACTCACAATGTATTTTCAAATAAAACAAAAATCTTAGTTTGGCATGCATGTTTGATCAATTTCATAGTTTCTCAACAATTAGATTACTCCATTTTCATCAGATCACATCACATATGTCCTTATTTGAATGAACATATAACATTTAGTATCTAAATCTCTCTCTTTCTAGATGAAAAACTTAGGAAGAGAGCAAGCATTTTGGATCCTAAAATCTATGTTTCATTTTGGTGAACCTGAATTTTTGAATAATTTTACTTTCTAATTTGGTGTCCTAAATTTATCCAGGTTGCATTCATTTTTTTATTAAAATTTACATTAGGATTTGCATGCTATAATTTAAAAATTTGCATTCATAAAAGGGTGCATTTAGATTGCATTTGTTGCATCTAAATTCATTTAGATTTTTTTTAATTATGAATTTTCCATGTAGTTTTTCATATTGGCTTTCAAAATTCCTAAAAATCAATGTGAAATTTCTGAATTTTTTGAAAAAAGTCCATACTAGGACTCATTCACCACCCTGGGCGAATCAGTCCCTTTTTACCCTTTAAAGAAAAATGTCCAAAATTCATAACCTTGTTTTTAGGCTTCTGATTGGTGCCTTAACCTACCTATAATAGTTAGTTACATCTCTGTAGCATGCATTTAATCAAAACTATCATAAATTGGCTCATTTTGTGCATATTTTAACTTTCACATTTGCATTCTCATATTATAATTAGTCACTTGCTCTTTGAAAATCGCATTTCATTCCAACATTTTACATTGCATTTTGAAGTTAGCATAGACTGTTATTTCAAAATGTTAGTCAATAAATGTGATTATCATTTCCTCCTTACATTTCCTAGTCTTATCTTTCCTCTTTGTGTGGATGATGTGATAGAAGTGCCTACACACATAGATAAGCATGATGATCATATTTTTTCTTCTCTCAATACCTCTCCTTTTAGTGACGAAGCTATCTTGGTGAAAGGAGATGCAATCATTAAGAATCATGTGGCTCTTGTTTTTCCTTCTCCTCATCCCCTTTATGAAGATATTTTAGTACAAGAAAATGCAATCATAGACACATCCTTTGACATCACCTAACCTAATTTCCATTGTGAGGATAACTTTGAGGAACATTAGATTGTAAATGATGAGGATGATAGAGTGGTCTTCAATAATCAAATCTCTAAAGTCTATAACAACCCTCTTTATGATCCTTACCCTAAACCTCCTCTTTTGGATGATATTAGGGAACAAAGCAATGAAATCAAAGATGATCATGATACTCACATTTCTTCATCTCCTAGTATCTCTCCTAGTTGTTATGAAGATAATTTGTTAGACAACAAAACCAATGAGACCCATGATAATTTTGGTTGTCTCCTTTCACTTACAAAACACTTTATCGAGCAAATCTTTGACACCTATGACAACCCTCTTTATGATCTTTCCCCTACCTATCCTATTGTGGAAGATATTAGGGAAAAAGTAATGAGGTCATACATGATCATGATACTCCCATTTATTCTTCTCCTAGCATCCCTCCTAGTCATGAAGAAGATACTATGTTGTTAGAGAACATAACCAATGAGCATCATGAGAAATTTAGTTGCCTCCTTTCACTTACAGAAAAATTTCTCGAGAAAATAAATTCCATCCTTGATTCTCCTCATACTTGTGATGAATCTACTTTTCCAACCTTTGATGAGCATATTACAAGATCTCCTAGTATGGTAGATGAGAATGTGACCTTCACAACAACCAAAAATCAAATACAGCATTCCCCTAATCTCCTCACTCTCTATAATCCAACACAATCAACCATTACTAATCCTTTTGGTTGTGATGAAGTTATTTTGGATGAACCAAACCTTACTTTTCATGAACATGTGGTTTATGGTTCTCCTATGAACTCTCCTCCTAGGGAGGATATTATGACCCAAGACAACTATAACATACCCCTCAAAGACAATGAAGAAGTTCACTTAAGGGATATTAACAATATTCAACCTCATTACACTAATCCTAAACATACCCTTTACCCACCTTCACATCCACTTCATCCTTCCAATAAACCTAAACTTTTTCTCTACCCACCCTCACATCCACTTCATCCTTCTAATGAAATTTACACCAATGTATCAAAGAAATCTAGTGATGATACTGTTACTCATACATATAACAATTGAAATAATCGGCAACCACCACAAATAATTCCATCATTACCTTTATCTAATTCACCTAGTGCTCCTCATTACCTCCCACTCACAAAGGAGTATGATCTTAATGAACAATTAAAGCATACTCCTGAAAATTTTTCCCTTTGGGATTTACTTCAGACATCACCAACTTACAACACTACTCTTCAAAATGCTTTACAACAAATTAAAAATGCTTTTGGAACCACTCCCAATGATGTGGCAAGTCTTGTTCAAAAACATAGTCTTGATATTACTTTTCATCAACATGAGCTCCCACCTTTGGAATTACAAAAAAAATTGAGGATTTCATGATCGTTGCTCATTATAAAACAATAGGGATAAAGATAACTCTTATAGACAATGGTTTTTATCTTAATGTATGTGGTGTGAGTCTCCTAGATCAATTAGAAGTTGATAGATCACAAATAAAACCTTATTCCATTTCTATTCAAGGGTTTGATAATATAATAAAGAAACCACTGGGGGTCATCACTTTACCTATTATGGTTGGATTGGTTATTTTCTAGACTCCTATTCATGTCATGCCTTATGAACTTTCATATAATCTTATTCTAGGAACACCATGGATTCATGCGATGAATGCAATGCCTTCAACCTTCCATTATAAAATGAAATATGTCTAGATAATAATAAGATTTATCAACTTGAAGCTAATATCGAGCCTAAAAGTTACTTGAAACTTGGAGAAGGGGTTACAAGTACTCTAAACATATTTATTCCCACTTCCAACAATGAAATTGAACATAACAATGAGGAATTTACATCTAACTTATTTGGTGACAATTGGGGATCCTTATACTTCACACCCTCATTTATGGGCGAACACATACTCACACACAAGAAAGACGAGAAACCATAACAACCAACCATCCTCCCAACACAAAATTTGGATAACCTTTCAAAAGAATCCACCTCAACCACTTTAGATAATGCCACAAACTCTGTAGTAACACCCGATGAACACAACAATGAACAATCTCCTAATTTCAAAGCCTTGGAAAAGTTTTATGGAAAAGGTTATTAGTTTATGATATGATTTGGGTATAATGGAAAAGAATGTGGTACTCAAGAGCAAGGCATCCACAACCCTATATAGCTTAACACACAACAAACAACTCATGGTTTTGGTTATTGTTGTTTAATCGAGATCAACAAGCCTTCATGCAACATCAATACTATCAAACAAGATTATTCCAAAACTCTTCCTTATTTACATTAATAACCCTAGTTGTTGCTCCTTTGCATGTAATATTTGTAGGATAATCATATTATCAATATTTCATGTCTTTCATCCATTGCAAGGGGCAACATACTTTCATCCACTTTAGGCTCATCTTTGTCTTGCACTACGTGGTTAGAAAAAGGTTAGATAGCCTTATCCCTTATATGTCAATTTTTGGTGTCTCTGTTGACTACTCGTTAAATTTTCATGAAAATTTAAGAGAAAGCTTGAGATGTGGATGACATGTCTTAAGATTGAATTGCATGTGACATACTCTCTTCCTTTCTCTCCCCTTGAAATGATGCAGCTTAGCTTTGAAACATATGACTTGGCATAAAGCTTTCTAGGTTGGCTCTCATGTCCTTATTTTCCTTGTATTTTATTTTCTTCTCTACTTTCAATTAATTGCTCATAGAATAATGTGTAGCAATTCCTTTAAAGTGGGGGGCATACAATACCATGATTCATTTATATTCTCAGTTCTTAGTGTAGCTTTGCCATTTATGTGATGTGTTTGTCACTTTGTGTATGAAATTGGGCATGATGTCCTTCATAAGTGTGATTTATCTCAGTATATTGCATTCCTCTTTGTGGTTTTATGCGATGCACTACATCCCCTAAGTTGTGAACATACTATTCTTTGATTGGTCCTCTTTTGGAGACATTAGACACAATGTTCCATAAGTGACTAAACTTACATAAACTAAACAAGAATCCTTTGAACACATTACTCATAACATTTTTACATATTGCATTATCATAAAGCCATCTTGAATAACATAACTTGCATGCCTATGGTTCCATCCTATTTTACTTTTCCTATGAAACTTAAATCAGCATTTTCATTTACATTTCTTTGGCTTTGGGGTACCTTGTTAAAATTATTAGGAGGTATAACTTTGGCATGGTTGAGTGGGAAATCCAACTAGTGGCATGACTTTTCCCCATAGCCACTTTTTTTTTTTGAGTGCATACCAATTAGCGTATGTATCTTACTTTTTGGGTTTTCTCACGCCCCAGAGTGAGTACATTTGAGTTTTCTCATGCCCTTGAGTGAGTACATATTTTCCATCTCATTCCTCTTTCCTGCTCGTAGTTATATGATCTTGTATCTTGGGGGCTTGGCATACATGTCGATCTGTCTTGAATGGCTACTGTAGTGTGAGGAAGCAAGTTTCTCTCACTAAAGTGGGGGTTAAATGTACTATAAAAAATTTGACCTATTGCTTGACCTTGGATTAATTCATTATAAATTGAACTGACTGAGGCCCTAATCTAGTGTTGTGAGGCATATTATGTGTCCACACTAGGTCTTGGACTCTTGCAAATCAAATAACATGTGTTTATTAACATCTTGTAAGAAGCTTTCACACTTTTCTAGACTTAATTAACCTATTTCTTCCTAATTCAACATTATAATAACAATATTATATCAATCTAGAAACATATTAATGTAAACTTAATGATAAACTAGTGTTTTAATGTGATTTATACATTCACATTGGTTCTTGTTCATTTCTAAGCTATGTTGACCTTATCTAAGTGTTGTAAAGTGTGTTTAATTACACTTTTACATTGATCTATGTATCCCAAGCCCTATTCAACATTCACATCATAACTAACATGTACTATTTAACCCATGTTATGCATCTTGAGGCTTTAATTGATCAAACAACTGACAAGATAGCAATCTAAACCTTATTTCCTCTCTCCTAAGCTTCATAGGTATCGAAATGGACCCTGTGGGACCCACTCACCATGCTTGGTGAATGAGTCCTATCTAGCCCCATTTTGACCCTTGAGCAAGAAAAGGTGAAATTTAAAGTTTATTTTCACTACATGTTAGCCTGTGATGTAGTATAATTGGGAACTAAGGAATAATTGACTATAAATAAGTGTTTTAATCCTCATTTTAGATCTAAAAACTCCATTCATATCCATTATTCATTATTCATCCATCAATCTTTCACTCCAAGTCAAGCAAGTTAAGGTTTCTCCATTAGAAGTCTTCAAGTTAGCATTCTAAAGCATTCAAGGGAATATTTTACATGTGTTGTTCCAAATATCAAAGATCTATCATCATCTTCAAGGAAATCACTTCCATTTTTCATGCTTCATTTCTTTATTTCATCAATTAGGTTTAACTACCTAAACAGGGTTTGACCAAGGAAAACCCACATGCCTTAACAATCAAAAATTTATATTCTTGTGTTGTTCATATGTAGATTTAGGTCCTTTAGAAGCTTGAGGATCATTAAATATTGCATTCCAAAGTTATTCAAGTCTTATCCACTTCATTCAAGTCAAATCATCAAGGAAAAGTCACTTTCAAACCAAGACTAACAATTTTAGGAGTGGAGACCTGTAGGAGGCAAAAATATAGATCTAACTCCATATAATCTTCCTCTAATTTTCCATATTTCTATAAGTGGACTAATTCAACACCCTTGGTGAATGAGTCCCACCTGTGGGCCAGAAAATTGATTTCCTTTGATTTCAATTCTTGATAGTCGGAAACAGGTTTCTGGAAGTTTTAAAAAAAAGCAAGATTGATTCGCCATGCTTTGCGATTTTTATTGAAATTTCAAAGACATTTCATAACATTCCAGTGACATCCTTTTTTCTCTAGGTGCACTCTAATTTCATCCATTTATTTTTATTCTAGATATTTCCTTCTATTTCTTCATATTTCATAGTTGTTGTAATTCACAATGTATTTTCAAAAAAAGCATAATTCTTAGTTTTGCATACATGTTTGATCAATTTCATAGTTTAGTAGCACTTAGATTACTCCATTTTCATCATATCACATCACATATGTCCTTATTTGAATGAACATATAGCATTTTAGGATTTAAATCTCTCTCTTTCTAGGTGAAAAGCTTAGGAAGAGTGGAAGCATTTTAGGCCCTAAAATCTATGTTTCATGTACCTCTATGCATCTTTGGAATTATACCCATTTTACATAGGTTATTACTTTGTATGTTTCTATAAAATTTAACTTAAAATCCTTCAAGAGAGGATGGTATACGGTGTGGATCCAATGTGAAAATAAATCTTGTGAAACATTTTTCATAATCTGAAACATGAGGTGGGGAAAAAAGCATTTGGTAGGGGTTGGAGCTATTCCAACTGGACCTCTTTGATATGATGTTGAGTGGTGTATTTGTTGTTGCTTAGTCTGGAGTATCTCTCAAAAGACAAAGAATTCTATATTTTGTCTTCCAAATATGCTCTGATGAAGATAGAAGTGGTTTGTTGGATGTGATGTCTCATTATCAAGTTGTAGAGGAAATACCTAAACCTGACATGTTTGCAAAATCTATGGTCAAAATATCTCATTAAGTGGAGGGAATATTCATGCAACTAAATTTGAATATTCGTTGGTTGAAAGGGGATTGTTGCTCTAGTGTGGAACAATGTTGGAAAAGCTATTGTAATTAAACTTTCAATGTTGTATTCATTAATAGGAGAAGAGCTAATTTTAGGCCAACACAAGATATTTTACTCCTTTTTTCAATTTGTAACACCTTTTTGATGGATTGGAGCTCTTGTGTAGAATTTGGTAAGAAAGGTATAAATGGTGAAAAGATTGAATATCAATTTTCATGTTTAGCAACATTTGTTGAGCTAGTTGATAGCATCAACTTTTCATCAGAAAATTTCTCTATTATATGCAAGAAATTGGAGACATCATTAAAAGTATCAGGTAACATATTAAGAGCCTCAAAATAAATCTCAACATCATTGTAGTATTTTTCATATTCAATTTTATATTTCAATGCATCCATGACATGATGTTTATTAACATAGCAGTCATAGTTTGCACCTTCAATGGTGGTCCACCGTTGGATCACAACCTCAAGGTATTGTAATCGACGCAATAAAATTTTTGAAATGCTTGAGATATCTTGAGGAAAGCTTATCGTGTGACCATTGTATTTAAACTAGCCTCATCTAACATGGGACACTTGTAAAACTAGAGCCACCCTAGTAGTGAGCATTTCTTCAACTTGTGTTAGATTTTTTAGCAAGAATGGTTGTGGGCTTGGGTCCATGCCATTTGTAGAGATGAAATGGTGGGATATTTTTTCATAATAACATCTAGCACACATGTCTATTGAACCAGATGCACGAGTGTGCATCCCAATGTAGCTTTCATTAAATAAATGACAAACAAAAATATTTGACAATGCATCTATGCATTGTTGGAATTGTTTCATTGAAGAAAGGTAGCAATCATTGAAAATTTGTTTGAGGTGTTGTTGGTGTGCTGGTGTAGTGGGGGGATTGATCTAAGATTTTATATTGAGCATATCTTGTGACATTGATATCGGTATGTTTCTATCCAAACTACCATGCACACTTTGGTAGCCTAGGTGAACAAGAAAATATGGAGCAAAAGGAGTGGGATTTACCATTTCCAATGGGAGCTATGAGGGAAGATTTACAACAGGAAGAGTTGCAAGTATGCTTGCTGCAGTTAGCCTTTTTCACAAATATTTTGTATAGTGATTTGCAAAAATTTTATCTTTATGTTGGGTATAGTAAAAATGGTTTTTTTGTTATTTTTTAGCATTTTTTAATTCAACATTTGATTGGATTGTTGAACTTTAATGTATTGGGACAATGTATGAATATACATACAAGCTCAACCATATTAGCATAAATGAATATACATCTATAACTATAGATATACTTAAAGTAGTAATTACACATAAAGATATAACAAAATTGTGTCACCAAAAAATGTATAGACTTTTGACATTTTTATTCTCACTTGAGTCTCTCTTTCATACTTTGGCTCGATTTTTCCTAGATTTAATGTTGTAATGTGGTCAACACACCCACATTAGGTCTTGAACCCTTGTGACTCATTAAGACTTATAAGATGTCTTGTAAAAGTGTTGTGAAGTGTCGTAACCCACTTTCACACTTTTCTAGGACCCTTTCATTATAATTCACTTAAATAACCTATTTTTCTCACTTCCAGGTGATCCCACAATAGTGGTTTACAATTTTTGGCTAAACTGGACACTGAAATTATTATTTTTAACTAAATCTTCATATTCGGGTAGCTACAATGGCTAAACCGTGAAGAATTTGAAGATAATCAAAACTAGAGTCTCATCACATTTTTTTTGTAGATTCTAAAAATGTTTTTTTCAAAATTTTTGGAATCAATTTACACTTTTTTTTCCATCTTCCATGAAAACTAGTTTTTTCCAAAAATAACATTTTTAAAAAGTGACGCGGATCATATAATGCATAACTTTTTTTCCGTGAAGGATTAAATTCTAATTCTTTCGAATTTAGATTCATAACTCTTATATCTAGTGCTTCCACTTGGTTAGACAATTTTTTACTAAATATATTTTTGTTAACCAAGTTTTGAAGTCAAACTAATTACAATTCAGACATAGCGCGACCGCATAATGCATAATTTTTTTGTATAATTCTGCCCTGAATTTCTCAAAGTTCCTAGGTGGACTAACTCACCATATATGGTGAATTAGTCCCACTACTAGGCCTAAAAATTTATTTTCACATTTCTAGATACCCATTTGGAAGATTCCATTTCTGGTAGAATTTCCTCGAAACTGGACTATGTCAGCAGCTTGGCACAAGTGTCCCAGTCCTCATATCCTTCCAATTCTATAGGATTTCAGAACCTCTCTACATTAGATTTCATATTCTAGTTGCACCTCTTTAGTCTTTATGCAATTCTATTATCATTTTCTTTCATTCTTAGGTGTTTTTGTATACATCACTATGTTTTCAAGCACTTTCCATTTCTTAGGTTTAGTAATAGTAATCACCTTTTCATTTCATTTTGTTGCATTTAGACATCATAGTTAGGCATATTCCATCCAACATTACATTAACTTTGAGTGTAGACATTAGCATTTTGGGTCCATTTCTCTCCTTTTAGGTGAAAAACCCTAGAAGAGTTAGAGAACCTTTGGACACCCAAAATTAGTGTCCACAAAAATATATGTGTATCCATGTGTATATAAATGTATATCTATAGATGATCACAAGATGAATAACATCATTTGAACATTGAAATATATAAAAATATATATACAAGTATTCTACATATTTATGTGTTAACCATTTTCACTATTTCACTATTGTTATATATCACATTCACAAGAATAAAATATTGGATGCACACAACCCATCCAAAGTTGTGCAACTATGTTGCACTTTGCATTTTTTTGTGCCTATATACCCTAAGTTTTACTCACCCATCAAATTATCCTTTTCTTGTGTATTCAGAGTTTCCCATTGGGATTTTCATTAGCCTAGGCATGGAAAGTATTCCTCATCACTGACAATGAATATGTGTGGAAGGTGAACGGTGAGTTTCCCAAGGTTGTTCACCATGACAGTCCACAAAGGTGGATTTTGTTGACCATGTGGGTTGATGGTGCTAGAGGGCTAGGTTGCCTCGATAGGTAGAAGTAGAGTGGTGAATGCTTGCTTATGTTGTTGCATGATGGTAATGAACACAGCAGGAGGAAGTATACCTTTTACACAATTTCTCTATTTTTCTATAATATTTAGTAGCAAAGAGTGTAGCTTGAATTTTTATTTTATAGTCCAACTGTTATGTACCCTACTTTTCTTGTACCAGTAATTTTTAGGAGGAGCATTTTCATAAATTTATGCAAAGGGTTTGTATGAAAGCGTAAAGATATTAAAAACAAAATTAGCTTAGTAGCTATAAAGGTATGTTTAGTTTTGTGTTTTGTGTGGATGGGAAATGTTATATGCTTTTTGTGAACAGTGCATTTTTTTGAATGTTATACTACATAAACATACTCATACAATTACCCCTACATATGTATATTTTTTAAATGCATATTAACATAGGAGTTGTGAAGGTATGTTCAGTTTTGCATTTTGTATCAATAGAACATGTTATATGTTCTTTGTGAATAATGTGTTTACATACTATCATAGTTCACCTCTTCTAATCTCCATATTTTCAAGTTCTATTTAATGTGGGTTTTCGATCATTTGTCATTTTCTTGTGATTCTTAAGTGTTATTCTAATAGCTCTTTTACAATTTCCCAAAATTTCTATAATATTTAGTACCAAATAATGTAGCTCAGATTAGGTGTATCATTGGAGTTATCCATTTTATTTGCATCCTTCTCAACTTTAGACATGGAAAATGATTTTTTCATCATTTGTTGTGTTCTCTATTCCCAACAATACATTTTTTCTTAAATTCACCATGCAAATATGCACACAACAATGTTAATCTATAGAACTACCTTTTGAACATTTGACTGGATTGTTGTTTGTGTATATGACATCCAAACACATGCAGTATTCTAAATATATAGTTGTAGCTACTAGAAATTGATGCATATGTAGATATATATATATATATATATATATATATATATATATATATATATATATATATATATATATATATATATATATATATATATATATATACATATATACATATATACATATGTGTGTGTGTGTGCGCGCGTGCGCGTGTGTGTGTGTGTGCATGTATACACACACACGCACAAACACACACAAACAAACACAGGGATAACTGTAGACATATATATGTCCATCAATGTGTATATAAATCTATATTTATGGATGCCTATGAGAATAATAACATGTTTTGAACATTATAGTTTCAAATTTTCTATATATGATAATTACGAGAATATAGTATTCAATGCATTAAATTAGTCCAAATTTGTGTACCTATCTTCAATTTAAAAAATTTTATGCCTATATACCCTAAGATTTTTTTCTATTAAATTCAGTGTCATTATTTAAAAAATTTCACCCTTTTGAATGCCATGTTGCACACACATACACATACAATTTCCCCCGCATATGATATTTTCTTAAAAACTACAAATATAGAGGGCCAATTGCATATATATGTATCAGTGAAGGGTGATAATAAATTTCACCATTTTCATTCTCTTGGTACACAAACATATACATACGATTATGCCCCCATATATTTCTGAAAAACTATAGCAATATAGGAGCAATCACATATATATGTATGTGCAAAGGGTGAGTACAAAACTGTAAAGATATTCAAAGTTTATATCAATGGAAACTGCAAGGTATTTCAAGTGATCACTTGTTATATGTGTACATTTTTTGCATTATGTTGATTAGATGAGAAAATACTAAAGACTAATAGATATAGCATCTAGACCTACTATTTGGGTTGCTAGGATATGGGTACAATTCAACCATAGCATTCAACAACATTCCATTTAGATCATGTCAATAAGCAATCATTTAATAAAATAGAATATGGAACATGTTCATAGGAAATCTATAAAATTATTTGTAGCCAGCTAGTACAATGTATTTATCATAGCTGAGTACATTGAAAAATACCCAAAATAGTGCATAGAACTATTTCAAGAAATGACTTCTTATATATGCACATCTTTTGTGATGTGCTAGTTAGATTCAAACATACTAAAAAAGAATATAAATAGCATTATATAACATTGCAATCAGATGTTGTTAATAAAAAACTATTTAATAGTGTAGTATGTGGAACATGTTCATAGCAAAGTTGTAAAATTGTCTATACTCTGCCACTACAATATGTTTATCATAACTAAAAACATTGAAAAATACCAAAAAAATGTGCATAGAACTATTTCAAACAATCAATTGTCATATCTACACATCTTTGGAATTATGTTGATTAGACCCAAAAATACTAAAAAAAAACTCAGTAAAACTCAACTATAGTATTGAATGGTATATCATTTACATGTTAATAACAAAACATTTTATAATGTAGTATGTGCAACATGTTCATAGAAAAGTTGAAAAATTATTTGCACTATGCCAGTACAATGTGTCTATCAAAAATATATACACTGAAAAACATCCAAAACAATGCACAAAACTATGGTAACAGCTCCGAAGCACACGAGTTTAATTTAAGGAAAACATTCAATAATATCCTTCCTATTATGTTGGTAATTACAATGAAACAATGAATGTATTAGTTTATGTATGCAATGGTTAGATCCCTAGTATGGGTTTTTTTTTTCCATTGGAGATAATATTGCTATTCAATGATTATGAAGGGAACAAGTGAATTTAGAATCGGCATGCTAGAACTAAAAATCCCAACATATATCAAGAATCAAGAATCATAGTGATAGTGCAGACTAAAAACAATGTGGGCACAATATTAAGATCAAAATCATGGGAGCTCAATGAATGTGTGAATAAATATATGCAAACATAGGAATAAAGTACATTCATATTTTCAAAACACAAGTCTGAGCATCCCATATAGAGCATAAAAAAGGAGAGACAAAGACAAATGTTCAAAAGTGGAAAAGAGAAATCAAATAGTGGGCTCGCTAGTGCAGCATTTTTCTGAAACAGGGGCAGATATCTTCAATATATCTGAAATCAACAGTTTACACTCTACTTGGAAATCTAGTTTTGTTACTTTCACAATGGTTTTTTTTTTTGCTCCTCAGAATTGCAATTTTTTGTTTTGATCAAGGCAGTAAAGATGTAAGGTTTATAAACAAGGCCTTCAATAACAACAAATGATTTTTTTTAGAGTTTGACCTATGCTAAAAAATTTAGAGATCTTTTGTTGGTATTTGTAGTAAACTAGTGGCAGCTTCATCAAAAGAAATACACCAAAGGCTGGCTAAATGGTCTCACAACTTTAATTGTAGAAGCTAGTAATAGTTGCATTCCTCGATTTCCATCTGGTAGTGATCACAAAACTAGACATCAACACATGGGAATGTACATTTTATTTTTCATTCTTTACCATTAACCAACAAGGGGCAAGCAGGATAACAAAAAGACTCAGTTTATGCAATTTCAATGGTTGCTTTAAAATTAGCTTCAACAGTTTCTAGGAATCCAAGATAGTTCTTCAAGATGAATGCAATAGTAACTCTATCATTTGAAGGATAAATCCTATGAGGTCTAGAAGAAGATGAAACCATATGTTCTACTTTGATTGGGCCTATGGATCTAAGAGTGTTTTCCTCAGGAATAGGAGGGTTAATGTTTGAGGACTATTGTTGTTAATGTGTTGATAAATTTTCCATTAAAGTAGCCTACACCCTACACAAAAACTATGACTATATCACTAGAAAGATACATCCAGTCCAAGTCATCACCTTTTTCTTTCCAACCTGGGCCCCACAAATTAACATCAATGAAACAAGCAGAGATATCATATATTTTAATAGTTTGTCGTATTTTTTTAGATCCATTTTTCCAATGAATAGTTGATATGTAGACAACATGGACTATAATGCCAAGAATATCAACCAAAATACTATCACTATAACTGGTTATCTCACTAACTAGCACAAAGGAGGAGGTATTTTTTGGTATAGAGATGTTATCTTCACACTATTTTAGTGTTGAATTTTTTTCTAAGACAACTTCTAGATTACTATTTAATCTATTGAATTTTTTATTTCCTTCCTTCACCGAACCTCTTGATATTAAATAAGTTGCACCTATCTCAACTCTACCATAATGTAGTTCAACAATATTGTCAAAACAAGTAACATAAATTTTTGTCCCCTCCATATCTATAATGTCAAAACTGAAAAGTTGGCCTTCACCTCTTTTTTTATGTAAATGGTACATCTTTCTAATATGTGTTACATGTCCTTTGACTATCCAAACATTTTGATAAAATTTTCAAAGCTTTAATAGGGCTGACATTTGGAGGACTATTTTTTTGTTGAGGGGACAACTGCACACCAAATTTAGGGGTCCATTTAGAAGGAAAATGTGACTCTAGTCCCAAATTTTCTCTTCTAGGTGCTTGAAGAGATACCTAGGGGTCCCAATGATTTGACAATCTAAAATAATGACAACTAAGCTAGATATGATTAAGGCCCTGAAAAACAAGGGAAATAATATATTGGACACATTATATTATGAAAATATGAAGGAGAAAGAGGATTTAAAAGAATACAAAATAAATAATGAAGCCCACTTTGAATCCTAGACTTTTCTATAGATGTAGTCTCCCAAAGATACGAGGGACCCTATTTTCAAGGCACCTAAAAACAACGATTCATTATGTTTGGAAGGTAGATTTCCTATTTGCATATGGTGTCCATCAAAAAAGATAACCTTGTATCATTCAACCTGCCCTTCATCACCACCAAATTTTTTAAAGGACAAGAGATGAAGGACCAGAGAGAGAATGGCATCTCCAACATTGATGGAACAAATTGAAAATGAAGTCAAAGTTGGTTGTTTCTTTGCAGCCTACAAATAAAAGTTCAATTAAGGAAAATGTACTTAATCACACCAAATGGATAAAAGGAGTAAGGAAAATAGAGGCTACAAAGAGATTTTTTTATGTGCTAGAAAAGATCAAGCATAACTACTTCCACATCTATATGCTTTACCAGGGTCATCCATATGTGTATACACCTAAAGGCCAAGAAAAATAGAAACATAAACAAGAAATGGTATGTGGTGTGCGTTTATGTATTTTAGAATCATAAAATTAAAGAAATTGAAATGTAATGTTCAGGTTGAATACAAAAGAGGAATCAAACAATAACATAAAATTTATAATAGGTATAAGAAGAAGGAAATATTAAATTATAGAATTAGGATCTGGAGGCTGGTGGTTGGCTCCCTCAAAATCAGAATCCGTAGAGGAACCTGTGGGGGATGTCACCAATTTAATAATCAAATCAATCTTGGGGGGCTCTGAAGACCCATCCACAAAGCCCAATTCCATAGAAATAGTTGTGGGAACTTTTATAGCGAGGAAATGTTGCAATTTTGGTTGATTGATTGGGAGCTCTATTTCACAATAAAAATAAAAGATTAATATATTGCAACGTCCAATGGAAACTGGTAGACAACTTAAAAATATTAATAATCTTCCAATCATTTTACTAATTTGATTAAATAAAAATGGGTATAAGCATTCCACTTTTAATACTCTCCAAATAGTATGAGATACAACAAAAAGAATAAAAAGTGATAAATGCAAATGTATATATCCCTATGTGTATCGGTTTATCTTTGATGTTTCTTATATAAGTATGTAGGTAGTTTTTACTATACTTCTATATATACCTATATGAAGATATTTGTATATGCTGCTAGTTGGTCCCTGCATCCTTTCTTATCCAAACAATAGGATATACAACAATAAGAATAAAAATGATTAAGTACATATATGCATTGAATTTCACCTTTGTCTAGACATTTAGAAAAACACACACACACACACACACACACACACACACACACACACACACACACACACACACACACACACACACACACACACACACACATATATATCCATGGGTGATCCCACAATAGTAGTTTACAATTTTTTCCCAAACTGGACATTGAAATTATTATTTTTAACTAAATCTTCACTTTCGAGCATCTATAGCGAGTAAACCATGAGGAATTTGAAGATATGCAAACTATATTTTCATGAAATTTAGTTTGTAGATTCTAAATATTTTTTTTTCAAAATTTTTGGAATCAAATTGCACTTCTTTTTCAAAAGTGACCCTCATTGTATAACGCATAACTTTTTTTCCATAAAGGATAAAAGTCTAATTATTTCAAATTTAGATTTGTAACTTTGATATCTAGTGCTTCCACTTGGTTAGATAGTTTTTTATTGAGTATTTTTTCTTTAATCAAGTTTTGAAGTCAAACCAATTACAATTCAGACATAGTGCAACCATATAACACATAACATTTTTTGTATATATTTTAATTCAATTTTTTTTGTTGGATCAATGACTTCAATATCTAGTGCACTCATTTTTTTTAATTTTTTTTAATAATCTACTATTTTTCCACATGCGCAGAATAGAGAGCTTGATTTTCGATGAAAACCCTATGTTTAATAAAACTTAAAAAAAAAAAACCAAAACATATTAAATTATAGTCGTCGGATAGCTCGTTTCGAGGACTACCTGATTCCAATTGGGTTTGTGAAGTCTCCTCCAATTTCATTGTCAACCTAATATTCAAAGCATTAAAAACTCGGACTCTTAAAGTGCCTGAGGGGGAGAATGAGGGGAAAGGGTGGTTCAGGCGCACCCATAGTGGTTTGCTTGAACCCCTAGCGGTTTGTTTGAACTTGGGCTCACTCACACCTAAGTTCAAGCAAACCCCATTCCCAAAAGGGGTTTTCATTTGAATTTTGTCTGTGAATGCATTAAATGGGTTTGCTCGAACCTTGGTTCGAGTGAACCCTTTCTTGGTTTGCTTGAACCAACTAGTTCGCTCAAACCCACATAACCAAAAAATTTGGCGTGGGGTCAGGTTTTTCAAGTTTTCCTTCCTCATTCGAATTGTAAACCACTTTTTTGGGTTTACACCCATATATGTACATATGTATATATCTATTTATATATACAATACTATATCTAAATAGATGTGTATACTAAATTTATTCCTAACTATGTAGTCATTGACATGCCAAGCAAGGACCTCCATAAAAATTGGCATAATTTCAAGGGTGGACAGTAGCAAGAAGGCACAATAAGCAGAGCGTGGAAGTTCTACAGCTCAACAACATGTTTTAAACATTATAACCTATTAAAATATATATGCAAGAAGGGGCTCTTGGCTACCTTGGAATGCAAAATCATAATGTAATAGTTGGAATTTACCTATCGGCTATTTGTTTTAAGTTTCTGCCAGGATTTTTCTTAGCCCAACCATGAATAGAATTTCTTAGCACCAAAAATTAATAATCACCAAGAGCTAGTGGAAAGTTTCTTGGGGTTGATTATGATGACATGGAGTTTTCTAATTACGTGGGTTGGCAGTGGTGGAGTTGGTTGCCTTGATATGTAGAAGAATAATGGTAAGTGTTTTCTCACTTGAGGGTTAATGCATATTGTTTTTGTTGTATGATGGCATAGGAGGAAGTAAATGCAATGTTCAATGCTATAGTGTGGGAAAGTATACTTTCAAATGTTTGAGAAAATATATTGATTAAGTTGCATTTCCAAAGAGCCATTGTGGTTTTATCAACATGTTACACATATGCCACCATTAAATGCTTTGTTATTAACATCTTAATTCTATATCATTGAATGCTATGGATGTATTGTAGCAATTTTCTTGTAAGCTAAATAATACTTATATATGCTATTTTTAACTCTTTTTAAATCAAAGTCTACATAAATATGAATAAAGATAGCATACACATCTTAGATATACATGTGTATATATAAATTGATGTCTATATATATGGATATGTATATATATTTTCCTATACGTATATTTTTTAAATATGAAATGGAAAATTTTACACACACACACACATGTACACAAACACATACAGATATATATATATATATATATATATATATATATATATATATATATATATATATATATATATATATATATGTTTCGGGGAGTTCAATAGAATTTCCCTTTTTGTCTACAATACTTAGTAGCAAATAAGTGTTATTCTAACACCTCTTATGCAATTTCTCTATTTTTCTTCAATATACTACCAAAGAATGTAGCTTGAATCTTCTATCAATATGTTTCATGGTATTCTTTTTTTTTTCTCATCTGTTTGAAGCCCCATGCAACAAACTACTTGGCGTTTTCTATGACAATGGTGGAGCTTGCTAATTATGTGGGTTGTTGGTTGTGGAGTTGGTTTCCTCAATACACGGAAGCCAAATGGTAAGTGTTTACCCATGTGAGGGTTAATGCATCCTATAATTTTTGTAATGATGGCACAGGAGGGAGTAAATGCAATATTCAATGTTGCAGTGTGACAAAGTATAAAAAAAATACATAGGAAAAGGTTGGAAAATAACATTGGATAGCATTAATTTTCACATACAATTCACATTCCATACCATTCCCTTTCAATTTATTTTAAGTTAAATTTATCAAAATCATATCAAGCAATAAGCTATATAAAATGTGTATAGCACCAAAGATGCACATATATAACAAGGAACAATAACTAGAGGTTGAAAAGCATACATAGACCAAAAAAATTGAAAGCAGTCCAAAAGTATAGGTTAATGTCATGTTGGTAGTTTATACCAATCTACAAAATTTCATAATTTTGAAACTTAAAAGTAATTCTTGTCACAAGCACAATAGAATAAGAAATACCAAAAGTCTCACGTCAGGCAAAAGAATACATGAGGACACAATGCTGAATTAATAGCACAAAAAAAATTACTTGGGTTAAGATATGAAGAATACAAGCGCTGAACTATGGCAATGAGTAGCTTGTTATAGGGAGCTTCAAATAGATGAGAGAAAGAGAATATCATGAAACATATTGATACAAGACAAGAAATCTATGTAATAGTTGGCTTGTCAATTCAAAATTCAATATACATTATTTGGCACTAAATATTATAGACAAATAGGGAAACTATAAAAGAGCTATTAGAAAGACACTTAATAATCACAGGAAAATAGTGGATGATCAGAAACCCACATTAAATAGAACTTAAAAACATGGAGAATAGAAGAGGTGAAATAAAATAATGAATATCCTATTATGGGGAAGTGGGAAAAACAATATGATGAAACATATTGATACAAGAGAAGCAATCTATGTAACAGTTGGCTTGTCAATTCAAGGTTTGAGCTACATTATCTAGTACTAAATATTCTAGAAAAATAGGGAAATTGATAAAGAGTTGTTAGAGAAACACTTAAGGACTTTAAAATATGGAGAATAAAAGAGGAAAACTATGATAACAAATAATTTTTTATGGGATACTAAAACAATAAACAGTTTGAAACATATTGAATAAGAGATCTATGTAACAATTGGCTTGTGAATTGAAGATTCGAGCTACTTTATTTGGTACTAAATATTATAGACAAATAGAGAAATTGTAAATGAGTTATTAAGAAAAAAATTAAGAATCATATGGAGAATAGAAGAGGGAAACTATGATAATAAATTATTTTCTTTGTGGAATTGGAAAAAAGAATATCATAAAAAATATTAATACAAAACAAGCAATCTATGTAACAGTTGGCTTGTCAGTTCAAAATTTGAGCTACATTATTTTGCACTAAATATTATAGAAAAAATAGATAAATTGTAAAAAAACTATTAGAAAAACACTTAAGAATCATAGGTAAGTGAAAAATGATCAAAAACCCACATTAAACATATTGATAGAAGATAATCAATCTATGTAAGAATTGGCTTGTCAATTCAAAATTTGAGCTACATTCTTTGGTAGTAAACCCACTTTAAATAGAACTCATAAAGACAATGGGTAGCAATAATCTATGAAAAATGGGTATAACACCACATACTTAATTGAAAATTCAAGCTATATTACTTAGAATTAAATATTATAGAAAAATAAAGAAATTGTAAAAGAGCTATTAGAATAACACTTAACAGCAACCAAGCTACTTTTATCTTGAATATCTCTATGATTTCATACTAACCCTCTACATATATATGTGCAATTACTCTTCTGTTAATCTAAAGATGCACAAAGATGACTACAAACAATAAAGAAAGGGCAAAAAAAATACTAACCCTAACCATATTTTTTGACGAAAGAAAGAAGATTTAACCATAATTTCTCCATCCATATAGAACCATAATCTCTTTGAAGTACCCAAAATGGGTATAACACTGAAGATACAAACATATAACAAGTAAACTGAAGATACAAACATATAACAAGTAACAATAAGTAGAGAGAAAAAGACATGAACAATAAATTAATCATTCATGCAAAATACCCATGTAAAACGACTTACAAATTTATAATCACAATAGTTTTAAAACCCTCCAATCTACTATAAAAAGGAGCCAAAGGAAAAAAAAATTACAATAGTTTGCTATCAAACCAACACCACAATGGCTCTTTTGACAATGTAACTTAATCAATATACTTTCTCCCACATTTTGGAGTATACTTTCCCACACTATAACATTGAATATTGCATTTACTTCCTCCCGCGCCATTGTACAACAATGCTAGGATTCATTAACCCTCACATGAGAAAACACTTACCATTTTCCTTCCGTGTATTGAGGCAACCAACTCCACCACCTCCAACACATGTAATTAGAAAACTCCACATCATCATAAACAATCCTGAAACTCACCACTAGTTTTCAATGATTATTAATTTCCAATGTTGATAAATTCTATTCATGGCTAGGTTGAAGAAAATCTTGGCAAAATTTTGACACAAATATCCTATTGGCTAACTAATATGTTGTAGTCAACACTTCAACCACTTATAATTATAACCATTATTCCCTATCACTAATAGTAAAAGAAATAATACATTATAGTCAACACAAAAATTCCTTATATTTGTAACCATTATTTTCTATGACTACTAGTAAACATATAGGGTTTTGTACTTAATGCACCAATTGTTTATATATGTAACCATTCATTTCTATTGCAACAACCAGTCTATTATAGTCAATACATCTCTAGTTTGTATTTATAAGTACTCTTTTGTGTCATCATCAATAAAAAAATAGTGCATTTTAGTCATTGTACCAACCATTTATATTTTTAAGCATTGTTTTCTATCACTACTAGTAAACAATCAACACATTATAGGTTATACATACCTAGTACTTATGTTTATAAGCTTTTTCTCTCTCACACTTCCAATAAACAACTAGTGCACTATGGTCAATACACTAATTGCTTAGATTTATAAAAATAATTTATGTTATTTTTAATAAACAACAAATTCATTGTAGTCAATATACAAATAAATAAATAAAAATTACTAATATAAATACATATTATAAGATATGTCAACTAAATTTTATATGATTTATGACTTTTCAGTCTACGAGCATCCCTCTTAGCAGTCAACACTTTATAAAAAATGATATATATTTAAATAAAAAAAACCAATGTATTATATGCATCAACTATTTATATTTCTAAAAAAAATTTCTATCAATACCAATGGTTTGAAAGGAAGCAAAGGTTAAAAAATACCATAATGCACAAATTTACATTGGTAAAACCTTTCTATGTAAAAAACCCCACACACCAAAAGCATAGTAATTTTTAGTATCGATAACAAACAATTACAATTCAATATCAGCACTAAGCTTCTCTGAGTTTTCACCAATCTTCAACAATACTCTGGGATAATTTTTTCAACATAATGGTATCTTAGGAAATTCTCACAAATTTCTACTCAACACACTAAGTAATACGATATTTATAATAATGATCAACTAACAAAAATAGATGGCTTCATCACATGCAACAATTGAAAAAAAACAAATTTTAAAATTTTAGTTGAAAAACTGATGCATGGATTACTTAGTATAATCATGATCACCATTTCCACTAGCAAAGAACTCAACTTCCACTGCTCATGTAGCGAATTCATACATGCAAAATTGATTGTAAAAATCACCTTTATGCAATCCACCACTGAACCAGGTTAAGACAAACACTTATCTCAACAATCTCCCACTTGTTTAAGACCTGTCATGAGTTATTTTCAATCAACTACTCAAGGCCCCAAGGCCCATTGAAATAGCACAAAATCTGAACTTATATGTGCTCACTAGCTTCATTAGTGCATCTGCAATATTTCTCAAAGTGTCAACCTTCTCCAATATCACCTTTCCATCTTCTACCATATCATAAACAAACTGAAACTGAAGATCAATGTCCTTTGTTCTAGCATGGAAAGTGGGATTATTTGTTAAGAAAATGACACTCTGACTATCACATCAAATAGTAATCTATCCTATATAAAAACCAATATCCAAACACAAACTCTTAATCCAAATGTCTCCCTTGTAAGCATGAGTAGCTTCCATGTACTCTGCTTCTATCTTGGACAAAGTGACTACAACCTGCCACTTACTCATCTAAATTATAGCATAACCATTCATCGTGAACGCATATTGACTGGTGGATCCTCTTATGTCAATGTGATCTACCCAATCTGAATCCACATATTCATGAATACTTATAGAATGTTGAGAACTAGTAGGATAACCATGATAACATAGGGAATACTCAGAAGTACCCTACAAATATTTGAACACTCTCTTTATTGCATCGCAATGTACTCATCCAAGATTAGCCATATACAAACTAAGGACTCCCACTACTTGGGAAATGTTTGGCCTCATAAAAACCATCACATACATCAAACTTCCAATAGCTCTCACATATGGTACCCTAGTCATGTCGTCCATCTCAGTAGGAGATTTTTGACAATCCTCCATAGAAAGCTTCATCCCATGCATCACTATAACAACTAATTGCTTGCAAGTTGACATGTTGAATCTCTCCAATATTGAATTCACATAGTTGCTCTGGCTTAACCAAATCTTTCTTCTAGGTCCATCCTTTTTTATCTCCATCCCCAAAATAAACCTTGATGCACCTAGATCCTTCATCTCAAACTGTGTTGGCAACTGAGACTTCAGATTTGAAATCAAACTCATACCATTCCCAAAAAAACAACATATAATCTATGTTCAATGCATTTATGACAATGCAACCATTATTTGATTTGTAATATACACAATGGTTGTATTTAGATCTCAAAAATCCCAAAGACAACACAATTTTGTCAAATTTCTTATACCACATTCTATGAGACTACATAAGACCCTATAAAGAATTCTTCAACTTACAAACCAAACTTCTTTACCTTTTACCATAAAATTCTTTAAATGTGACATATAGAACTCTTCCATCAAATTACCATAAAGTTCACATCCTCCTCCAGATCACCATAAATGAAAGTTGTCTTCACATCCATCTATTCCACTTCTAGATCATACATTGTTTTAAGTGATAACAAAAAATGAATAGATGTCAGCTTTGGAATAGGAGAGAATATCTCACCATACTTAATTCCCTCCACCTACGAATACCCATTTGTGACCAACCGTGCCTTGTTCCTTTCAACACTTCCATCAAGACCAAATTTCTTCTTGAACACTTGTGTGGGAGCACCTTTGCAAAACCATGTTCCTATTTTGGAAAAATTGAGAAAATTTGATATCTTTACATTGTAATGAGATTAAAAGAGTCACCATGTATATTTATAGGTCATTAAAGGTCATTAGAAGGTTTCAATTTTATTTTTTTGTGGCAAATTTGAAAAAAATGCAAAATTTGTCAACAAATATTGACAAAATTGTAAGATTATGTAAAAGTTACATTAAGAAAATGAAGGGTCATTGTTAGTTATAGGTGTTAGGAAGTAGTTAGAAGGTTATAAGATAGTTTAATTTCCTTTAAAAAGTCTTTGTATTTTCCACTTATTTCTTCATCATTTCATTGCTTCTAGCCCTTGTACGGATCTCTATGGGAATATATACATGTGTAAGTATTTGAATCTGATAAGACACTTAATAAAATTACTTTTGGGTTTTGATTCATGCATTTTGGTTTATTTCTGTGCTGCAAGAGATAAAGGATTTTCTAAAAACTATGCAAAACCCTTGTTAGGGTAAAGAAAGAGATTAAAAAATGTGTTTTTCCTTTAATAGTTGATGGAATATTTTTATTTTTGGTGAGAGAAATATATATCTATACTCTTCTATATTTAAAATATTTGGGTAAAGACATAAAGTTAAGTTGCAAATAATTTACAAAGAAATTTCTTAACTGAGAATCTATGTTTCAAACTGAGAAAAAAAGAGTTTAAAAGGTTTCCATCTAGGGTTTGATGAAAGGTTATTGTAAGTGGATTTTTGATGATTTTAAAATCAGAAGAAATTAAATTTTGAGGTATTCCAATAGTTGGGTTAGAAAAATTGGGTGTTGAGTTATTAAAACCATTAAGCCTATTTTGGTTACAAACCTAATTAGCCCAGTTTTGGACATATAAAGTCTTGTTTTCACATTATTTCTCAAAATGAAAAAGGAAAATATTTTGATATGTTTTAATACATGATACAAAATTATCTTAAATGTTTGTTATGGTCAGGGTAAAGGTATGTGTTTGAAGTTATTTCTAATAGAGTTATAATTTATGGCTACAAGAATACTAATGCTCATTAAAGACTTGTTTATAAAATCTTTGAGGGTAGACTCTTGGGATGTAAAATGTGTTTTGGAATGTTCATTAAGCCTCTTACAGCCATTCTAAGCATTGAATTGGGTGTCTATACTTTGGAAATACAATTTAATAGTTGAGGCTTGTAAATGACTTTATGTACAATGAGGACAATCATAATGGATTGACAAAATTTGAAGGGGCAGATTTTGTGTTTGTTTGTTTTGGGTTAAATTAAGGGTGTTTAAGGTATTTTTAAGGTATATAAAGGGATTTATAACTCTAAGTTGTTTTTTGGTGTGTTGAATCAAGTGTTTTGAGAAAGGGAAAATGTAGTTGTGATGAGTAATCAAACAAGAATGTTTTGAGTTTTTTCAAAAGAGAATGAGATAGGTGGTTTTCTTCCTCCCTATTGCATCAAAGTGCTATCAGAGCCTAGGAAAGATTTGGGTTGGTGAGTTGTATTTGTGTTTTTTTGTTTGGTGTTGCATTGTGGTTGGTTGCAAGTTGTTGCCATTGAGAAGGAAGAGAGAAAGTTGAGGAAAGTTGAGAAGTTTTGAGCAAGGAGAGACTTGCTCAGACCATCTAGAAGAGATGGAGATACTGAGAAGGAATTTCAAAGTAGAGGAACATAAAGAAGAAGAAGAGACAAGAAAATTTAGATAGAGAGATTGTTGAGTTGAAGAAAGAGATGAGGAGGTTTGAGAAATATTTCTAGAAGTCTATGATAAAGATGGACAAAATGATGAAGCAATGGACAAGTTGGCACTTGAAGGTGAGCAAGATGAGAATTTCATGGGCTATACAAAAGATAATCAAAAGGAGAAGGAAAAAGAAGGTAAAAAAGGATGAAGTCTTTGAAGATGATAAAGAAGAGTTCATAGATGAAGAAGGTATAATAGAGATTAAAAAAACTTGATTTCAAAATTTGAAGACCTTGAGTTGATTAAAGCAATGATCATGAATGAGTTGGTCTTGGATGTTTGTAAATAATTGAAGGATTATGGAGGTATGATGATAAAAAATATGTTTCATTTCTTTATTGTACTAATCTTGTGCATATGGAACAACTTGCAAGTTAAGGGACAAAAGGAGAACCATGATATTAAGATGCAACAAAGAGTAATGAATCTAATTTTAGCTGTTGAGCAAGAAAAAAGACTAATTTGCATGTAAAATTTTAAACCTAAAGTAAAGATGAAGGTGATAAGAAGAAGTTTAAGGTGGAAGAGCATATAGAGAGTTGAAGACCTTCTGAAAACATCAAATCCAAGTGGATTTGGATTCCTTAATTGGCCAGCAGTTTGGTGCAGGAGCACCTTTACAAAACCATGTTCCTATTTTGGAATAATTGAGAAAATTCAATATCTTTACTTTGTAATGAGATTAAAAGAGTCACGTTGTATATTTATAGGTAATTAATTATCATTAGGATGGTTCAAGTTTTTTTCTTTTTTGTGGCAAATTGGAAAAAAATGCAAAAAGTTGTCAACAAATATTGACACAAAATTACAAGATTCTGTAAAAGTTGCATTAAGAAGTTGAAGGGTGATTGTTAGTTCTAGGAATTAGGAAGTAGTTAGAAGGTTAAAAGGTAGTTGAATTTCCTTTATAAATGATTTTTACATCATTTTGAAGATGAGGGTGATTGAAGGAAAGGTCTTAGATGAATAAAAATCGTTGTTTTCTGGTTATTTCTTCATAATTTCATTGTATCAGGCCCTTGTACTAATTTGTATAGGAATATATGCATGTGTAAGTATTTGAATCTGATAATGCACTCAATCACCTTCCTTTTGGGTTTTTATTCATCATTTTGGTGGTTTTCTTGCAAGATATAAAGGATTATTTGAAACCTGTGCAAAACCCTTATTAAGGTAAACATAGAGATAAAAAATTGTGTTTCTCCTTTAATAGTCAATGAAATCTTATGGTTTTTGGTGAGAGAACTCTATTATCCATGTTCTTCTATCTTTAAAAGATTTGGTTAAAGAAATAAAGTTAAGTTGCAAAGAAAAAAGAATTCTTGACTAAGAATTTGTGTTTCAGACTGAGAAAAAACAAAGTTTAAAAGGTTTCCATCTAGGGTTTGATGAAAGGCTATTGTAAGTGGATTTTTGATGATTGTTAAATCATAAGAAAGTCAATTTTGAGATATTCCAACCGTTTTCTTAGAAAATTGGGTGTTGAGTTATTAAAACCATTAAGCCTATTTGGTTTCAAACATAATTAGCCCTATTTTGGACGTATACAGTCTGGTTTTCACATTATTTCTCAAAATGACAGAGGACAATCTTTTGATATTTTTTAATACATGATAAAGAGTATCTTAAATGGTGGTTATGATCAAGGATAAATGTATATGTTTGAATTTTTTTATGATAGAGTTATAATGTATGGCTACAAGAATACTAATGGTCATTAAGGACTTGTTTATCAAATATTTGAAGGTAAACTCTTGGGATGTAAAATTTGTTTGGGCATGTTGATTAAGCCTTCTTAGATCCATTCGAAGCAATGAATTGGGTGTTTGTAATTTGGAAAGCCAATTTCATAGTTGAGGCTTGTAAATGACTTTATGTACAATGAGGATGGTCATAATGGATTGACAAAGTTTGAATGGGTGAATTTTGTGTGTGTTTGTTTTGGATTGAATCGAAGGTTATCAACGTGTTTTGAGGGTATCTAAAGGGATTTGGAACTCTAAGTTGTGTTTTGGTGTGTTGAATCAAGTTTTTTGAGAAAGGGAAAATTTAGTTGTGATGAGTAATCAAACAATAATGTTTTGAGTTTTGTCAGAAGAGAATGAGATAGGAGACTTTCTTCCTCCCTACTACATCAAAGTGGTATCAGATCCTTGGAAATATTTGGGATGGTGAGTTGTAGTTGTGGTTTTGTGTTTGGTGTTGTGTTGTGGTTGGTTGTAGGTTGTTTCCATTGAGAAGGCAGAGAGAAATTTGAGGAAAGTTGAGAAGTTTTGAGCAAGGAGAGAATTGTTGAGACCATCTAAAAGAGATGGACATACTTAGAAGGAATTTGTAGGTAGAGGAAGAGAGAAAGAAGAAGAAGAGACAATAAAAGTTTGATAGAGAGATTGGTGAGTTGAAGCAAGAGATGAAGAGGTTTGAGAAAGAGATCGTCCTAAAAAGTACTAGATATTGGGCACAACAAATTTTCTAGGGATATTCCATGGTAAGTTGGAAATCTATCCCCTCTTCGAGTGTTGATCATGAAGGGTAATCTTTTCAGTGGCAACATTCCTTCAAAAATTGTCCAGCTAAAGCAACTCCAAATCTTAGTCCTTTTGTCTAACAACTTGTCAGGATCTATTCCAAATAGCATTGCATCTTTGCATGCAATGAGTGTAGCCAAAGAAGACGGCCACATGTTATCTTCCCTATTCAAGCCTTATCATATATTTACAAGAGATAATGACCTTAATTCATATTTTGTGCTTAGCCCTTTCGATACATGGATAAATGAAATTTGGTCTCATGATGAATTGGACATGACTATGAAAAGGCTTAGAGCTGCACTACCCATATATTCTTTCCACACTCATAGGCATAGATCTCTCCAACAGTCAATTGAATGTACATGTTCAATTTGATTTTGGAAAGTTGAAAGGGTTGAGGTTTCTTAATCTATTAATGAAAAATCTTAGTGGGATTATTCCACCCAGTATGGGAAAATGGGTCAACTAGAGTCATTGGACCTTTCTACAAGCATATTTTCTAGAAATATTCCTACAAAGTTTCAATCTTTGACTTCATTGGCATGCTTAAATTTATCCAACAACAATTTCTCAAGCAGCATACCTCAAGGAGGATAGATGATCACATTTGAAAACACATCATATTCTGGGAATCCATATTTGGGGGGATGTCCATTTCCAAAGAAATGTTCTTGTCCAAAATTTTCTCCTCCTCTTGCTTCTACAAATGATATGCAATATGGAAATGAACGATTGAAAGCAAATATCATGGAATTGCATTGCACTAGGTTTTTCACATTTAGTGGCTCCATTTCCAAAGAAATTTTCTTGGCCAAAATGTGCTCCTCGTCTTGCTTCTACAAATGATATGCAAGATGGAAATGAACAATTGAAAGAAAATCTCGTGGAATTGGATTGCACTAGCTTTTTCACATTTAGCGGGTTTTTGTTGTGTGGTGTTATTGCTTACAGTGAGAAAGGGATGGAGAAATAAATACTTCAAGAGAGTTGACAAGATCTTGAAGTTTTTTTTTCCTTCCATCTGTAATAAGAGATTATGAAAGTACATTTCGCCATCAAGATCAAGCAAATATGTGCCGTGATGGTTCGAATCTTAGCTTATTTATTCAATTTTTCACATTTTCATCTCTTAGCATGTTTATAGAAATATACAAGTACTTTACAATCTAATCTGATTATAAATCAATACAGATAATTTAAATACACATATTGGATAAATATCCTATTTGAGTTAATTGAGTTAAAAATATAAAGGAGACATATAGTTAACAAAAAAATTATATAAAAAAATTCAATCATAATTTTTATGATTAGAATTTTTATGCTGAGCTTTAATTCATATGGATCAACTAACAATGAATATAGGACCTTCCATTTATTTCTACAATGTTCTACTAATGATCTAATGGTCTTTCTTTTACTAACCCAATGTAAGTATGGGTATGGCTTATTTTCAACCCCTCTTAAGTCACATTGGTAGGTGATTGGTGTTCGTAGTCTAGTTCTGATACCAAATGTTGAACTATAGTTCATATGGACCACTTAGGATTTAAACCTAGGACCTTCTATTTACTATTGAAGTGTTGAAATGCTCTACCAACTGAACTATTGACCCTTCCTTGACTAACCTATTATCAATGGAAATATAATTTATTTCAAACATTTTAATTAAAATATTCTAACCATAATCTTATCCTTACTAATAAAAAACATCTCATTATGATCCTTTTTTATTTTTATTTAATTTAAATAATATATATTTTGATTTTAATTTGATTAAACTTGAGAGAGTTTAATTATTAACATGTTAATAAATTCTTAAAAAACTAAATATTTGTACTGGTTGAGTTAAATTTGAAACTATATTTATAAACTCTTAGAAAATATTTTTAAAAACTTTAGAAAATAATAACCATATCAATGAGAAAAAACACACAGTGAAAAAAATAGTTTGGTAATAAGAAAGCACAATAGAATGGAGGTGGCTATCCAGTACCCAGAATGCACCCATGAATAGATGATTCCTATCCTCCCAGTTCGCTGACCCTTGGGATTTAATTTCAGCGACTTAACTCAACTGTTACTGTTTCAACACTAGCTAACTGTTGCTGTATAAAACCATCAATGGCAAAGAAATCGAACAGTGGTTAACTGGTGGTCGTGCCAATTTTTGCTATCGTATGTAGAGTTTTGCTATGTCTGATAAGGTTAAGACTGAAATGACTGTAGGGTCTGTGGAAATTGGATTTAATATCAAAGGTATATTAATTTACAAGCAATGCGAATTCCACAACCGCTGCTTGCATTTCATACAGGAAAAACAAGACAGTTCTAATTTCTATTACCAAAGATGCCCATCCAATCTGAGAAAGATCTATTCAGACTGTGAAGAAGATGAGTCAAAGTTGAACTTGACTGAAGAAGCAAGGATGCTTGTCTAACAAGTGATTCCTCAGAAGCAGATCTCTAGATGCAATTCAACGTACCAAATGTTCCTGCGGTGACATCTGTTGAACACGTCTCACGACTTAAGAAGCCACAATAGTGGATAGCAAAGACTCATGAGGAGAGGTAACTTGAAACAAATAATATCTTTTGTTCATTTGCTGATTGTTTTCTTGAATTAATTTTCAAAGGTACAAACGCGTAATTAAACTACACAGGAGTTTAAATTCTCAATAGTGGTAATGTGTTGCAAGGACCAGAGAAAGAATACATGGATTCTGAGGGCCTAATGAATCGAAGTATGTTTTGGACAATTTCCATTTGCATTTTCTGTTTTGTTTTCTTCGAGCAGCATGCTTTAGTTGTAAATGGTAAGTTGGATGACTAACATTGTCTAGTGAGTAGCACGGTTTATTGAAAAACCAAAATGAGCAATAAAAATAATTGAAGAGGAGTATTCTCAGGATCAGGAACCGTTCGTCAGGGAGCTCCAATTGAGGAGGACTAACTTTATACATACTGTTTCATGAATATTATCCTAATGTTATCTAAGGGTATTTGTTGAGATTCTATTCATATCACCTGAACAAGGATCACAAGTTTCGTATCATTCAAAAAGAATTCAATTTGAAATATTATTAGGCAGATTAATTCCATAATATGGGTATTTTCATTTCAATGATTGACGATTTAAAATGTTGATGTTAAAATTGTATGGCTTTAGGAAAATTCACTGTCAATAAGTCATCGCCAACAATGCCATGACAAAGTTATTTTGTGGAAAATTCACTGCCTTGAACTGCTGGTGAATTGTTGGTGGTGAATTTTCCACTAGATGAATTTGCCATGGCAATGAATTGTTGGAGGTGAATTTGTTGAAGGTGAATTTTCCTAGACCGAAATTGTATACATGAATTTTTTCTTTTATTTTTATATTATAGATTGCCAAAAACTTATGCTTTTAATAATTTATGATTTTTATTTAATATTAATTAATAAATAAATATTTCTTGAATTAATATTTATTAGTTTCTTTAGTGTGAAATTATACATAAGAACTTTAATTCAATTATATTACAAAGATATAAAGGATTTTTTTATTAAGATCAGTTTTTATGAATATGATACTTAATTAATTAAATTGAAAAATCCAACAAATCATGTAATATAATTTGAAAATCTTGAAAATAAACCAAAATCAAAATATTTAGTTGATTTTGGTGATCCATAAATATTTGTTCATTGTAATAATCACATATTTTTATCAATAATTTAAAACTAACTTTTTGTATATGTAGTAGAAGTAGAATGAAAAAAAATGAACTTGACTGCCCTTATCATTTGATGGTTTTATTTCAAGTATTTACATAGAACTAAATTAGTGAAATATAGAATTTTGAAACCCATTCTCCTTGATTTTTGAAATCCATTCACCTTGAATTTTGATGTTTGATAAGCATGACAAGGGTTATGTTTCAAAACATCTTTGGAGAATTTATGGCTTTGTTGGAGTTAAGTTCTCTTATGGATTGGTTGATTGGATTTACAACTCCAAATGAAGGTTTTGAAGATAGCATACACAAATGTGTGTGCCTATATGTAGGTCATTATTAATTAAAACATAAAATATGTTATATTAATTTTTTCTTGTGTGACTACGTGAACTAATTGTACATTGAATGCTTTTATATACTAAAACATAGAAAAAAAATGTATATAATTCTGCACAAGGTCCTTTATTGAAATCTTAACAACCCAAATAAAAAAAGGAAATTCATCGTAAATTTTGATGTTGTTGGATTGGACCATTTATTATTACTCTACAAGTTGGTTAACATCATGCACCTACCAAGATGGTACTTTTAACCACTATACTTGGTAGGTAGTCACATTCATTGATTATCGTCTCTCATACCCATATTCATTATATGAGCTTTATCATTCCATCTTTCCCATCTCGAGGGTAATTATCTCTTACATATTCTTACATGATCATATTTAATCTATACATTATTGTAACATGCTTATTCATTTTCCCCATTCCCTATTTTCAATTATCGCATGAGTATATTCAAGCACTAATGGCCCTCTTTACCTTATCATTTAAGTGGCTATGCAGATCGTGTATGATGAAGTGCTTATGTCTATATCACTCATTGTGCTTCATTACATTATACTTATTGTAGTGTCAAAAAAAGTGCACCTTGCTTGATTTAGGAATAATTAATGATAAATTGAACTTAATGTCATCTTCATCTAGTGTGGTGTGATGTTTTACACATCCACATTAGGTATTGGGCCATTTTTAAGCTAATTTAACCTAACTCTATCCTAATTTAATATTGTAAAATGTATTTATTTGCATCTTCACATAAAATTTGGGAGGCTTGTGAATCGATTAGACCTAACCTGGTGTTGTAATGTGTTTTACACATTCACATTGGATCTTGTGCCTTTCTAGTCTAAGTGGACCTCATTTGAATGTGCAGAGTGTATTTAACAACACTTTCACTTTGAACTTTGTGTCCCTAACCCTAATCACCCTTTATATGATCATTAATAGGCCCTTAGGCCCCCTTATTTTTGCATCTTGAGGCATGGTTTGACTAATATCTCGATAAAAACACTCTAAAACTCAAAAAATCTTGAAAAATCACCTTAAAAACCTTAAGGAAAGACTCATTTTCCACCTTGGATGAATGAGTCCCATTAGGTGGGACCCATTCACCAAGTGTGGTAAATGAGTCCCTTTTGGGGACTTTTTCAAAATTATGTGGGAAAATTGCAATTCTAACATGAATTTTGATGAATGTCTGCCTTGAGGATCAAAATAATAGCCATTTGAGTACATTTCCTATAAAAACAAGCTCTCAAATCATTGTTTCATAAGATATTCATGTTTTCAAGTTAAGAAAGCAATAGTGAGGCATTTCAAGTCTTCACATGGTTGTAAAAATAGTTTTCAAGATCAATTCTAAGGCATTCAAGAGAAAGATTCTTAATCCATTTTTGCAATGATTCAAGATCAATCATCATGGTAATTTTTTGATTGCATTACTTTATTTTCATGCTTCATTATCTTATTTCATCATTTTGGTTTAATTACCTAAAAGTGGTTTGACCAAAGAAAACCTCTATTCCCTAAGAATCAACATTTTCTTTCTCTTTTCATGTGATTGTAGATCTAGATGCTTTGAAGGATTGGAGATGATTGAAGAATAGGTTTCAAACTTGTTGGAGTCATCTCCCTACTTGCAAGGTCAAAATTTTCACAAAATTCACTTACAGTCTTGAAAATTAAGGTTTTGGATCTAGACACTTGGAGGTAAAGATTGAGTAGACCAAGAGCTACAGATTCCACTTTCGAGTTTCAGAAAAATTCAAAGTGGAATCGTTCATCAAGAGTAGGGAATGCATCCCATTTTACCTATTTTTTAGATATTTTTGTGGATTTGGATACCCATTTGGCTAAAATAGGCTCTAGTGCAGTTTTCCAAAGTTGGCATTGACTCGCTCATAAAGGCGAATGAGTCCCACTAGGCCTAAAAGTCAACATTTCCAAATTTTCAAAGTCATTTCTAGTCTCTTCAAGGTTTCCAACTGCATACCATTCACATCTTTACTTTTTTGTTATGCTTTCTTTACATTCCTTCTGCCATTTAGGTCAAGCTTGCATATCACAGTCTGTTTTCAAGTATTTTATATTTTCCAAGTTTACACTTCGTGGTTGACTCTCGTTTTCTTTTACCATATCCCTAGAACCCTCGGGCTTTGTCTAATTTCAATATCCTTTGCATTTAATTTTCAAGGGTTTGTTCTTGATTGAATAGTGTGGAGTTTTGTCCCATTTCCTTTTAGGTTGCAAAACCCTAGAAGAGAAAGCAAGAGCACATAATTATCCTATTAATTTTTGTGAACCTACATTATTGAATACATTTCTTTCTAATTTGGATTCAATAATTATCCTAGATTTAGCTTTCATTAACATTACATTGCATTTTACATTAGTTAATTTGCATTCTAGGGTTTCAAAGTTTTGCATTAGTGAAAGTGCATATAGGTTTATTTTTTGCATCTCAAATAATTTCAAATCATCTCAAAATTGCATTTTCACTTAAGATACATATCATACAATATAAAAGCATCAAAATCCATTGAAAATTCTTGAAAATTTTGAAAAAAAACCCTACTGGAACTCATTTTCCACCTTGGGTGAATAAGTCCCAGGACACCATTGAAATTTTCATTTACAACATTGAAAATCTTATTTTTAAGCTTCTTTTTGCTGCCATTTTTTATTTGTTTCATTGGGTTTACTTTCTATTACAATCATTTCACTAAAACTAGCTTAAATTAGTCCATTTCATGCATTGCTTCATTCCAAATTTGCATTTGCAACATTTCATTTTTAGATTATTGCATAATGTAACCAGTAAAATACCTTGTTTGAAAACTAAAAATTACATTTCATTTTAAGGCTTTAGATTTCATTTGTAATTTGCATAAATTATTGTTCAAAAATGTTAGCTTTGGTCTTTTCGAAGTTTGCAAAGAAAAGGTTAGTCAATTTAAACATGTTAGTCATTCATGAAAGTATTTTAAGGCAAAAAAGTGGACATGTTCATGCTTTCCTTAAACCCACACCTACTTGTATCTATCCCATTTTTGAGGATGATGCGATAGAAGAGAATGAAAACATAGATAACCAATGATGATCATAATTGTTCTTCCCCCAATACCTCTCTTTTTAGTGATGAAGGTATGTTGGTGAAAGAGTATGCAATCATTGAGAATCATGAAGATCTTTTTTTCTCTTCTCCTCATTCCCCTTGGGAAGATAGTATAACAATAGAATATGAAATCATTACCACATTTGGCCTACTTCTGACAATGCTACAATCATGAATGACTAAGAAAATGAAATTTGTGAGGAAGATATGTTGACGTTAGGAGATCTAATAATTGAGAGATTTGGCAATCCTACTTCTCCCACATGGGAAGAAATTATAGGGCCTAAGGGTGTAATTGTAGACAACTATGATAGTCAAATTGACTCTTCTCCTAATATACTTCATAGTAATGAAGATGATAGTTTTTTGTTAGGAGATATACTTGAAAGTCATGACAATCTCACTTCTCCCTTTCCTAATTCTCCTACCATATTGGAAGATCTATTTGGTAAGCATGAAAATCATAGTGGTCCTTCTCTTGTTGCCTCCCCTAATTATGATGAAGCTTCTTTATAGCATCTAACTGGGACATGTGATAAACCTCTTTGTTGTCACTTTCCCAAAAGCTCTCCTACTAGGGTAGAGATTAGGGCAAAAGAGAATGAGACCTTGGTGATAAATGATGAAATTTCTCGCTCTCCTAATATCTCTCCTATTGGTTAAAAATATATTATGTTTTCACAGGATGCCATTGATGAGAATCATGAGAGAAAAATTATTGAACAAGGAAACACCATCATTAATAAGAAATAAAATCCAATCATTGATCATTCCCCTACTTGTGATGAAGTCATTTTAGAAGAACCAATCCTTGAATGTTAGGAACATTTGGTTTGTAGTTCTCCTAAGAAATCTCCTCCCAGGGAGGATATCATGGTGCAAGAAAGTATAACATTGACAACAACATAGTGTCCTTAGAAGAAGATGATGAGGTAACATTAGACTCTCTTTCACTAAGGGAGATTAATATTATTCAATCTCAACTCATCCTTTACCTCCCTTCACACAAATCACAAGCTCAAAACAAACTTGAATTCATCCTCTACCCACCTAAGAATAATGTTTTCTAGTACCTGAGTCATAATACTATTGCTCATGCATATAACACTAGGAACAATCCACAACTAAGAGAAACAATTTCAACATCACTCCCATCACCTAATCCTATCCCACTTAACCCTATCTTACCATGTCCTCCTCATTTATCTCCACAAAGTGGAAAGGAGTACAATCTTGTTGAACAACTTAAAAACATTTCCTACAAAAATATCTATATGGGACCTAATTCAAAATTCACCTAATTACCACACAATTCTTCAAAATTCCCTACCACAAGTTCCTATCCCTTCCAATGTGCAACCAAATGACATAGAAACCGTGATCCATGGAATAAATGCTAACACTGATTTCCACCAAAGTGAACTTTCCCCCTTTGGAAGTGCAAAAACAAAATAAAACTTTCGTAAGAATATCTCAATAAAAAAGAAAGGGGATAAAGGAAACCCTTGAGGAGAACAACTCTACCTTTGATGTGTGTAGTGTGACCCTTTTGGATAGGATATTAGTGGATAAATCAAGCATCCAACCCGTTGCTTATTTTTTAAGAACCAAACTTATTCTTACCACATACCTATGAACTTTCCAAAATTAAATTATTAGTAAGGGTAAGGATTGGCTAGCACTTAATTTATAGTTTCTAGGCCTTCACTTCTTCACTTTGGCCTTTGTTAAACCCAAGAGGTAAATCCTACACATTGTGTTTATAGATACTGGTGTATATAGGTATCAAACAAAAAATAAACACATGAGTCTCCTTAATGATTTGGCTGACCTTCATGGCAATGACTAACTTAAACAAGAGAAAATGTAATTCATTAAGATTCACACACATCCAAAAAGAGTTTTACAAGTAAGTTTATTGTATTTTTTTGATCAGTTGCTAAATCAATTACCACATACTAGGGCATAATTATCATGCTTAACAAGTGCCATATTCTTGGGAAAGAGTCAAACTAAATACCCATATGACTAGATATCAATTTTATATCTAACAATACCCAAAGCCTTGAAAATATTGCATTGCAATATACCCACTTATTGTTTCCACAATTCACTTCTTACTACCATCCTTATACATGATTTATTTCAAAAACATTTTTATATTCAAGCAGCTACATACATTCATTGAAATGATAAGCAAGAATAGAACAATACATCCATTGGAAACCAACAAAGATAAATTAGATAACCATTAATTATATTATCCATAGTCTATATAACCTATACATAGGAGAGTAATATGTGGAAACTTTATATTGTTCTACAATATATATTGCCTTTACTATCATAAGACCACATACATATTGACTGATTTTATCCTAAAAACAAATTACTAGAAAGTTCAGTATTCATTATTTTGTGTGTATAACTCCTTCAAGGTAAACTACCTATTGAACTCTCCTTGTAATTAGCCTTGAAATCCCTTATATAAGACAAGCGAGCAACAAGCATCAGGCTCAATTACACCTTCATTTCACATTTCACTTTCATTTCAAAATGAATTTCACCAGAATGTGAAAATATTCCCCAATCAGTTACAAGTAATCATTCATAGGACAGAGGTATGCAAAAAGAAAAACACCAAAAACCGTTAGTTAGAGAAGACCCACCAGTCTTCAAAAAGTGTCACCATCACAACACAAAAACATGCAAGTCCACATAGAACTAGGAAATGTCACCATCCACACCAAAGGAACAAATAAACAAAGAACTACACCACAATGAGGTAGCATAAAGGACCAAAACTGAGCACTATCTTAGAAAGGGAACAAGATGCTACTTTACCTTGTCAGTAGCAAAGTAAGTATGCCCACTCGATGTCCTTATTGAAAGTGCAATAGGCATCACCACCTCATCATCAAAATCAATCAAATCAATCATGGTAATGATATTTTCGCGGTAATTGAAATAAGTTTCATCTCCATTGTCAAAAGAATCATCTAAAACTTCAATTGGAGAAGGGTATGTGTAGGATCATCATGGAAAAAACAAGCCCTTAAGTGGAAAAAAATTCAAAAAAATTAGAGCTAGACAACTTGGTGTAAATTTTTGAATAAGTTATCTATATTATTTCAAAAATATGTTAAAATAGAATCTATAGAAAATTGAATGTAGTTTCTAAACTAGTAGGTTTTTTTTTTTTTTTTAACTATTTGTTGAAAATTTGAAATTTCAATGCAGTAGTACTTAAATTTGAGGGAAAAAATAAGAAGTAGGTGTCTGTCTGACTACCCTAACCACAATAAAATGATAATATTTTTTTATAAAATTTTAGATATAAATAGAGGACTCATGTTCCAATGTGATGCATATTTTTTTGTAATTTTTTTCCAAGTAAATAATTAATTATGATTTTTTTATTACACCTTTTCAAAAATATAAAAAATCGTATGTCTGACCACCTTAACTTCTTCAAAAATTCTTTGAATTCATTTTTATTTTTTTTAATCCTATAGTATGTGAAGCATAGAATGTGACACATGTTTTAGATTCACAAAATTAGATACCATTTGAAAACTATAGATGTTTTTCACTTAGCATATCAATCAAGACTTAAGTCTTAATTCAAATAGAAAATGAATAATAATTATTTATTAAATTCAAAGTAAAGAATAATTTATATTGGTGGAAAGCTGAGAGTCTATTTTAAAAACCGTTTTTGTTTCATCAATCTTGGGTAAAAAAAAAGGTTGTCAGCCATATGGGTCATCATATCACTTACATATCGCCACTTTTTGGCCCATCATGATCCTCCACATACCTAGAACGATGATGTCCCATATACTCCCATTGATACTTATTATTTCTTGCAACTTCCCTCTCTGGCATATCGATTTTCTTCTCCTTACCCTTGAACAATTCCTCTAAGATAATTCAACTTCTTAAATGATAAGCACACTTGATAACACCCCTTGTAGACTTCTTGAAAGCTCTTTCTCTCTTCCTTGGAGTCATAGGAATTTCATACACATCTTGTTTACTCTAGGGAGAATCACCCTGAGACTCAAGAGGGTTGTGTCTCCTCGACCTTTGGATGGGGCCAACCTTCACACTTACCTTACCCATTTCCTTACCTAACAACTTATCAAATTTTCTCAAAACAAAGACACCACAAAATAACAAGCTCAAATTAACACTTACTTTCAGATTCTTAATTCTCATAAAGAATCAAATGGTGAGAATAATCAAGTAGGTGATATTCAATAAATAGAACAATAGGTGATTTTTTGCATTAATTTTCCAAGAAATCTTGTGTGAGGATGCAAGAAATCAATTACATTGATTTTAAACCTCAGTCATCGATCATACCTTGAAGTGAATCAACAAATAACCAATCAAAATGATTAATTATGAAAAAATTAAAAGCGTGTGTTTGATACTTCTTCATAGTAAAAAAAATCAAGTGAAATAAACATCCACTTAGTTTTCATATTAACCACATTCTTAGTGTTTAACCAAACCTATCATGTCACATTTACCCATTACCTATGGGAATTAATTTACTTGTAATTCATCATTGTAAGACAACGAGGAGTGATCATGATTTATCTTCAGAATATCATCTTGTAGCCTTCCTTATTTTAATTTCACCTTCCCATGTGTACCAACATCTAATAGATTTGAGGGCCATAGAAATATTTCTCAAATTTCATATGCATTCCTTATAAGCAATTCTAATTTAGCATCATTTTTATCTTTAGAATAGCATTGGACAATATTTTAGGAACACCTTATCTCCATATGAATCCATCTAATCCATTGAAGCATTCCATGTGGCACTTGCCCATTTTCCTACTAAAAAATATGGGACACAAGCAGGGCCCTCACGGGATGGCAGGGAGCGGTAAGGATTTATCCATGTCACTCACCATAAACCATTGATATTCTTACTTTATGAAGTAATCACCATATTCAAATCTTGGTGGGTCCCACAAATAGTGACAAATGTCACCTTGCCCGCTAGCTCGTGTGATCATCTCTACTTAATGCACAAGATGGATGGGTGCATGGGGAATGGTCCAGATGAAGATAGTGTTGTAGTATCCATCATTGATCTTTGATGAAGCTATGTCCTCTAGCCTCTTGGAAACGTTGGTCCCACATCTAGACATGACATGTGGCTATCGCTCACTAGCCCGTGTGTTTTAAAATAATTATATGAAATGATACAACATTGGTGCACAGGATGTGGTTAGGATGTGGAAACGTTGCTTAATAAATGTTGTTGATCTTCTTTTTAATGGTGCCATCTATCTTTACCAAGGATAGCAGGCCCACCAATGCACTAGATGTGTGGTTAAAGCCCAACAACCTATGCAAATAAAATAATAAGGAATAAATCAGCATGAAAACCTAATTCTACACATGGCACAAAAATTTAATTTAAAAAGGGGGGACAACTCTAGGCTAACGAGAACTTGACCCTTAAGAATGAAGGCTAAAGACTTAAGTTGTGAAAATCAAGCCTCGACCATAAGAAAAATTAACACTAGAAAGGATCAAGGTGACCAACAAACCTAAGCTCAAGGGGCTGGTGAACACAATCACTTCAATTGCATAGAAGGTATCTTAAATAACCAGATATCGAGAACATTAGGTCAATGAAAAATTAGAATGGCCAAAGGCTTGGGGACACATAGGTTAATTGTGAGGAATTTAGGTGACACAAAACCCTAAAACAATGATAAGGAACATAACCCTAAGCCAAAAACGAGGGTCTTAGCGAAGTATTTGCAAGATTAAAATGGAATCCAAAGAATTTTTTGAGGGGTTCTATTAGAGGCTCTAGTTGGGGACACATGCTTCTTGCAAGCATGGTGAGATCCTAGAATCATAGGCGAAGCAAGCCAAACATAGAGGACAAAAATAGGACAACCAACATATATACATTTTTTACATAGGTCACAAGGACCAAAAATAAGAGATTCAATCCCTACATGTCTGAAGCCTCCCTTGAGGTGCAATTTATCAATATGCACCTTGGAATTTAACCAAACTTCAACTTTTCTTAGTGGCCCTTGGAAACTAAACTTTGGGTTGATACTTAACTCTATCAAAAACTTTATTTTCCAGTCTTTCTATTAGGCTAAGGCTGAAAATATTCTCATGAATTTCCCATCCCTTAATCATACCTTTGTCACTAGATCTATCCATTGTGAACTTATCATTGTTACTCATACTCATGTCCATTTGTGAATTGTGATAAGCCATTGACTGTACTACATGACTGGCGGAGTATTCTATCTGATCTAGCTTGCAACTATACTTCATCCAATACTTATGTAACTAGATAGGGAAAGTGAAACATTCATAATATGCTTGCACACTATAATCATAAGGGAAAACATCATTTCCATTTTGTGCAATAAACATGAAACACTCATACATAGGCTCTTGTTGAAGTTTTTTTTCATATTCACGAGAACAACATAAATCAATTATGTTGTCCATTGCTTCACTTTCTTGAAAATTTATTTTCTCAAAATCCATGGCATTTTTACTTTTACTTAAAACAAGATCATTCCCATAAAGGGCGTCACTATTATCATTCTAGACATTAGAGAGAATTTTTGTTTTAGGATCACTTCCAAAATTTGGTTCTTTTTTCTAGTTATCATTGTTCAACTAGAAACAAAAATTTTCAAAGGATGGATCAACTAGTTCTAAATTGCTATGATCAGTAGTAGGATATTCAAATACATCTTTAAGTGATAGATTTATTGACTCATACATGAGTAGGACTAATGACAACTTGAACATAGCTTATGTTCCTCCAAGTAGATTTTTCCATTTCCTTCCTCAGTAGGAATTTGGTCAAGAACAACCATGTCTATCTCTGTCATAAAATCTGCACACCCTACTTTTGTTTCATGTAAACATTTAGAAGAAAAACCTTGTTGACTAGCATTACCAATCCCATCATTAAAATTATGCTTTGGAGTCTGAATATAGACATTCTTGTCTTCAAATTCATCATCAATCATATTATCATGATGCTCTAATTCTAAAGTAGTTAATTTTTTTGCAAGTGTCTATCATATGTAATGTTTATTTATTAGTGAGAGAAAAAATTTATGATTATTAGCATAATCATGTTCTTTAGAAACAAAGGCTGCCTTCATGTTTTCCTCACAAAAAAGTTGTACATCAGAATTTTCATCCTTACTATCCTAGTTATCAACTTTTAGAATTAGCAGTATTTGAAAGAATGACAATATCATCATCCATACTATTATGTAGGCATTTATTCTTACAAATATCCTTATCCATTCTTTGGGAAAACTCCTCATATTTGTCAATAAGGTTAGCACCCTTGCTATTTTGAGACCTCATTTTTTGTTCATAATCATGTTTGGCTTCCTCCATAATTCTGATCCAATCAATTATTTGATCAACATCCCAAGGTTGCAAGTCCTTTGGCAAGGTACTAATCCCTGGCTCATAAATTTCATAAAATATATATATGTATATTGAATCTTCAGGTGGTAATATTTTAGGAATTTCTAACAAGGAATCCAAAAATCTTGCTAACAACTCAAATGGTGATTCGTCCTTATACTTCTTTATGTTGGACAACTTCTGAATTAATAGCTCATGATCATCATTTCAACATAATTGAAGTCTATTATGAATTGGTACATGATAAATATGTTGTGTGGATGAACAAAATGAGATATCAGAAGTGTCACCACATTGCTCATCCTTTTCATTCTTATTTATCTCATATTTATGAAGTGTATCTAGACAACAAACACTTACAACAATATATCCCTTCACCATTGAGTATTTCATATTATATTCAATATTCATAGCAATATGATATTCCTACTACAATGTTGTAGGTTCCTTATCCCTTATCAAGTAACTCATTTTATTTTCAAAAGCTCAAAGATACACAATCAAACACTCAACATCCCTAGGTCTCAAGTATTCATGGATATCTTTTACTGCTTTCATAAATCTAAGGTTAAAAGAAGGAACTAACTCTTCATCTTGTTGGATTTCCATAAATATTTTCCTTAACTCATTTGGAATAATACTTTCACTAAATTGTTCCATAAATGCTATTTTAAAAGCATCCCATGAAGCTATAGAAGATATTCGTAAATCTAAGTACTAATCTTTGGCATCTTCTTTTAATGATGAAGCAAACAATTTCATGACAACATCCTCACGATTTATCTCAAAATCACCCATTAAATCCATAAATGCATTTAGGTGTCTGGAAGCTAGCTCAAAACTCTGCCCTGTAAATTTTGGTAGAAGTTTCCTAATATCACTGAGAATCTTATTAAGCAAACCCTTAATACCTACAAGACTTAATGGCTTATATTTGTCAATCGAGAACTTCCTTTGAGGGCAAGATAAGAGTTGCACATCTGGCCTACTTTTATTTGACATTCTCCTAGGAAATACAGGGGAATGATACATTTTTTATGTCTTTATTCAATCTTCAAATATTAACTTTATGGTAAATGAGAAACTACCTCATCATGATTATAAAGATGCACAACTCAAATATACTCATGCCTTAAAGCCCTTTCTTTTTAAAAAAGGAAAATTTTAGAAATAAGCATACTTCTATCTCATTTAGATAATACAAATTTCACCTCAGAACTCTGTAAAAAAACTTCCACTATTCCCTTCTCTAGTGCTCAATTCACTTAATAAGGAACAAAGTATTTATTCCACAACTCTTAAAAATGTCTTTCATACAAATCTATTTCTTCATGTAAATCAAAACAGGGGAAAATAACTAAATATATTTGCGGCTATTCTAAATTATGCTTTGTTGGGTTCTTTGCATAGAGTCACTTCCTCCTCTGTAGAGGACTATACTTCAATAAATATGAGTTTTCCTTCACCAACTGATTTCACTCTAAGCTTCTTTTTCCTCAAACAATTTTCACTAGTACATAGTTCTTCAAAGACATGACCGAATTTTAGTGAGAACTTTAATTTAGAACCTTCATGACTCTATCAAGGAAAAATGACCAACTGCGAAGGTTTTCTCAAATTTTCCCCAACGAAGTCACCATTTATATCGGTTACATTTTAAGAACCAAACTTATTCTTACCACATACCTATGAACTTGCCAAAATTCAAATATCAGTATGGGTAAGGATTGGCCAAAACTTAAGTTAGGGTTTCACACTTCTTCACTTCATGCTCCATTAAACCCAGGAGGCCGATAATCTTAAAAATTGTGCTTATAGATACCAGTGTTTGTAGGTATCAAACACAAAATAAAAATACAAGTCCACTTGAATGTTCAATAGACACAATGTCTTAAAGATTTGGTTGACCTTCATGGCAGCAACTAACTTAAACAAGAGAAAATGTAATTCATTAAGATTACTAGAAAGTTTAGTATCAATTATTTTTTGTGTATAACCCCTTCAAGGTAAACTACCTACTAACCTCTCCTTGTAATCAGCCTTGAAATCCCTTTTATAAGATAAGGGAGCAACAAGCATTGGGTTGAATTACACCTAGATTTCCCATTTCACTTTTATTTCAAAATGAATTTCACTAGAATCTGAAAATATTCCCCAATCAGTTACAAGTAATAATTTGTAGGAAAGAGGTATGCAAAAACAAAAACACCAAAAACCATTAGTCAAAGAAGACCCACTTGTCTTAAGAAAGTTCCATCACAACATAAAAAACATTCAAGTCCACACAAAACTAGGAAATGTCACCATCCACAACGAAGGCACAAATAAACAATGACCTACACCAAAATGAGGTAGTGTAAAGGTCCAAAACTTGACCACCATCTCAAAAAGGGAAAGATATGCTAATTTTCCTTGTTAGCAACAAAGTAAGTGGTCGCGCCCACAAAATGATATGAAAATCATGGCAAAACCTATCTTGGGAATTGGACATTCCAGCAGGTGACTAATACCTCTTCATGGTCGTTCATTTACTTGTCAAACCAGGGAACGTAAACTTTAAATGGAGTAGCATTATATGTGCACTAAGAACTGGTTTCAGTCATAACTTATTGAAAATAAACACTTGGAAAGAAATTCTATCTATGCTACAAGAAGGTAATGCAAAGTTCTCTTAACTCAATTAGAATCTAACCAAAGTAGAAATTGTAATAGCTACAATTGAGGGACAAACTATAAACTGGCCTTATGCTGCAGGAACAAACACAGAGATGGATTCCCGATGCTGCAGGAACAGTATAAGATTGAGATTGTGCTAAGACTTCTAAAATGAAATCTAACTTGAATTAACAAAGGATAAACAACTACGCTCCTACATATACTTACTAAGTGGGCCCCCTTAGCAAGCATCAACTAATTTACACAGAAGATTGTGCTCAGAACTCCATCAACTTTTATTCATAATGTGAAATCATTTACATTGATTGTTGTGCTTCAGAAAACTAACAAAAACTTTGATTCATATTATTACTCTAACTCTTACATAATCTGCTTCTCTATCTATCTATCTATCTCCTTGTTCACCCGCGCAGGAGGAACACTTATTTTAAACTAGGAGAACAAATAACTAACTAACCCTAACAGATAAAGACGTGGATATAAAATGTATCCTGAAATCGAGGAACAGACTTCATAAATGAGTTTATCTGTTCAACCCGATCCAGAGAGAATCTAGCACTCCACTCTTTCTAGATTAAATGCCATTTAAAATCCTTCCCAACAGTTTTGGTCAAAGAGTCTTCGCTAGAGCTTCCTCGAAGTCATGCAGGAAATGGACTTTACTGCAAGGCCGAGATTGGCTGCACTTGACTCGATCATACTTTCTTCAACAACCTATGAAACACAAGGTAACAGATGTGAAAGAAAAGGTGCATGGCACATACACAATATCCATTTATTAATCACATATTTAAATCTATTTCATCATTCAAAAACTACATGCGTTATACCAGTCGTTTGGGAATTCACACAGGGTAATAAATATAGACATGTCAACATGATAGGCTACAGGAATATAAAAGTGTATTGCTACAGGATATCCCCCAATAAAAGGTTTCAAGAGAGTTAAACAACCATGAACAACAAAAGTAAAGGTATTAAAAGTACACCATGATATCCAAGTTATGAGCATATTTTGGGCTCATCATTTTTCCCCCTACTTAACCCAATGCTAGTCCTCCAGCATTAAACTTTCTGGTGGTCTCTCTGAAATCAGTGGTTGAGGCATGACCCTAAAATGGAATTCCAAATTTGTAACAAAAGCATCTGTAACTCTGCCACCTTTCATACCTACGGGCTTCGGTGTCTTCATTAAGATTTGTAGCCTGGTAAGGATAAAGGGGCCACATTAGCATAGGAGGTCTAAATGTTAATGACATGCACAATTCAAATATCTTTTGAAGTCCCAATTGTATATATCTACTTGATCGTTTAAGAGATATCGTAAAATTTAGTGGACTATGAGGCTCAGACTCTCTTAACCCAACAGTTAATCTTTCCCACCTCTTTTCAATTTTGGAGTATGACAGTCTCCCAAAACGAGTATGACTATTCTTGGAATTCATCATATACCTATTTCCTAAGATCAAATATTTTCATTCTAGCTGTATCATTATTAAAACCATATGCCAGAGTAAGCCAAGTTTTCAACATTGTGTGGGGGTCTGAACTCTCAGAACGCAATGGAACAGGCTCATTCCTTTCGGCTTCTTCATATGTTTCCCATTGCCTGCCATAATTTGCTTCATTTGCTGCCCAAGAAATAAGTGATCTCAAATGGATGTTGCCAATATACAGAAGGGGATTCCACTCTTTTTCAAATGGAATTAAGAAGCCATGCAAATAAAATTCACACAAAGAATTTCTAAGCCAATTAGGGGCTTCCTGGTATGCTTCGTAGAATTCTTTAGTAGTGTGAATAATAGGGTCTTGATTTATGGAAATTCTCATCAGTTGGAACCACAAGAACTGTTCCTTGAGGCACAGAGCATAAAATCTGGGTGGTGGTCTGCATTCCATAATCTAACCAGTTACCTTCAACATTTCATCCATTTTCTCTTTTAACTCCTGAATTTCTAGTTTTTGCTCTTCAATTTCCTTTTTTAGTTTCTTCTTTTCCTCCTCCCAAAGACTTTCTTACATTTTGGTCTTAGCCAGGTAGTGGAAAGTCAGGGTTTGTAATGTAACCGGTCTCCATGTAGCTTTGAAATATTCCAAAAATTCAATTAAAAATGTCTTCTTATAAACAACAATGGCTTGACAAAATGTAGGGGGAATTGAGGCTTCATTGGCCACTTCCAAATGTTTAGTTTGTTCTTCCTCTTGCTGTAGGATAAATTCCTATTGCTGTAGTGGACAAGACTGTGCTTCCTCCAAAATCTGCATAGTCGTAGTAGCCAAGTCATCAAGACTTGGTACTCCCCTTTCATTATGCTCAACTTCCCTTGTCCCAACTTGTTCTTCTTCAAGAATAAAAAATAAACTTTGTGCAGAACTCTCAGACACATTCTGAGAAACATCACATTCAGACTCTCTAGATTCTTCTAAAATTATAATAACCTCAGGTTGAGGTGAAGCAGGGGATACTTTACATTTTGTTCTTGTGGAAACTCTTCTTGGCAATGTTGCAGCTGTAGGAGGTGCTCTTGTAGCCTTCCTCTTTTTGAATTGCCTAGAAGGTTCTACCTTGTCAAAGGATGATGGTGAACTGGTGATGGCAACAGGTGTTGTTGTAGGAGACAATGCTACAGGGGAAGAATCTATAGGAGAAGAGCATTTCCTTTTCTGAGAACGAGGGTCAGATTCTGAGGTTTGTTCCACCCCAGATGACTCTCCATCCTTTGTTTTTCCTCTCTCTCTCCTATTGGAAGCCCTAGTTTGCACCTAGGCAGAGGACTCTGGTGTGAGAGCTAGAGGACCAGGTGCTACAAGAGCAAATGATGCTTGCCCTTTTCTCCTACTGGTAGACACCATTTCCTCTTTCTTTTTATGAGGCTATGGGGTAAGTGCTCTAGGGGGTTCTAGACATTGCAAGCTATTTTGGGCAACAAATTTTTGCTAGGAAAGAGGTGATACATCTCTCAAAGAGCATGCAATCAACAATTTTATGAGGCCATGGTGAGCAATAGAATTATCTTTCCCCTATTAGGTTTCATGGGCACATTGTTCCAGAAATTTTAACAAAAAGTTCAAAACATTAACAGCTAATCCATGCCTCATATGACTTAGCAATTTGAAGTGGTAAGAATGCAGGTAGGAGAAACGACCTTCACAAGTTAAATACCTGATTATGAAAGTAGCGTATTCTGGGTATGGAGGAGGCAATGACACTCGCTTGCATCCCTACTTTGAGACCTCCAAAGGTCCATCAGTGGGTATTGAAAATTCTGCCCTTGTAGAGGCAACATCCAAAGAAAAAATTTCTCCAACAGCTAGGAGCCCAGTTACTTCTATAATTCTTTCTTAGTTACAACAACTGTTAGACCCCATATAGTAGCCTCCCCTTGAGAAAGGGTTCTCAAAAATTCACCTGCAGCCTCCTCATTAAAAGCATCTAAACTCAAAAAGTAATTCAGCCAACCACAGAGGCTGAATGCTTGGGTTGTTTGAGGATTTTGCATTAACAACTTATGAACTACAAGCTCATGCCTTACCAGCTGACCACCCATGTTCACAATTTTTCCTTAACTGAACTCAAATCTTTTCTAAAAATCAAAAATTTCCCTGTTCTACTCTGGTTCTTTTCTGTTCTGCCGTCACTTTTCTCTTCTTTTCCAAAAATGAACTTTTTAAACAAGCAGTTTTTGAATGTGATTTTCAATGAAAAATATGCAATGAAAAAGACATACGATCATATTTGGAAAGTACCAAAAAAATAATAAAGATTATCTAAGTAGTTGTGACAGCGGCGAAAGGACAAGTTTAAAAAGTGGATTATCCTGCCCCCTACTTAGAGTATGACATGTGTCCTCACATGTACTAGGAATAGGCAGAAATGAGGTAATAATGACTAATATAGACAGCACAGTAATGAATAAAATGAAATAAATAAAAAATGCGATAATCAAAAGATATTGCGTACCTTTTATTAAATGCTTATACATGCTGAGAAAGTTGATGGCTTCAGCATGAGATGATAGTTGGGAATGAGATCATAATTAGGGGTGGTGCAGATGAATGAGGTGCATGGATGACGTGGATGAACGAGATGAATGGATGGAATGGATGGATGGTACGGAAGATAAAGAAGTGAGATGTGGTGAAAAGTAGAAACGAAGAAAAAGGGGTTCCCTTAAAAAGGAAACCTTTATTATGAGCATGCATTACAAAATCACGGAGAAGCTGGAGGAGAAAGGCTAAAGCCTTCAACTGTAGGATAATTAGTGGTAGGATCCTGAACGAACTGCTGCATGAATTTTTCTTTTGAGACTGGTTTATGGTACAACCGGAGGTGATGTCCATTAATTAACAACTTGAATCTAACAGGATCAATTGTAACAAGTTGCACTAAACCATTAGTAAATACATTCTCAATTTCATATGGGCCCAACCATCTGGTTTGTAATTTTCCTCGACTATCCTTATATAGTGAGTCATAAAGCAGAGCCCAATCTCCTACTTTAAATTTCTTCTCCTTAATGTATTTATCATACCACCTTATTCTATGATTTTGTATCATCTCAATGTGCTGCAGGGCATTCTTTCGGAGCTCATCCAGAGCATTGAGCTGCATGATTCTGTCCTTTTGTACATTTGTTAAATCCATGTCCATCTCCAGTGTTGTTCTTAGAGTCTTATGTTCAAACTCTATTGACATCATAGCTATTTTACCATAAACCATTTCAAAAGGTGTATATCCTGAGGTAGTCTTCCAGGTAGTACGGTAGGCCTATATAGCTTTTGGTAACCTTGTGGCCCAGTCCTTCCTATGCAAATCTATAGTTTTAGTCAAAATGGCCTCTATGTCCCTATTTGTGACTTCAACCTGGCCATTGGCTTGGGGGTGATAAGGTGTTGATTTTCTATGTCGTATATTATATTCATTGACTAAAGCTGTGATAAGTGTAGAAGTAAATTGTACTCCTTGATCTGTCACTATTTCCCTAGGGACACCAAACCTAGTAAATATTTCCTCATAGAGAAATTCAGCCACTTTATTGTCCCTAGCATGTTTCATAGGCTTAGCCTCTACCCATTTTATGACATAATCTGTGTATACAAGGATGTAGGACTTACCATTGGAAGGTGGATCAATTGGTCCTACAAAATCCAGTTCCCATTTGTCGAAGGGTGCAACTACAACTTGTGGAAATAGAGGCATCTCATCAGATCGAGTTGGTCTTCCCATCCTCTGGCATTTGTCACACCTCCTGGTATATTTGGCTGCATCTCTATGCAAATTTGGCCAATAGTAACCAGTATTTAAAATTTTCATCATTGTCCTTTTGGCAGCAAAATGTACACCACACGGCTCATCATAGCTGGCATACAATATATCATGAGCATCCTCCTTTGGTACACATCTCCTCATAACTTGATCTGGCCCTGTATAAAACATGCAATCTGCAATCCAAGAAAAGTTAAAGTTTTTCTCTACCAATAATTTATTTTCCTTAGGGGAGAATTGAGGAGGAGTTCATCCTGTGGCTAGATAATTTTCTATATTAGCATACCATGGGGGAATAACCTTGATTGAAAATAGGTGCTCATCAGGAAAGGAGTTTTCAATAATTGTAGAGTCATCTTACCTTTGAAGTCTAGAAAGGAAATCAGCAACCACATTGGCTTTACCTAGTTTTTCCACAATTGTAATGTCAAATTCTTGCATCAACAATAACCATCTTGCCATTCTCCAAGATATTGCGGCTTTGTCCATGAGATACCAGTTTGCGGCATGATCATTATAAACAAATATCTGATAACTGATGATATAATGCCTGAATTTATTCAGGGCGTAAATGATTGCCAACATTTCTTTTTTTGTAACAGTGTAGTTCAATTCAGCCCCTTGTAGGTTTTTGCTTATGTAATAGAGTGCATGTTCTATTGAACCATCCTTTTGCCCTAACACTACGTCAATGGCATAATCTGATGCATCAGTATGAATATGAAATGGAAGTGACCAATCAGGTTCTTTCAGAATAGGTGCCTATGTAAGGGAAACTTTTAAGTCAAGGAATACATTTTCACATTCCTCTGTCTAGAAAAAATCCGCATCTTTCTCGAGCAGCCTGTATAAAGGGCCTGCTATTTGGCTAAAGTCATTCATGAATCTTCTATAGTATTTGGCATAGCCTAGAAAGCTCTGTACCTCTTTTTGCTTGGCAGGAGAGGGTAGCTTAGAGATGACCTCAATCTTACTAGGATCAACCTGAATTCCTACAGCAGAAATATAGTGACCAAGTACTATTCCCTCCTGCATCATCATGAAACACTTTTGACTATTCAGTGATATGTTGTGATCTTCACATATCTATAGTACTTTCTCCAAGTTGGCTTGAGCTTCCTCAAATTTCATACCATAAACAGTAAAGTCATCCATGTATATTTCCATGCAATCATATGAGATGTCTGAGAAGATACTTATGACTACCCTCTGGAAAGTTGTAGGAGCATTATAAAGACGAAAAGGAAAAATTGAATAGGCAAATGTTCCCCAAGAGCATGTAAAAGTAGTCTTTTCTTGATTCTCAAGAGCAATCTTGATTTGATTGTACCCACTGAAGCCATATAAGAATGAGAAGTACTTTTTTACAGCTAAATTATCTAGAACTTGATCAATGAATGGAAGAGGAAAGTATTCTTTCTTTGTTGCCAAGTTGAGCTCTCTGTAATCTACACATACCCTCCATTTTCCTCCTTTCTTAGGAATAATAACCAATGGGGAAACCAACTAACTATCGAATATTGGGTAGATAAAGCCAGCTGCTAACATTTTCTGCAATTCTTCTTTAACAATTTCTCTCAAAGCTAGATTAATTCTTCTTTGAGGCTGCTTGATAGGTTTGAAGTCACTATCAATATATATGCGATGTGTACAGAGTTTTGGGTCTAAACCCCTCATATCCCCATAGTCCCATACAAAATCTCTTTTGCGGGCTTGCAACATTGTGGCTAGGGCAGTTTGTTCAGACAGAGGCAACTTATTATTAATATGCAGATAGTGGCCTAGAGATAATTCTATCTGTTTGGTGAGATCATTTATTGAGGTTGCTGATAAAGGTGGTGCCTATATATCACATAATAGAAAATCATGATGGCTCTCAGGATCTAGTTGCTGCAGAAAATATTACTGAGAACGGTTGTCCAAAATAGATGGGCTATTCAAACTAGAACTAAACTGTAGAATGTGTAGAAGCAAGTTATCTTCACTCTAAAGTTGGGAAAATAGATCAGTTCATAGGATCATTAACTGAGCTAATGAATTGAATTCTTTAGATTCCTCTCCTAGATCTAGCCAAACTGGTTGAGACAAATCTGACAGAGGTTGTGCAAGTGGGTATAAAGCTAGTTTCTTCCTTGACTGACCATCAGAAATTGTCATGTCTCCTGAACAACATCTTATAAGGGCATTAGCTATAGCTAACCAAGGTCTTCCTAGGATAATAGGATATCCGCCTAGGGTTTCCTTAGTGGACAATATGGTGAAATTAGTAGGGTATTCCCAAGATTCAATGGTGACAATAACATCTTCTATCACTCCATCAAGTGTAACCGTGGAACTATCAGCAAGCTGCAGGATAGTCGGTGTAGATTGAATGTTTGGAATATTCAAACACTCCATAGTGTGCTTGGTCATCACATTAATGGTTGCACCAAAGTCAACCAAAACATTTCTTACTACTTGACCATTGATATTTATCTTTACTACAGGACTTCTAGGATCAGTATATTTTGGAATGATCACCTTCCCCAACATAATATTGGTTAACTATCCTAGGACATGGATAGTTTGGGGATCCTTTTTCTTTCTTCCTTGTTTCTTTAAACAAGCCTCTCTAATGGATTTTCCATAAACTAGAACATTTTTAATACCTTGAAAAGGAGGAATTTGGACTTGTACATTCTTTAGCTGCTCCAAAATATCAAAGGTGGGCTCTTCAATGGTCTTGGGTGTAGTAATCTGCAATCTCTAAGGAAAAGGTGGTGTAGCTTGAGGCTGCAGGATAGGTTCCTTAGAGATAGTAGCTGATACAGGTATATCTTCTACATGATCAGTAGGTTGTTTAGCACCAGAGTCTGGAATCTCTATTATTACAGGTGGTTGTGGAGTAGGGAGAGTGGTTCTAGACCTAAGATGGATATCATTGATATTTAGGGCATAAGCTAGATACTAGTTTACTTCTGCAGAATACATAGGTTGATGTTGTTGCTGCTGCTTATTATTGAGATTTGGCAATGGTTAAGAAGGCATAGGCGTTTGTTTTGGAGGACCAGTATTTGCTATAGGTGCTGTAGGAGGAGGCATAAGGGCTGGAGGTTGTGGCTGCTGAGACTGGAGGAATCTAGGGGGTTGGCTCTGCCATTGTTGAGAACCTCTCCATTGAGGGTTTTGCTGCCAGTTACCTGGAGGTGGAGTCCATTGTCCTTGTGGGTGCTACCAACCTCCTTGAGGGGGTTGCCATTAATGGCTTTGATAGTTAGGCTAGTATGGTTGAGGAGCATTCCAAGGTGGAGATGGGCCATACATAGGTTGCCATTGGTTATTATAATTAGAGTAAGGATTACCAAAAGTCAAAGGAGCTTGAGGCATACCTTGTATTGGAGTCCATGGTCTCCTTTGTGCAACAAAGAAGACTTGGTCATCATCACCTTCTATCATCTTAAAATCAGTAGGTAACTGTTTAGCCTCCATATTGGCCACCAACTTGCATCTGCAGTCATGTTTCTTCTATCTACACTGTAGACATAACTCAGCCAGGATTGCCTCAGCCTCCTCATGTTTCTTGCAAGCTTGCATGGTATCCAACTGTGTAGCCATGTTGTTTATGATGCCTTGCTTGAAATCGACTAGCAAATTTGTGATCTCCATCTAGGAAACTCCACTAGAGGAAGTCTTTCCTACTGTAGCTTGATGGCCTCTACCCTTCTTCAATTTGCTTGGGAGTAATTGAGACATATCTTCATGATATCATCCCAAGATGCTTGAGTGATATCTCTACCTCCCATCAGGTCCAAAGCATCTATACAAGTATCATTGATTCCCCTTAGAAAAAGCAATTTCTGAGATTCTTCATTAAGAGTATGGTCTGAATTCTTTTTCAGAGAAAACATGAATCTTGATATATAATCCTCTAGATTTTCATCTTCCTTCTATTGAATTCGGAATATATCATCACCTTTACTACCACTCTTACAATATTCCTTGTATTTCTCAAGAAATTTTGTTTGCATGGCTACCCAACTATTGACAACACCCATTCCCAAACTCATGAACCATCTGAGAGCTCCCTCCTTTAAAGTAGTAGGAAACAATTTCAGTTTGTGAGCATCTAAAGTGTAGTCATAACTATGACAGATTATATCAAACTCAAACAAGGTCTCTGGGTCTTTTGTAACTAAGCCATAGAACTTGGGAAGTAATGAAGAAGGAATATTCTTAAGGTTGTCATTGTTTTGTTGAGGAATAACGGGGAATTCAAAAGCAGGAGGTTGATTCGGTGGATTATGTGCCATGTTCACCTGATGAAGTATAGGAGAAAATGGATTTTCTTCAGGTTCTTCATCAAATGGGCCAAATAGCAAGTCAGCACATAGACCTTCAGAAAATGGGTCAATACCAAAGTCTCCTTCATCCTCAAATAGGCTATAAGCTGGTTCAATTTTCTTAGCAATGAATGGCAGGTTGGGGAGAAATCTTCCCTGAGTGTCTCTTCTTCTATGCATGCAAACAAAAATGGATGGTATTTTAAAAGATTTTGAAAATACTTGAAAAACAATTGCTAACAATGACTATAGAAGGTTCTTAGATTGACACCATCCCTGGCAATGGCGCCAAAAATGGTCGCGCCCACAAAAGGATATGAAAATCACAAGAAAACCTATATTGGGAATTGGACATTCCAGCAAGTGACTAATACCTCTTCGTGGTCATTCATTTACTTGTCAAACCAGGGAATGTAAACTTTAAATGGAGTGGCACTATATGGGCACTAAGAACCAGTTTCAGTCATAACCTATTGAAAATAAACATTTGGAAAGAAATTCTATCTATGCTACAGGAAGGTAATGCAAAGTTCTCTTAACTCAATCAGAATCTAACCAAAGTAGAAATCGTAATAGCTACAATTGAGGGACAAACTATAAACTGGCCTTGTGCTGTAGGAACAAACACAAGGATGGATTCCTGATGCTGCAGGAACAGTATAAGATTGAGCTTGTGCTGAAACTTCTAAAATGAAATCTAACTTGAATTAACAAAGGATAAACAACTATGCTCCTACAAATACTTACTAAGTGGGACCCCTTAGCAAGCAACAACTAATTTACACAGAAGATTGTGCTTAGAACTCCATCAACTTTTATTCATAATGTGAAATCATTTACATTGATTGTTGTGCTTCAGAAAACTAACAAAAACTCTGATTCATATTATAACTCTAACTCTTACATAATCTACTTCTCTATCTATCTATCTATCTCCCTAACACTTATTTTAAATCAGGAGAACAACTAACTAACTAACCCTAACAGAGAAAGACGTGGATATAAAATGTATCTCAAAATCATGGAACAGACTTCATAAATGAGTTTATCCATTCAATCCGATCCAGAGAGAATCTAGCACTCCACTCTTTCTAGATTAAATGTCATTTAAAATCCTTCCCAATAGTTTTGGTAAAAGAGTCTTCACTAGAGCTTCCTCAAAGTCATGCAGGAAATGGACTTTACTGCAAGGCCGAGATTGGTTGCGCTTGACTCGATCATACTTTCTTCAACAACCTATAAAACACAAGGTAACAGATGTGAAAGAAAAGGTGCATGTCACATACACAATATCCATTCATTAATCACATATTTAAATCTATTTCATCATTCAAAAACTACATGCATTATACTAGTCATTTGGGAAGTCACATAGGGTAATAAATATAGACATGTCAACATGATAGGCTACAGGAACATAAAAGTGTATTGCTACAGGATATCACCCAAGAAAAGGTTTCAAGAGAGTTAAACAACCATGAACAACAAAAGTAAAGGTATTAAAAGTACACCATGATATCCAAATTATGAGCATATTTTGGGCTCATCAGTAAGTATGCCCACTCGGTGTCCTTATTGAAAGTGGAGTAGCCATCACAACCTCATCCTCAAAATTAATCAAATTATTCATGGCCATGAGATAGTCGTAGTAACTAGAATAAATTTTATCTCCACTATTAGAAGAATCATTTGAGACTTCAATCAGAGGACAATGATGTCCCATATAAGCCGATTGATACTTATTCTTTCTCACAACTTACCTCTCAAGCCTATCAATTTTATTCTCCTTACCTTTGACCAATTCCTTTGAGATAATTAAAATTATTAGATGATAAGCATGCTTAAGAACACCTCGTTCAAACTTCTTGGAAGCTCTTGATTTCTTGCTTGGATTTGAACCATTGATTTTTGGCTCTCTAGGACTTCCCTAGGAATTTTCACCTAAAAGGAGAGAGGTAGGGCAAAAAATTCAAACTAGTTCATTCAAATTATGTTATGTGCAATGATTTCTAATCTAAATGAAGTAAAATAAATGCAATTAAGTGATCTAAATGATTAAATATGAATGCATAAGTGAGATTTAAGCTATGTTTGAAAACACACTTTGATACTCAATCAATGAAGTAAAGGAACAAAATATGCAGAACAAAGAGAACTAGTATGAATCTGAGTGCACCTAGACAAAATCTGATGAATCTAGAATGTTTTAGATGCTGGTTGAAATCACTAATTTCTCATAGTGGGACTCATTCACCCAGGGTGGTGAATTAGTCCTCCACCTAGTGAAAAAGTGTTGGAAACAAGTTTTTGTCTGTTAGGATCCAAATTTTTTATAATATAAGATTTTCAGTCCTAAGGTGGGACTCATTTGCTACTAATGGAAAATCAATCTTCTCCCAAATTTGTGAAAAATCTGGAGACAACTCTAGAATGCCAGATCTCAAAATCACTGACTGTCAGGTTGCCAAAGTCAATTCCTCAGGAAATGGACAAGAAACCCTCTCCAAGCTTGAAACATACTTGAGTTGACTTGAAGCACCCAGTGGACTTGTAAACCAATCTTCAACACCAAAATTCTTGTTAAACCTACATACCTAGATATGCAAACACACATGCAATAGGGGAAAAATGGTTGAGGGTTAGCAAATAGGGGTTTGCCTAGGTCAAACCCCACTTTTGGTAATCAAACCCTTCATAAAACATTGAAAGGAAAGAGAATGATAAAATAATAACATGCAATAGCTATCAACTTACCAAACCCTTGATAATGCAAGTCTGAAGTAATGTCAATGGATGCTCCAAAGTGCTTGAATATTGCTTGAATTGATGTTGTAGAATGCTTGAATGATTGAATATGATGTACGAGTGTTGGGGAATTGTAGGACATATAAAATGAGGTGAAAGTCACAAATTTATACAATCTTGTGCCTTAGTTGACCATTCATACCACATCACAAGCCAACATCAAGTGTTTTTGAATAAAAACCCAAAAGGAAATTTTAAATTTTTTGAATTTGGATCCAAGGGGGATTCATTCGCCATCCATGGTGAATGGGCCCCACCTAGACCTAAAAATATGTGTTAAGAAATATATTGTATTTAATGTTGTTTGTTGGGATAATATTATAAAATACACTTAGTTAAAGCATATGAGGACATAAAGGCATAAAATAAAGCATGAGAAAGGGATAAATAGTAAAGATGTGCCTAGAAAAGCATTAAATCTTGTTACAATACTTTACAACACTTCAAAATAGGACTTCTTGATCATTAAAAAGTTGATTTTTAGGTAATTTTTAATAGAGTCTTGAAGAATGTAGAAATGTCTTACTACACTTCACAACACCTTCACAAGACATCGTTATTTGAATTTTAGTACCTAAATATGCATGCTCAAGCCATGTTACAACATAAAATCAGAACAAAATATATCAAACACCATGAAACAAGAACTAAAAGTCCATGAAAATGACAAGGGGCCATTTTTCTATGGCACATTTAGCCCCTGCTTTAGTGAGAGGATGAACTTGCTTCAAACTCACACTAAAGTATCCATGAACATTGAGAGGAGGGTTCAAATGAATTTATGTTAGCAGTATGGAATACAACGGTAAATAGGGATGATCAACCTCTGATGGAAAACTAAACATACAAAGGAACACACAAGTGTTGAGATGAACCAAATGAAGCTTTGATCGTTAATCCAACTAGTTGTGGATTAGATCTAGGTTCAGTGTTTGGAAAAGAGAATGTGTACTCACTTTGGGTGATAGAACTCAGGATGGTCTACCTGGTGAGAAGGCCTAAATGTACTCACTCTCGAGCCATGGAACTTCTGGCTATTTACGGGGTGAGAAATCCAAAACTATAAGATACATATACTAGTTGGTATACACTCACAAACACAAAAGTGGCTATGGGCAAAAGTCATGCAGCTAGTTGGGCTTCCTACTCAACCATATTAAAGTTACACATGTTAATAATTTCAAGAAGGTTCCAGAAAAAAATTTCCATGCACAAAAAGAAAGGTACCATAGTCATACAAGTTGTGTTATGCAAGGTGGAAAAAGAAATGCTAAATAAAAAATGAAAAAGTATAAAGTGTAAAAGTGTAAAAGTTTTAAATGTTCGAATGATTCTTGTTTAGTTAATGCAAGGTTAGTCACTTAGTGAACATTGTTTCTAATGCCTCCAAGAGAGGACCAATCAAAGAATAGTCACAACTTAGGGGATGTAGTGTGGTGCATTAGGCCACCAAGAGGAATGTAATATGCTAAGATAGATCAAAATTATGAAGTAAATCACACCCAATGCCATCCAAAAAGTCACAAACACGTCATATAAATGACAAGGGTACACTAGGAACCAAGAATGCACATGAAATAATGGTAATGTATTACCCCCACTTTAAAGGAATTGCTACACATCGTTCTGTGAGAAATTATTTTAAAGTATAGAAGAAAAGAAAAAGTAAAAAGAGAAACAAGACATGGGAGAAAACTTGGAAAACCATATGCCAAGTCATATGTTTCGAAGTGAGGCTACGTCATGTCAAGGAAAAAAAAAGAAAAAGAAAGGGAGTTCCCCCCAAACATACCAAACACATAACAGATCTATGGATTTCGGGTCAGTATGTTCATTGCTCCAATATGTTTATGAAAGAGCTCAGAACTATCATCATTCCCCAAAGCGCATAGAACTAGAAGAATGACACAAAGAGAGAAAAAAAAAAGGAAAAATAAAGTCCATTTTGGGTCAACATGGAAAAGAAATTGGGATCTCAATGCTTTGCATCGTCCCCAAAAGGAAAACACAAGCACAAAGAAAAAAATGAAAAGGTGAAAGAAAAGGTAAAATCTTTTGGTAAACATGAAGGAGACATTTTAGTCTCAATGATTTGCATCATCCCCAAAAGGAAAACACAAAAAAAAAGTGAAGACAAGGAACTTTTGGGTCAACATGGAAGAGACATAGGGCATCTATATGCTTTGCATCATCTCCATAAGGAGAACACAAAAAAAAAGCAAACAGAAAATGTATGACATATAGAAGAATAGAGGTACAAATAGAAGAAGTTTATGAAGAGAAGGAAACATAAAATGCACAATACGGGGGGGGGGACACGATATGCACATGAAAAGGAAAAAAAAAGGAACAAGTAATATAAGTGCAAATAAACCATTAATTAAGTTATTGGTTTTGCAATCTTAAATGGTTAAGCCGAAAAGGAATAACATAGTTAAGAGTTAAAGGGAAATTTAGTACAAGGACAAGGCTAAAACCTTTTTGCCCCCCAACAAAGTGTAAAGGAAAGAATGAGCTAAGATAAGTGATGGGAAAGGATCATGCAATAGTGAGAATAAGGAATTATACAACTATAGAATGATGAATGAATTGAATTGTTTTAAGGGATGACAAGGAAACAATCGGTATCAATGAAGTGATATTTATCTAGTATATCCTTCAATGTCCAACATTCTTCTATTTGATGTCTAAGAATATGATGATATTTGTAAAATGGTATGTTGGAGTCTTTTGGATGAATAACCATCCTATTCATAGGTGATAAAAGTATAAGACCTTTGTTTAAAAGCAATTGAAGTCTCCTTTCACATTCAAGGGGAGGATGTGTACGAAACTTGAGCTTCTTCAATTTTTATGGTCATTTTCATTTGCAAGATTCTTCTTGTTCATGAATAGAAGGAGGAAGGGGACCCATGGGGATCCTAACATCCTTATCATTAGAAGGAGAGAATGGTTGTTCATGTGGAAGAAGAATGTTGAAGTTAGGAGGAGCATCCAAGCATCCTAAAGTCTCCTGGGTTGAAAAGGGTGTTTATTAGGATAAGAAGGATCTTTTTATCCTAATATTGTTTTGTGTGCATTAGTGGACTATTGTTTAAGAATTTGATGGATGTCATGTTCATGTTTTGTGTCACAAACTTGTTTACTTAAGATAGTGAAGTGTTTACCATATGTTTCTTAAATGTTTATAGGAGTGTTTGTGACTTTGTGATCATAAAATGGTTGTGAGTGAGTTTTTTTAGAGCAACTAGGTCAACTTGGGGAAGGAACATTAGGTCCTTGATTGATTTCAGGTTGTAAATATGCAAAGTGATCAAGATATGCAATAGTAGGAAGATATTGTGACTTCATGGATGGATAAAAGGGTGCAGTGGCTTCGAGGTGGTCAAGGAAGTCATTGTAGAACATGTTCATGCTAGTATCATGTTCTCCAATGATGTCTACATCATGAGGAGGACAGTCATGAGGAGTTGAAGGATCATGTGTGAGTTCAAGGTCATTAGGGTCACAACCAAAGGCCCAATTGGACATATCTACCAATGAATTTAATGAATTTCAAAAAATATTGAAAGAAAATGCCATGATGTAAATAAACTAAGATGCAATAAGTGATCTAAAATAGAGAATCTGTAAATGAAAACATAATACAAAAACATGAAAGTGTAATGCAGGAAAGTGCCAAAAAGATGCCAAAAATGTTGTTTAAAAAGTGTAAAGGGACTGATTTTCCCAAGGTGGCGAATGAGTCCCAGTATGATATTTTTTGTGTTTTTCAGAAATTTTAAGATTAATTTAATGCTCTAGAGAATGAAATTAAAGATGTAGAAGGAAGATTTTCAGTTTTTCAATGAGATGCAATGGAAAAATGAAATCTAAATGAAGTTTTCACTAATGCAATATGAAAATGCCTAGAATGCAAGAACAAAAAAATGTCCTAATTGAAATGTTGATGGGAAAGTAATCTAGGATGCAATATGCAAATGAAATAAAAAATTAAAAGTGTTCAAAATGTGGGTTCATAAAAATGAACAATAGATTTTTGGCTCTCTAGGACTTCTCTAAACTCTTCTAGGGTTTTTCACCTAAAAGGAGAGAGGTAGGGCCAAAAATGCAAACTAGTTCATTCAAATTATGTTATGTGATTGTTGTGTAATCTAAATGAAGTAAAATAAATGAAATTAAGTGATCTAAATGATTAAATATGAATGCAAAAGTGAGATTGAAGCTATGTTTGAAAACTCACTATGATATGCAAACAATGAAGTAACTGAAGAAAATATGCAGAACAAAGAGAAACATGATGAATTTGAATGCACTTAGAAAAATTATGATGAATTTGGAATGTTGTGGATGCTCGTTGAAATCACTAATTTTTCACAGTGGGAATCATTTTCCCAAGGTGGAAAATTAGTACTCCACCTAGTGAAAAACTATTAGAAACAAGTTTTTGTTTGTCAAGATCCAAGATTCTAGAATCTAAAAAAATTTGAAATTTGAGTCCTAAGGTGGGACTCATTCGCCACTGATGGTGAATTAGTCCTCTCCCAAATTTCTAAAAATCAAGAGACAACTCTACAACATCAGATCTATAAATCATTGATTGTCGGGTTGCCGAAGTAAATTTTGTAGGAAATAAAAAAGAAACCTTCTCCAAGCTTGAAATAGAGTTGAGTTTACTTCAAGCACCTAGTTGACTTGTAAACCAGTCTTCAACACCAAAAATATTTTTACATTTTCATACCTAGGTCTGCAAACACACATGCAATAGGGGAAAAATGGTTGAGGGTTAGCAAATAGGGGATTGTTGTGGTCAAAGCCCACTTTTGGTAATCAAACCCTCAATAAAATATTGAAAGGAAAGAGAATGATAAACTAACAACATGCAATAGCTATCAACTTACCAAACCCTTGATAATGCAAGTCTGAATTAATGTCAATGGATGCTCCAAAGTGCTTGAATATTGCTTGAATGCTTGAATATGATGTATGACTGTTTGAGAATTGTAGGAGATATAAAATAAGGTGAAAATCACATATTTATATAATCTTGTGCCCTAGTTAACTGTTCATACCTCATCACCAACCGACATCAAGTGTTTTTGAATATAATCCTGAAAGGAAATTTGAAAAAAAAAATTTGGAGCCAAGGGGGACTCATCTACCACTCATGTCAAATTGGTCCCACCAAGAACCTAAAAATATGTGTCAAGAAATATATTGTATTTAATGTTATTTGTTAGGATAATATTCAAAAATACACTTAATTAAAGCATATTTGGGCATAAAGGGGTCAAATAAAGCATGAAAAAGGGATAAATAGTGAAGATGTGCCTAGAAAAGTGTGAAATCTTGTTACAACACTTTATAAAACTTCAAAATAGGACTTGTTGATGAATGAAAAGGTGTTTTTTAGGTCATTTATAATTAATAGAGTCTAGAAGAATGTAAAAATGTCTTACAACACTTCACAACACCTTCACAAGATGTCGTTATTTTAATTTTAGTACATAAATATGCCTGTTCAAGCCACATTACAACATAAAATCATAAAAAAATTCTATCAAACACCATGAAACAAGACCTAAAAGGCCATGAAAATGAAAAGGGTCATTTTTCTATGGCACGGGAGTCATAGGAATTTTAGACACATCTTGTTCACTCTTTGGAGAATCACCCTGAGACTCAAGAGGGTTGAGTCTCCCAGACCTTGAGATGGGGCTGATGTTCACACTTACCTTACCCATTTCCTTAACAATTTATCAAATTTTCTTAGAAAAAAGACAACACCCAATGACAAGCTCAAATTCACACATACTTTCAAACTCTTAATTATCATAAACAATCAAATGGTGAGAATAATCAAGCAGGTGATCTTCATTAAATAGAACAATAGGTGAGTGTCTACATTAAGTTTTCAAGAAAGCTTGTGTGATGACGTATACAATCAATTACCCTTATTTTAAACCTCATTCATTAATCATACCTTGAAGTGAATCAATGAATAATCAATTAAGATGATTAATTATGAAAAAATTAAAATAATATGTTTGATACTTCTTCATAATTAGAAAACTCAAGTTTGATAAAAATCCACTTAGTTTGCATATTAACCACATGCTTAGTGTTTAACCAAACCCGTCATGTTACATTTGCCTCCTTTCCCATGGGAATTAATTTACTTGTAATTCATCATAGTAAGACAACAAGGAGTGATCATGATTTATCTTTAGAATATTGGCCCATACCCTTCCTTATTCAATTTTACCTTCCCACATGTACCAAAACTTGACATATTTGATAGCCATAAAAATATTTCCCAGATTTCATATGCATTTCCAAGAATCAGTTCTAATTTAGCATCATTTTTATCTTTAGAATAGTATCGGCCAATATTTTAGTAGCACCTTATCTCCATATGAATCCATCTGAGCCATTGAAGCATTCCACATGTCACTTGCTTGCTGAAGAATATGGGACACAATCGGGGCCATCACAGGATGGTGGGAAATGGTCAGGATTTATCCACATCACCTGCCATCGACCATCGATCTTATTACCCTTTGAAGCAGTCACCATCTTCAAAGCCTGGTAGGTCCCATAAATAGTGGCAGATGTTTCCTTTCCTAGTAGCCTATGTGATCATCTCTCCTTATGCATAAGATGGATGGGTGTGTGGGGAACGGTCCAGATGAAGACACATGTTGCAATTTCCATCATTGATCTTTATCAAAGCTATGTCCACTAGACCCTTTTGGTAACACTGGTTTCACTGCTAGACATGACACATGGCCATCACCTGATAGCCTTTGTGTTTTAAAATAATATGAAATGAACCAACACGAGCGCACATGGAGTGGTTAGGATGTGGCCATGTTGCTTAATAACTATCGTTGATCTTCTTTTAGTGACACCGACCATCTTTACCATGGAGATCAAGCCCACCAATGGAACAAACACATGGCTAAAGCCAAACAACCCATGTGAATAAAATAAGAAGGAATAAATCAGCATTGGCACATGAGGAACGATGGTGATCAGCCCTTGGCAATCAAACTATCAATGTCAAAACCTAATTATATACGAGGGTCCTCCCCAAGTATTTTCAAGATTAAAATGGAATCCAAAGAATATTTTAAGAGGTTTCATCACAACCAGACTCTTTATTTATTAAAGGATTTTACAATGTAGGAAAACAACCACTTTGTGTGATCACTATACCTATTACAATTGGAATGGTCACATTAGAAACACTGATCCATGTTATGCTTCCTAATCTCTCAAATAATCTCCTTTTAGGAAAACCATGGATTCCAACAATAAATGGGGCACCTTCTACTCTTCATCATAAAATGAAGTATATCTACAACAAAAAAGTGTACACACTTGAAGCTGACCCTAACCCAAATAGTTTTTTAAACATTGAGAGAGGTAAGGAAAATCCTTTAGTGACATTAACACCACCTACACAAGTGGAACCCATACAATAGATAGACAAAGAAAAACAAATTGAATAAATCACAAAGCTATTAGAAGATGATTGGGGTTCCTTAGATTTTGAACATACATTCATGGGAAAGTACAAGATCATAAACAAAGATTGAAATAAGGGACACCAAAAATAAATAATGTTCAACACAAAACTTGACAAACCCTTCGAAAGCATCTGCCTCAACCACTTCAAAACACAAGACAACAAATTACACAACAAAATTTGAAGAAGCTTATTATGAACAACCACCAAATCCTAAAGAAATGAAGAAGATTTATGGAAAATGTTATGAAATGATGAAACAACTTGGATATAGTGGAAAATGATGTGGTGTTAGAGAACAAGGAATTTGTGTCCCTATAAATCCTAACACAGAAGAAACAACTAATGGACTTGGTTATTGTCCTTTGATAGAAATAAAAAAGCCTTCACTTAACATCAACACTACCACAACACATCCTTCTAAGAGGACTTTAATGGTAATGCATCCTGAATTGATAGATACTAGTGGTCTTTATCCTTTATATGAAATGAAACAAACAAAAACATCTTCGCTTAATGTCAATGCCATCTCACAAAACACTAATGATTTGAGTTTATTAGATTTTACACCCTCCAAAGGAGAGAAAAAAATCTTGTAATCTAAAGTGTCTTTCATAAGTATGAAATCTTGTACTAAGAAAGAGATATCTTTTTCACAAAATAAAGGAACCTCTTCACCCATTGATCAAGATGGTATCTTTTCGAGACTCCTCCAAAATCACTTGATATCCCTTCCTCCAAGAACATGAAAGAAATTTTATTACAAGACTTCATTTTGTGCATAGCATAGAGTCCATGGTCATGCCACTAACGAATGTAAGGCTTTAAGTAACAAAATTCAACATCTTCAGGAGTGTGGTGCTCTTACTTGATAACCTTTCATTTTGTGCATGTCATTGACTTGTTTGGCTAGTTGATAACCTTTCATGTACATCTAAGAGTGAGCTTGGGATGTCGATGACAAGCCTTAAGTTGGCTGGCAAGTGACATACTTATTCATGATGTAGCTTATTGGAAACATATGACTTGGCATATGACTTTCTGAATAAGCTCACATATCCTCTTCTACTTTAAAGCAATTTCTCACAACAAAGGTGTTAGCAACCACTTTAAAGTGGGGGCCTACATTGACACTCATCATGTTTTATTGTGTGATTTTCTTTCTTCTTGTGATGCATCCTTTTCTTGGTGGTATCATTGGGATTGATTTCCTCCAAGAGCGTCATATTTATTTGACTTGTCATCTCTTTGAATCATTAGGAACGATGTTCTCTAAGAAGAGGCCTTGCACAAATTAGGAAAAATTTCGTTGACATTCCTTGCACTATTTTGCATTTACAATTTCTATGGGCTTCAAGCATACATAGTTTTTCTTGTCTCATAGAGCTCGAAGACCATTTCTGTGTGGTGCCTTATTAAAGTTATTAGGAGGTATAACTTTGGTATGGTTGAGTGGGAAGCCCAATATGAGCAATGAATTTCCCCATAGCCACTTGCCTGTGTGTGAGTGCATACTAGCCATGAGTGTATGTGTCTCACCTTTTAAGACTTCTCACTCAGTGGATAGCCAAGAGTTACATCGGCTCAAAGTGAGTATGCACTTTTGGACAAAGAAGCTATATCTCATCCACATCATGTTCCACAAATAGTCAAAGCTTGATCCACCTTTTTACTTTTTTTGCTCATTTGTACTTCTCGTCCTTCTAGTTATTTCCATTGGATGATTGCATATCTTGTTTTATTGCAAATCACTCACCTTGTGCATATCCTCTTTTACTTATGTTGGTTTGACTTAGGATCTTTGGTCTTAGGGGCTTGACCACCTCCTCCATATTTTTTATTCTAGACCAACCACATTGGTACAATTGGAACCCTCTTGAATGTTTAATTTAGTGTGAATTTGAAGCAAGTTTATCCTCTCACTAAAGTGGCAGCTAAAAGTAGTGTCAAAAAAATGCACCTTGCTTGATTGATGAATAATTAATGATAAATTGAACTTAAATTTTCCTTGAACTAGTTTTATGAGATTTTTTACACATCCACATTATGTCTTGGGCTATTTTAAGAAAATTTGACCTAACAGTCCTAATTTAATGTTGTAAGATGTATTTATTTACATCTTAACATTAAATTTGGGAGGCTTGCAAATCGAGTGGACCTAATCTAGTGTTGTAATGTGTTTTATAGATTCACATTAGATATTGTGTCTTTCTAGGCTAAGTGGGCCTCATTTTAATGTTGTAGAGTGTATTTAACCACACTTTCACATTGAAATTTGTGTCCCTAGCCCTAATCACCCTTTATATCATCATTAATAGGCCCTTAGGCCCCCTTAATTTTGCATCATGAGGCATGGTTTGACTAATATCCCAATAAAAACACTCTAAAACCCTAAGATATTGAAGATCCACCTCAAAAAACTCAAGGTTGAACTCATTCTCCACCTTAGGAAAATGAGTCCTCTTGTGTGGAACCCATTCACCAAGTGTGGTGAATGAGTCTCTTTTTGAGAATTTTTCAAAAGTGAGTGGGAAAATTGTGATTCTAACTTGAATTTTGATGAATGTTGGCCTTGAGGATAAAAATAATGTCCATTTCAATTCCTTAACTATATAAAAAATCTCTCAAATCATTGTTTCATAAGGTATTCATGTTTTCAAGTTAAGAAAGCAATAGTTAGTCACTTCAATTCTTCACATGGTCATCAAAATAGTTTTCAAGATCAATTCTAAGGAATTCAAGAGCAAGATTCTTCATCCATTGTTGCAAAAATTCAAGCTCCATCATCATGGAAAGTTTCTAATTGAATTACTTTATGTTCATGATTCATTATCTTATTTCGTCATTTTGGTTTAATTACCTAAAAGGGGTTTGACCAAGGAAAACCCCTATCCCCTAACAATCAACATTTTCTTTCTCTCTTTGTATGATTGAAAATTTAGATGCTTTTAAGGTTTGTAGATGATTGAAAAATATGTTATAAACTTTTTGGAGTCATCTCCCTACTTGTAGGGTAAAAATCCTCACAAAAATTCATTTACAGTCCTGAAAATCTAGGCTTTGGATATAGACACTTGGAATTACAGATTGAGCATATCAAGAGCTATAGATTCCACTTTTGAGTTTCCAAAAAATTCAAATTGGACTCAATTTCCAAGAGTAGTGAATGAGTCCCACTGTACCTATTTTTTAGAGATTTTTGTGGATTTCGATACCCATTTCATGAAAATAGGCTCTAGTGCAGTTTTCTAGAATTGGCACTTATTCACCCTAAAAATCAGCATTTCTAGAATTTCAGAGTCATTTCAAGTCTCTTCAAGGTTTCAAGGTGAACACCATTCACATCTTTACTTTTTTTCTGCTTTATTTACAGTCCTTAGGTCATTTAGCTCAAGTTTGCATATCACACTATGTTTTCAAACATTTTGTAATTTCCAAGTTTACACTTGGTGGTGAATTCTCATTTGTTGTTATCATATCCCCTAGAATCCTCCCTTGGTCATATTTTAATCTCCTTTGCATTGAAATCTCAAGGGTTTGTTCTTGACTGAATAGTGTGAAGTTTTGTCCCCTTTCTTCTTAGGTTGCAAAACCCTAGAAGCAAAAATGAGAGGACAAAATTCTCCTATTCACTTATGATATGAGGAAAGAACTTTTTATGTACACATATTACACAATCAAGATCATATGCCTTACCATTTACTGAGATATATTATTATCACATTGGGGGTGACATTTATTCCTAGTCTTAACTAGGGACCCCATTCCCTATCTAAACCATTATGTTCTCATGCACATTGGGGAATAACATACCTATTTGAGGAAGGATAAAAATAACTAAACTATAATCCAAAGAGTCTTATCCCACCAATCCATTGTACCATTAAAGATAAAAATATTATGTTGGTATGCGCAGGATCATCATGGAAAAAATAGGCCCTTAAGTGGCAAAAATTTTAGAAAAATCAGAGTTAGGAAACTTGACGTAAAAATTTGAATAAGTTATCTATATTATTTTAAAAATATGTAAGAATAAAATTTTTAGACAATTGAACGTAGTTTCTAAACTACTATGTTTATTTTAAAAAAAAGAACTAAAAAAATCTATTTGGTGAAAATTTGAAATTTCAATCTAGTAGTAATCAAATTTCAAGGAAAAAAAAATTTGGTGTCTGTTTGACCACCCTAACCACAATAAAATGATAAAAAATTTTAATAAGACTTTAGATATAAGTAGAGGACTCATGTCCAGATGTCATGCATATTTTTTTGTAATTTTTTTCCAAGTAAATAATTAATTATGAATTTTTTATTGCAAATTTAAAAAAAAAATAAAAACTTGTATGTCTCACAACCTTAACTTGGTCAAAAATTCATGAAACTCATTTCTTTTTAATCCTATATTATGCAAAGCATACAATGTGATGCATGTTTCAAATTTTAAAAAATGTGATACCATTTAAAAGCTAAGGTATTTTTCAATCAGCCTATCAATCAGGACTTTAGTCATAATTCAAATAGGAAATGAATAATAATTATTTAAATTAAATTCAAAGTAAAAAAAAATTATATTGGTAAAAATTTGATAATCTCCTTTATAAACCCTTTTCCTTTCATCAATTTTAGGTAAACAAAAGTCATCAGCCACATACCCTACACATACCCATCATATCTCTAGTTTTTGGCCCATCATGATCATGCACATACCCTTGTGTGAATGATTGACCTATCTCATGAAATTTGAATTAGAAGTAAGAGCATGAGTGAATAATTGGCCATAGTCTTTGACTCATATACTTAGGTTGTAAACTATGGCATTAATTTGCACTCCTGTATGAGTTCAAAAATTGCAAGAAATTTGTACATAAATGCTATATCCACAATATAGAATTTTTTTTATATTATCCTTAAGAGAACTCAAAATTCTAATAACCTATTGCAAGGAAAATCCCTACACCCATACAAGGATAAATTTTGTTTAAATTGAAGACCTACTTCGAACCTATCATAAGATTATGAGTTTCATGACCTCAATCTCAAGCTCATCTTTCCCAAAAACCTTCGCTAGAAAAATTTACTCACCCAAAGGAAAAGGATTTCAAGACCTCAATCTCAAGCTTAGCTTTCCAAAAAAATCATTCTTAGAAAAATTTACTCACCCAAAGGAAAAGATCAAGAAATTAGATTTAGACTAACAAAAAATGAAAAACAAGAAAAAGACGTTCCATGCTTAAAATGGGGCAAGTATGAAAAACATGAAAATATGGTTAATTCTTATTCTTGAACTCTTGAAAAATTAATCAATGTACTAAACTATAATACCATTATATTTTCTTAGATATCCAATAAAATCATCAAAATTATTGTAAATTACCATGCCCATGTAATTTTTATTCTTTTATGAACAATTGCTAATAGAGGTATAAAATTGTCGATAGATAGAAATATTTTGTGAAACAAATAATGCATGTAATATCTTTAATAATTAAAAATGTGGTGTTTGACAAGTAAATTTATTGATAGATATTCCTATCAAACATTTCATAACATATTTTGGTATTCTTACTACTCATTATGAGCTAATAGGGCTTCTTTCATTGGATTTTAAGCCTATAATTCAATCCTTAAAAAGTGGCATTCTAGAAATTTTTGGATCACCGTAAATTTGTGTTAAATCACCATTATTTTAATTTATTAATGAACTAAAAAATACTAAATGTGTAAGGTGTAAATTCATCCATTTATAATATCATAAATGAGGCAAAATCGAATTTCCATCAATTGGCAACAACGTCAAATTATCAAATTATCACATTTATTAAATACTATAGAACATTAGAAATAACTACCACCATTAATCCTATCATTGGTAAAAAAATAATAGATCAAATGTATCTTAATTGAAAAAATTATATTTATCTATTGTAATCAAATTCTAGAAAAATAAAACCCTACCAAAAAAACCTTAAACTATTGAGGAAACTATTATATATATATATATATATATATATGAAAATAATTAGTACTTTCTATCCAAGTACTAATTGAGCATTATAATAAAACATCTTGAACATGCTCCATTTCTAGCATTTGTATATTCATAGAATTGCCTCTACTCAAGTGATAAATTTTGTGATATTGGAAATGGTATAAGAATGAAAAATATATATTTGAGTAATATGGGAGAGTAGTGTAGTGTTAATTTGATAAAATTTTCATCTTTTTATTTGATCTTCTAAAATACTAACATATTTTAATATAGGAATGCACTCAACAATTTGTAAGTGGCATCTCAAACTACTTCTATGACATTGAATATGAGGTATGAGTGCATTGTAAATATGGTACAAGTTAAAATGAGTTTATTAGAAATACGAAATAGATTAAATAACCCAAGGAAGTTTTTAGGAGAAAATCAATGTTACATAAACCTGAAAAAACATAAGAATGCAAGCTAGGATTACGAGAAACTATGCAATCTCGATATGATATAATTACATTAAGAGCTTCTAAAATAAATAATCAATGCAAAAGATTTCAAGATTAGATCAACAAATCAATGTAGATAAAAGCTAGGTAGTGAGTTTATATTGACACAAGGAGAGGATGTAGGTTGAAAATCCATCCAATAGGAAGCAACCACAAAAAGTGAATTCCACCCTTTAAGGGAAAAAAACATCACTTATCTCCTAGTAATAAACTCACTTTATTATAGTATGAAAGCTTAATAAAAGTGTAGTAAAAACCTAGGACTAAGGGAAAATAAAAACCTACGAAAACCCCCACCTTAAGCATAGCTTAGGAGGATGTAAAATATGGTGGGTCCTGGGTATGTGTAGGATCATGATGGGCCAAAAAGTGGCAATATGATGGGTATGTGGCTGACTTTTTTACCCAAAATTGATTGAACGAAAAGGGTTCTTAAAGAGATTCTTAACTTTCCACCAATATAAATTATGCTTTACTTTGAATTAAACAAGTAATTATTATTCATTTTCTATTCGAATTATGACTAAATTCTTGATTGATAGGCTAATTGAAAAATATCTATAGCTTTCAAATGGTATAAATTTATTTGAATAAAAAAAATGCATCACATTCTATGCTTTACATACTATAGGATTAAAAAGAAAAATGAATTTCATGAATTTTTGACCAAGTTAAGGTGGTCAGAGATACGAGTTTTTATATTTTTAAAATTTGTAATAAAAAATTCATAATTAATTATTTATTTGGGAAAAAATTAAAAAAAAATGTGCATCACATTGGGACATGATTCCTATACTTATATCTAAAATCTTATAAAAATTAATTATCATTTTATTGTGGTTAGGGTGGTCAGACAGACACCTACTTCTTATTTTTTCCTTGAAATTTAGGTACTACTACATTGAAATTTCAAATTCTCAGCAAAATAGTTTAGAAACTAAATTAAACTTGCTACAAATTCTATTCTTACATATTTTTTAAATAATTTAGATAAATAATTCAAATTTTTATGTCAAGTTGCCTAACTTTGATTTTTTTGAATTTTTTGCCACTTAAGGGCTTGTTTTTCCCATGATGATCCTGTACACACCTTCCTAAAAAATGAAGCCATGTTAGGCACCTATGTACATATCAAATTCACCCCATAAGAATAAAAATCCCCCCCCACAAATAGAGAGAGAAGATGAGGACTAAGTAGCCCCTCCGAAAGAGGACACTAACTGGACCCCAAGAAAATATCACAAATGAAGGAACTTTCTCTCATTGAAGGGTTTGGTGAAGATGTCTATAGTATGATCTGATGTTGGAAATTACTTGAGATCATAGGTATCTGAATGAATTAGCTCCTGAATGTAGTGCATTTGGATCTATATGTGCTTGGTCCACTGATGATGCACTGGGTTGTGAGAGATTTGAATCCCACTCTAGTTGTGACAATAAATGACTATGGAATTCCAAAAGGGAATGTTAAGCTTCGTGAGAATGTTCTGAAGCTAGATGGCCTTATTAGTAGCATTAAACACTCCTTGATACTCAACCTTTTTAAATGAAACATCAATAGTAGATTGCTTCTTGTTCGACCAACAAATTGGATCAGCCCTAATGGAGAAGAAATACCGAAAATTAGACTTGTGATCCTAAGAATCATATATCCAATTTGAATCCATGTGTCCCACCTAAAAGGATGAAAATGTCACTCTCTTTTGAATTCTAGGTGTTGAATATGAGTGAAAGAACCTTGTATTTATACTTAATTATGCAAGAATTCCCAAAATTACAACACTACAAGCAGACATCAGATTTAGGAGAATAAAATATCATTGGAAATTTGATTTAAATTTGAATTTTGGTCACATGGGTCTCATTCACCCAATGTGGTGAATGAGTCCCATCACACATAATGTATGGGACCAAAAATGAAAAATTCTTAGAAATGTGTGAAACCTGTATCAGGGCCAAAAAGGCCTAGGTGCGACTCATTTTCCCAAGGTGGCAAATGAGTCCCAGACACTAAATATGGACCACACAAGCTAGAAACATATGAATTTTGATTGGTTACTAATTTTATCCTTGAAAATATGCAATAAATGAGGCTTGTGGATGCAAAATAGGGCTTATTAAAAAATAAGAAATCCCAATTATTAATGACAAGCCTAGATGAATGTGAAATTGCACTACAAAACTTTACAACACTCCAAATAAGGCAAGATTAATGTTGATTATGATTAAAATTATATTTAGTTAATTGATAAAACCCTGGGAAAGTGTGAAAGTGTGCTACAACACTTCACAACACTTTTGCAAGGCACCGTTAAATTACATTAGTTTACAAAGGCCCAAGACATAATGTGAATGTTTCATCCACATTACAACACTAAATGAAGGCAACATTAAGCCAAAATCCACAAGGAGGACCCAAAGAAGTTTGAAAATGTCAAGGGACCCATTTTCTGACACTACACCACCAAGTCAAAATTCATGCCCACTACATAATTAATCCCATAATTGTGAGTACCCTTGATGTAATAAAGAATTTTCTTAGTTTCTTTCTAGTTTAGCTCATGTGGCTCCTACATGAATCAAGAGACCATTCCTACTGCATATTAAATGCCATAAATTGTATGAGTTAGATATATGATACTACCAATAAGATGTCAATACAAAGTACCATCAACCAGGGGTGAAGATAATAGCCTCAAGTTTCACTCTTGATAATAATGGAATTGATATAGTCTTACAATAAACCATGTGAATTCTCTAGATAATAGCAAGTGTATACATAGACTGTACAAGAGTCATATATAAATAATACTGAGTGATCTCAATCCCCAATAAGTAGCGCAAGGAGACCAAGTATGACATCAAAAACTTATCATGAATGGTGATTTTCACTACCCAAATGGTGGATGAGTGACTTCATGTGTTCAACAAGTCATCAAGATACAAAAATAAGAAGGTGTGAGTATCATCCTATTGCAATATGTAGACATTAGGATGTGAATGACATTGAGATAACCCCACTTTTAGAAATAAGGAGTCCACATTGTCTTACTAAGACCAAGAGGGCTATTTGAGGGGATGGAGAGACTTCCAAAGATCATACATAAGTGAAGGATCCTGAATGAACCCTTGTGGCTACTCCATCTATATCTCCTTTTGAAGATAACTATGAAGTAAATAACTCTTCACATCCATCTAATGGATATACCATTTATATGTTATAGCTATAGCAAGGACACGTTAGATGTAATTTAGTTTGGTAACTAGTGCAAAAGTATTAGAGTAGTCAATCTTTGGAACCTCAGAGAATTATTTGGAAACAAAGTGAGCCTTTTTCTTGTCAATAAACCCTTCTTCTACACATTTTTTTCTATAGAACCACTTTCATCAAACATTTTTTCTTCCCTTAGGAAGTGTGACAAGATACCAAATGTGGTTCCTTTCCAAGGAACTGAAATCTACTTGCATTGTTGCATCCCACTCAGGGACACTAAAAGCTTCCTGAAAAGTCTATGGATTGGAAGCTAAACCAAGGAAGACATGTAGGGGATCCTAAAACTATAATCTTGTTCTCTTGTGATTTGAAGGATCCCTAACCCAACCTCCTGCTAATGACAATGTTTGTCAAGCCCAAAGAGGCCCTATGGTTGGAGAAGGAGAATCAAGAGGAGATTCATCATCCTCTAAGGATGAACTATGTGAATCCCCAAGATCACTATCATCATCTAAAATGGAGGAATAAGACTCCTCATCATGGTTTGAAGGATTATGATCCAATTAATAACTCTCATCATGATACAAGGACTCCAAAATAATGGTGGTAGAAGTGTTGAGAGAATAAATGGAAGGAATCTCCTCAAAATGAACACTCCTCTCATTGAAAAAATCATGTGTGGTAGGATGAAGAAGCCTGCAACCTTTGAAATCATCTCGGTAACCAAAAAATATGAAAGGATTTCTCTGAGTCCATAGCCTTGTGTTTCTCTATTAGAATGTGCACCCATGCACTAGAGCCAAATACTCAAAACATATTAGGCTCTACTTAAAGATTGATGTGGAAATGGCCTTTCCAAATCACTATGTACAACCTCCAAAAGATGTGAGGTTCTCTGAGATTTTCCTTTGTCAAAATTCTCTTTTTGGATGCTTGCCAAGAATGTAACCATGACAAATAGCTTTATAAAAGTGAACTATAGGAAATCTTGTAATCATGTCCTTTTTTCTTACTTGTTGTAAGTAGTGGTAGTTTAAGTGGCCAAACTATTGATGCCACAAATTTCTCACATCGTCTGAATGAGTTAGTAGAATAGTGAAAGGTGTATCTGAAATAAAGTGAGAGAAAAAATAAAGCTTATATTGATGATCTTCTCTCCAAAATTCAACTACAGAATCATTTACATCTCACAAATCACCATATAACTAGGAGTAAACTCAACTTTCTTTCCTATACTTGTGTGAGTGATTTTATCGATCGATAAGAGATTAGTTGATAATGAGGGCACATAAAGAATATCCTAAAATGCACCATGATCCATATCAATAGAACCTCTCCTACACACCTCAACTAGAGTGTCATCACCCATCAAAATGGAAGGCATGGAACATGGATCAAAAGATTCAAGTTCATCTTTAGTTGAAGCCATGTGGTGTGACGCACCCAAATCAAGCACCCATGTGGATGGTGGAGAAAAAATTGTTATAAGGGAATTGTTCTTTCCTATCCCCCTACTATTGTCTTTGGGCTTATGATAACCTCTTTTGAACTCTATTTGATGGAATCAAGAACACTAAGATTATTCTTTTCAAGAATGTATTTCAAGTGATAAACTTGTTTCTTTAAAAAATTGTGCTCATCATAATTGAGTTTCTTATAATACACACATTTGACTCTCTCTTTCTTAGGCTTATCACCTTTTTAAGACGAGGTCTCATTTTTTTCTTTTGAAGTAACTAATTTTTTATTCTTCTTCTCTTTTCTATTCTTTTGTTTCTTATCCTTATTACTACTTTGTGCTCTTTGTTCATTTTTTCCAAGGTTGGAAGCTAAGGCATGTGACTTAGAAGATTGAAAAGTGCCCATTTGAATTACCTTATCATGCTCCCATGTGAGACAAGTAGGAAATAATCCAAGGATGACATTTTCAATTGAGACCCAAGTGCAGGCTTAGTAGCATAGAAGGTAAAAAAAAACACTGAATATTCAAAACTTAGCTTGGAAAGAATAATTAAAATCATTTGTTCATCTTTCTCAGTATTTCCACATTGTTGTAGTTGTAGCCTTTGTGATTTCAATTTGGTGAATAATTCTTGAATTGTGTTGAAGTTGCCTTTATTAAAACTAATTAGTTAATTCTTCCACATATGACCCTTAATAGAATCTTGTTTTCTGAAAGAGATTCTAGCTTTTTCTATATTTCATTTGGAGTATTCAAAAATTCAATTTGAAAGGGAAAATCAAGAGATAAAAAGAAACACAGTGTTCCATATGCTTTATCACATTTGTTAAACCACTTAGGATTTTTTTCATCTTTAGCTAGTTTAATCTCAAGTCCCATTATTATGCTATGCATACCAAAATAAATATTTCTTTGTGATTTCCAATCAAAAGAGTTGTATGCAGTTAGAGTAGAAACTATAGTTGAACTCATGATGAAAAAATGCACAAGGAAATGTGAAAAAAATTAGTGAACACAAGAACACCAAGAAAACCCCTACCTTTTTCGCTAGTATCAAAGACCACCTCCCAAAAATATTATAAGCTTGGAACTTTATAGTTCAATGCATTTACAAAGATTTTTCCAAGATACAATGCTCAATAAGCTCAAAATAGAAAAAAATAAAAAATTCTTTATATAAGAAATGAAGCTAAGAGAGAATCTAGAAAAAATAGCCCTATATCTATGTAGTGATCTAAACCACCTTCCCAATGCCTATTTGTTTCAAAAAATTGGAGCACAAAGGTGAAAGTTATGGCTTGTTGAAGAAATTAGCAACAAACAAATTCATCATAAAATATATGGCACAAAAATGGAAATGTCTTCTTAATACCTCTATGGATGGAAAGTACTTGTCTTCAAATTTTATACAATATCTTGTTTTCAAAAAATGGACACCGTGGTGAAAAGTTATGCAAAATTGAAAAAGGCCTAATTTGGACTATTGGGGGAGCCTTTGTGGCCCCTTGGCAGCTCTTAGTCAATGTTTTTGATAAACTAAAAAGCGGGTTTTACAGGGACCCAAAACCGCCAAGTTTACAACAAAAGAGAAAGGACAAAAAAGTCCAATAGAAAACATAGGCTGCACAAAAGGAAAAAACTGGAAAAAGCAATAGCCACTCGTGAAAGACTAGGAGGGTCAGATAAAAAACCAGCTGAAAAGCCAACAAATAGACTAGCCGCAACTAACCCAGAGTCTTCAGAATAGACTCGGTCTCAACCTCCAGGTTTTGCATGTCCTGAACACCCTTCTTGAAGGTTTGTATCATTTGCAAAGTAGGAGGAGCCTTCCTCTTCAAGTTAGCCTTGGTTCTCTTAGAAATACCAACATCCTCATTTTGGTTTTTATCATTGACCTCTTCCAGATCAACCAAAAAAGACCCATGTTGAGCTTTTTCCAAATTTTTCAGTCATGGCGTTAATGATGATGGAATTGTGTCTTTTCGTACTATTGTTCTGCTCGGCTATAATTTTAACAATATTTTTCTTTTTATCCAACTCAATTTCAACCCTTTTGTCCATGCCCACTTGGTTCTGGGTTTCATTTATTGGCACCATGATCTTTTCTCTTAGCCTCTTTCTTGCCAAGCATCATGACCTTGGCTCCCATTTCCTCCAGTTTACTTTGAAGGGGCCAGTTTTTTATTTTTAGCTCATTGATTTCATGAAAGATCCATTTCAAAATTATGAAATGGTCAGTAGATTTATTCTTGGCTAAACCCAAGACATCCGTAGTGGGTTCCCTTTCAAGGTTGAAGCAAGTTTTAGCATAGTCAGGGGTAATAGGGGAACCAATTATAGCATCTTTGTTCAACGACGGGGCAACAAAGGACGAAGTATTGTTAGCACCAAAATCCTCAAAATTAGAAGTCTTCAGAGTATGACACAAGGTTTTTAACAAGTAGATTTTTACCAACACTTCTAGTTTTAAGGGTAGGACTTCCCGGCTTAGGCGTTGTGCAAGATTTCACAGAATGGGGGTTAAAGCTTTTCTTTCCAGTATGGACAGAGGATGGGCTAAGGACCATCCTAATCAGGCTCAAATTGTGAAAATTCCCCAAGCAGCTAGGTTCAGTATCATCCTCCTCAGAATCAAGAGGGGCATCCAAATTAACAGGGGTAGGCATATTTTCGTAATGTTCAACAATTAACCTAATCAAGCCAGTATGCAAAATAGGATATCCTTTTACGGTTTTTTTGTGATCATCCTAAATTTTTCTCAAAGAATAGAGAAGATAGTAGGGAATAGAATCCCTAACCTTGTTGTGGAAATGGTTGAGCAGGGCAAAGTGATAACCATAGACCCTGGTGAAGTGACTTTCCATAGTAATGTACTCCATGACATCACGGAGAAATTTTCTTTGGAACTCTCAGTCAATGTTACTAGGTGGTGAATTAGCAACAAAATGAGTGACAATTTTTAGAGTAATCTCTAGCGGTTAAAGGTAACTATTAGCAGTTTATACTAAACTACAATTTAAATTTAAACATCAACAATCTAGATTTAGTTGCTTCGCAGCATCCCGAGGCTTAGCTACTATGTCATGGGAAGCTTAGATAAGGCTTATTTATAGCTTTAGCCACACCCAGCTAAAGCTGGCCACTTTGGCTAGATGCTTGGTGCTTCAGCCTTTTGATTGAGTGCTAAGAATTGTGCTCAAAATTTCACTTTTATTTTTTTGAAATTTTTAACATAGTCTCCCAATACACACACACATACATATATGTATGTATGTATGTATGTATGTATATATTTAAAATTTTAAATAAAATCATATGTACGTATAGTGCTAGGGGCTCATATGGCCCTCTTGGCAAAAGTTATTTTCCTAAGGAACAAATTTTGTCAAATATAGGAAAATTTTATGTCAAAATTGGTCTCCTCAGCTTCCTGAATGCAATGGCAAGGTTTGTTTTGGCCAAAAAATGCTCCTAAAAAAGCTTGTTCAATAGATTTGAGTTTGAAACCTTCATTTGCAACTTTGTCAAATGATCTCCAATTTAGATGAAATGAAAGCTAATCTTGACTTTCTCAAGCCTTGTTAATGTGTTAAAACAATAAAAAAGTTGTGAATATAACCATAAATGTTGAAATCACCCAAATCTCACAAAACACTTATACAATATGAAGAGGTTACTAGATCCTTCCAAATCATTTCTAATTCTCTACATTGTTCAAAATGGAAGAGAAGAGCAAACATCAATTTACAAGATCTTTACAATAAAACTCAATCTCTCAATCTAGAATCTATGAACTTAGATTTCTCCAAATAAAATCTTTGATACCATGTTATAAATATGAAATAGATTGAATAACCTAAGGAAATTTCTAATAGAAAATTAAAGTTACATAAACTTGAAAAATATAAGAATACAATTGTTTTGAGAGAGTATGCCATGTTGACATGAAAGAACTGCATTAAGAACTTCCATGTTGAATAATCAATGAAAAATATTAGAAGAATAGATCAATGAATCAATGCAAATAAAAGCTAGGTAGTGAGTTTATATAGAACCAAGGAGAGGATGTAGGTGGAAAATCCAACCAATAGGAATCAACCACAACTAGTGGATATGGACAACAAAAAGTGGATGATGCCACCAAAAAGGTGTTCCACCCTCTAAGGAAGGGGACAACACATCACTTATCTCCTAGTGATAAACTCACTTTATTATCCCAAGGAAGCTTAATAAAAGTGTAGGAAAAACCTAGGACTAAGACAAAATAAATTAACCCACTAGAAAAATAAAAACCTACACCAACAAAATCGATAGTGTAGATAATGAGAGTTCAAGTGCAACACAAGTGGCAATTGGGAATTTTTTTTTTGAGATGCCCTCATCATCTACCATGATCTCTTCCTTTTGATAAATAGACATTCGAGTTCCAATTGATCCAATAATTTAATAATTTAATATTTTTTCCCATCATGAGAGTTAAGCACAAATTCACTATTTATTTATCACACAATGAATTTAAAATGGGAAAACTTACTTAACTATGTTTTTGATAAAGGAAAAAATGGGTTTTACAGGGATGGGAAACCATAGAGTTTACAAGTAAGAGAAAGATAAATCATTAGATTACCCAACAAAATGAAGGTTGCAACACAAAAAATAGAAAGGATAACAACCATGAACCAGGAACCGTAGAAAAACCAGCAAAAATCCAACACCCAACATAGCCTATACTAACCTAAAGAATTCAAAGTTTCAGCAACCTCTGCTTCAAGGTTGCACATCTTTTGACTAACCTTATTTAGGTCTTGGATCTCTTGCATTGAAGAATCTCCTCTTCTTTTCAAGTTGGCTCTAGTCCTTTTTGATGAGCCAGAATTCTCCTTCTTTCCTTTATCCCTGTCAGCATCCAATTTCACAAACAATGACCTCTGATGAGTATTATCGATCTTCTCCACCATGGTTCTCAAGCTAGTAGAATTTTTTTTAATGTTCAACTCTGTGGCTATGTTCCATAATAGTTTTCATAGTATCCCTGATTTTTCAAATTTCCCCTTCATGTTGCTTGACCTTATTCTCATTATCCTTCTTCATCTTGTCCATAAACTCAACATTTATGTGAAGGTGCTTGGCCAAAGCCCTCTTCTCCTCCATAGTCCACAAAACACCAGCAGTATTCTATGAAAATCCTTTCACTTCAAAATCATCCATCTTTCCAGTGAGAGCCCTATTTTTTAAATTGAGATCCTTAATCTCATGAAATACCCATTTAATGATCCTAAAGTAGTCGATAGCCCTATTTATGTCTATAAACATAATTTCATTTGGAAATTCCTTGTCCGTCTTGAAATAGTGGTCGTCATGATAGGGAATTTGGCCTTGTTCTCTCTATTAGTGGTAGGGTAAGAGGTATAAGAGTCCTCAGTAGCATTATGATCATTAGAGTTGTCCTCCAGAGAATCCTCTGAATAAGAAACTAGCTTATTCATAGGGGGGTCCTTCTTTTTACTTTTTTCCTCCTTAGACATGCACTTCGGGGTTTTCACAATGCACATTTTTTTTTGTTTGAGGTTTTTTTCTAAGGGGTTTTCTTATTTTTCTTATTGGGTGAGGGAGAGTTTTCCTTATCCACTTAGTATCAGAATCTTCTTTATCCTCTGACGAGATGATCTCAGTATCATCTCCATCTAAGGCCAAAGTTGTTAACAGGTTAGACAGGGCCGACATGTTTTTCAAATGCTCATGAATAGCCTAATGAGACCAGTATGCAAGACCAAATTCTTCCTAGGACTCTTTCTATGTTCCTCAATAATATTAATCAAGGAATAAAGTAGATAGTTGGGAAAGGAAACCCTTCCCTTGTGTCGAAATGATTAAGGAGGGAAATGTGGTACTGACAAACTTTGGTAAATCTGTCATCCAAGGTAATGTATTCCATGAGAATTTTGAGTACCTCCCTCCACACCACCTTAACCATCCTAGCATCAAAGTAACTAGAAGAAATTTTAGCCAGAACCTTCCTCTCCTTATCAATTTTGGGGAAAGAGATAACAACTTCATCTAAAAACTTTATGTCATAGTAAAACTTCACCCCCTTAGTTGAAAGACCGGTGATTTTCCCAATGAGCTCTTCGTCCAACTTAACCTTCCTTCCTAAGAGAATGATTTCTCCTTTCTTCCAATGTTTATCAAAATACATAGTGACTTTAGGGTCAGGTCTCTGGAGCTTATCAATGAACGGTTGTAGCCCACCTTGTTGAATGTGCCTCCAAGCCTTCGAGTTCTTCACATTCATCATTAAAAGTAGCAACCTTCCCATGTATAATATCATAGTCTATTAAATCTCTTACATCAAATCCCAAATCATTATAGTCCTGCCACGTATGATGCCCATTTTGTTTAACCCGATCATTCATAAAAAAGTATGTGACACTATTAGCCTCCCTAAAGACATGGGATATTCTAACCTTATCAAAGTTGGATAAAATAGCTTTAGCTTCCTCTATCCAACATTTAGTGGTCCATGAGGGTGGGGAGTTACCTAGGAGACAGTTGATAATAATTTTGGAGTCACCCTCAATCCATATATTTTTAAAGTTTAATCTTTTAGCAAGGTCAATAACCTAGAAAGCTCCAATGACTTCAGCTCAATGATTGGACTGCGTACCTAAGGAGATAGCCACTACCACCAAAAGCTTGCCATTATGATCTTTAATTACACCTCCACTCCCAGTTGGACCTAGGTTTCCCTTAGCCGCCCCATAAAAATTATCCTTTATCTATTCCCTAGGCGGGTAACTCTAGCTGACCCCTTCATGGTTCTTTTTGCTAGTCTTGAATCCTTAGATATATCATTTTTAATATTCCAATCTTTAGCTAACTTGAGGTCATATTGCGAGTAGACCACTGCTTCCATCTTAGTCTCTTGATTAGGGATATTGTTAATATTATCCATATTAACCTATATGTTTTCTCATACACAATATTCTTCAAAGCCTCCTTGTCCCTAGAGATCCTATTATTGCACTCCTTCCACACACCCCAAGCTATAAAAGGGAAAATAAAAGACCAAAGTCTATGAATAACCAAATTCTAGGAAGGGGCAATCCACTGAATAAAAAGGTCTTTAATAGTGCCAAGAAACACCCATGAGAGATTCCAGAGAGAAATATTCTCCATATAGAAGCCACATACAGATAGTGGAGGAATAGATGATTAGCAGATTCTGCTTCTTCCTTACACAAGTAGCATCGGTTTGGGATTTGGATGCCATGCTTGGAGATCTTATCAACCGTGAGCATTTTATTCTGAAGAAGAATCCAAAAGAATATGTTAACCTTAGGAGTCAGGTGTTTAATCCAAGTTTTAGCCCAGGATGGGGGGCAGGAGAAAAGGACAGCAAAGAGACAACCGAAGAAACTGAGTAACTACCCAAAGGGTTAGCCATCCAAACTAAAAGATTATCATGTTGGCTCGATCCCATTCTAACAACCAACAAAGAGGATTGAATCAATGTAAGGTCCACACTGATTTGGCAAAAATTCACCCAACTCCCATTTCTCCAATAGTCCTTAACATGAGTCCCAAAATTGGCCTTATAGATATCAACCCATCCATTAAAGCTTTGGGAAGAAATTAATGGATCCTTCATTAACCATCTATCTTCCCAGAACCTGGCTTGTTTCCCATTTCTTATGCTCCAACCAACTCCCTTATCAATAATGTATCTCCCTCTGGTCATCATTCTAGAAAGCCGAAGCATGGGGCAAATTTGGAGAGTCAAGCAAAGTCTTGAGAGATCCAATATTTTCCATGTATTTTCTCTTTAAAATGTCATTCCATTCTCATCTAGATGAGAAATCTCTCCACATTTGCTTAGCAAGAAGAGCCTTATTCATCATTCTGATCCTACCAAGACCCATACCACCCAAATTTTTGGGTCTACAAACAGATTCCCACCCAATAAGAGGCATTCTTACTTAACTATGTTGTTCATATTTGGCACATATTTTTAAAACATGAATGATTTAAGTCTACAACTTTAATACTTCAACACTGTAAATTTTGTTTCCTTTGCATTGTAATAATATTGGTGAAATTTTCAAAAATGAGAAAAACACTAACCTATCTTAATTTAATTATGTCATATGTAAATGATGTCAATATATAGATACCAAGACCATATTACAAATGTAAGATCAATAATTAATAGAACTATTAGTCTCACAAAAGTGTAATAATATCAGTTAGAAAATTAAATTATTAATATTTTTTAATAAAAAATACAACACTAAAACTATTTTATTAAAGAATAAAATATATGAATTAATATATATATTAAATATTAGCATATTTTCAAATTACATACAAAATAGATTCATTCTTAAGTCTACTTACATTAGAGATTAATTTTTCTTTAGTTCTCTACATTAAAAAAGACATTTTTTCATGTACCTGGAACCAACAAAAGCATTACGCTTGTTTCAGTTCATGTGTTAATTGTGCTTAACATAATATAAATTTGGGGAACTCATTTAAACAAACAATAATCAACATTATAATTTTTGTTCATTTTATCACGTCATTGAATGCATTTGGAATCTTTCTAGAAACTGCTTGTGGAGACAATTTTTTCAATGCTTCATTGTCTTCATTTTTATTCATTTCGTCTTTTCAATACTTACTTTTCTTTACGCAATTTCTGGTAACTTTCTTTTATTTGGCAATTGTCAATGGCCACCGATGAAACGAAGAAAAATTTGGAAGAAAGTGGTGGACATTACAGCAAACCAGTTTTAATGTCTTTTCTAAGTGGCGAAGACATCATAGTAATAGGTCAATGTCGTATCCGAAAAGTACGTTGATCTTGCATGTAATTTTTGGTTTGCCTTGCATGACATGGGGCGAAACTAAGCTACTCAATGTTTGAACTCTTATCTTACATGTAGTTTTTGGTTTGCCTTGCACGGCATGGGGCGAAACTAAGCTATTCACTGTTTGAACTCTATCTTTACATGTAATTTTGGTTTGCTTTGACGGACATGGGCGAAACTAAGCTATTCAATGCTTGAACTCTATCTTACTTGAATCAGAAACTAAGCTATTGAATGCTTGAACTCTATCTTACTTGAATCAGAAACTAAGCCATTGAATGCTTGAACTCTATCTTACATGTAATTTTTGGTTTGCCTTGCACGACATGGAGTGAAACTAAGTTATTCAATGCTTGCACTCTATTCATGTTTAATATGGAAAAATATGGTAGATAATATTTCTTATGGGTTCTCACAACAATAACATGACAATGTTCACTCAATATATACATGATAGATTGCTTTGAGGGATTTAGAAGTATGCAGATTTAAAGAATCATTCAAGTTGAGTGAGAAATGTATACTGATATATTTTTTTTAAAAAATTTGGTCTTGTAATGAAAATTAATTAAACTATTTAATGTTTGAGTTCTTTTTATCTTTGATTTAGAAAAAATGGGATGTGATATTTCTTATGAGATCCTATTTGATCGTACAATCATTTTTAAATTAATATATAATGGTAGTTAGTTTTGAAGGATATTTGCATTTTTTTGTTTTCTTTATGCAACAATGAAATCTAACTAAATTACTCAATGTTTGAGCTCCTTCCATATGGAAAAACATAGAAAATGATATTTCTTTGGGACCTTCCCTTTAAAATGAGAAAATCTCACATCAACATATACACTATAGTTAGTTTCAAGGGATTTGCATGTATATATACTTTTACTCTATAGGCCATTTTTTAAAATCATGCAATCTAAAAACTTAAATCCATTCTTTTTTTACACTTGCTTTAGTACTTGATCAAATATGATCTTTTGGCATTCCTAACTGATGATCCATAAAGGATTTTGTTCCTATTATATAGAAAGTGAGAATTTATGTTATAGGTCTATTCTTTTTTAATGCAATTAAACATTGCATATTTTTTCATGTTTAAATTCTCTCAAAGTATTTTAAATTCAAAAAAATATAATTCATAATTTGGGGCTTATATGTAGAATTAAGATTTCATGAAAATGATAGACGAATGGAGATGATTTTTATTTATTTTTTAGTTTCAAACTCATATCAAAACCTAATATAAATAACTATTGATGTGATTTTTTTCATCAATCAGTTGCCCTATGATTGTTTCATCTACCAATAATCAATAATGTATTAGAGCTATATTATCATTCAAGAAGATGGTCCCATATTATAAAATCTACAAAATAAAAAATTATCACTCATGAACAAATTAATTATAGTAATATTGATTGTAATGCAAAAAAAAAAGATCATTTATATGTCAAGGTTTAATTAATAATACCATATTCATCTATTGAGTATCAAAAAAATTAGAATTCAAGAAAGAAAACATTATGTGATCAGTTTTCCCACCAACCATATAGTTATACAGGTTTTCACATACACCAAAAAAAGTAGAAGTGGCCCTTCATTTTCTGGGAGGAGTCACATCAGAGTACTACATAGGAAGAAAGAGAGGTATCTAGCATAGGGTATTATCAAATAGCTCTCAGATAAATGACAAAAAATGATCCCTTATCCAAGTTTTAAGACAAGTGACACAATATATATCTGATCACATATTTTTTTGAGCTAGTTTCCACAATATAGATATGAAAAACTATCTACCATGTAGACATAACACACCTAATCATGCAAGTGTGATATAAATATAAATATAATACAAATATACCTACACATAAACATGACTCACGTAATAATTAAATATGTCTTATATTTCATAAAGAACACCATAACATTTTATCGATGGTTTTTTCTACACAACAACAACTCAGACAAAATATGATATCCTACCTCTCTTGAAAGGTAAATATCTATCAACAAGCATCAAGAGATAACCCTAAGGTCTCTAATGTCAGGTCTTAACAAATGTAGTGAAACAACTTAGAGATAATGTGAAAATGTTGGTAATCAGAAGGGGCCTTACAAATGAACAATGTTGGAATTGTACTTTCATCAGATATAACAATATGGTAATGCTTGATTCCTAAAACTAACATAGATATAAAGAAAGAGAAAAAGAGAAGGGTTGAGAGAGATTCTAAACTAACTCCTAAGATCAATCACAACAATGATAAATGTTGCAAATGGATAGATCCCCAATAAAACCAATCTATGCTTGATCAAGGAAAAGCCCACAATTCTACAGAAATCATGCAATGTTCTAAGGAAACTGAAGATTTTAAGACTATGAATATTCATTCACATACCCACTAATTGGAGAAATGTAAACAAGCATCCACAGTTAAACTTAGCACAAAATAAGGCCCAGACTAACTTTACACAACTTAAAATCAACAAATTGCTAAAAGTATGGATAGGGGATCAATCAACATCATTCACATTTCAACATTGGCATGAAAGAACTGAAAAGTAACATCTAATATCTCATAATCAAGAATAAAAAACCATAAAACCATTGAAGTTTAACACAAAAATTTCCAAATCAACAATCCAAGTGCATTAACTTCTCTAACATTACATAGCAATTTTTAGTCTCTCTTCTCTCTTACAGCTACTATCTTGTAGAATCTAACTCCTAACTTAGTCAAATTTTGCTCTCTACTGCTCCTAATAAACTATTCTAACCTAGTATAACCCTTTACAAATGAGAAGGAATTGACCTTTTATAGAAAATTACATTTTGAATTAATGGCTAGGATTTAATTCATCCAATGGTTGCAACTGCACTTCTAGAAGCCTCAATCTATTACATTTAATTTGGGAGCTCATGGTACATCATCATCCAATCAATTACATTTAGTTACATTAGGACCCAAAGACATCAATTTTGAGAAAATCCTTATTGGAGAATAAATATATCTTCACATGTCTTCTTTATTAAAGGGACCTCTCCAATTGGTATACAACTAGTGGCACAAATTCTTATGCAGGCCCCACATTTAATACTTGAGTTTAATTGTTCCAGATTTCCCTTTTAGCATGAATCCATATGCAAGCACCCCTTTTGATTTGTATAATCCTGAAAAATAGATATCATCATTAGTAGCTCACATGTTAAAATTTCAAAAAATGGAAATTTTCGGATTTCCACCCCTTTGCAGAAATCAAACCCAAAAGAAAAATTGGGCATTTCCATTATCAAGCGAAAATAACACAACCTTCTCATTTGTATGCATTCTAGGTAAAATGATAGGGCACCAGAAATTTCAGGGATTTCCAAAGGTGAGGGAATTTTTGGGGTCCATGAAATCGCCAAAGTGCAATAATTATGTGTTGGACACTAAGAACACTGATAGGAGGCTGAATCAGTGTTCTACAATACTTGATTTTCAAATCAGATCTAAAATTATCATTAGCAATAATTAAACCTTCAATTGAATTCACAACACATAAACAGATGAAAACAAGCAATCGCATAAATGAACAATAGATATTTTTTTTGGTGGAAACCCTGTTAGGGGAAAAACGATGGTGGAGATTAATCCACAATGTATACTCAGTTAAAAGTATGATGAAAAGTGGAATGCACTTGTATTCAAGCTCACTCCCTAGAGCTCACTACTCAAAAAAAAAAGGCTCACTTCCTTACAAGTATAGTTGAAATTACAACCAAATTTTAAACTAAGAATAATCTACAAATTCCTAGATTTAGTTCCAATGAAGCTCATGATTAGGTTCCATATCTCTAGACGAGTTCATACTTCTGCTCTACTCTGCATACAAAACCTTTTCTACCCTCAAATAATTGATCTGTCCTTTTTAACTCTCTTTTTGATACACAAACACTTCTATTCTACCATAGCTAATTTCTTCATCATTCACAAAATTATTCTTTGATCTCTTTTATATACCCATCTAATCAGTAATTTATTATATGTCAGATTCACAAAAAAATATAATATTCTTTCTTATGTTATCTCAAATCATTAATTCGGATTGATGTGTACCCATACAAGTCAGCTAGACTTATAGTAGGGACCCAAAACAAAGTTCCAACCATAAGAAATAGAAAAATACATACTCCACATACATCCACAATGCGCCATATCAAGCATGTCAGCCAAAGTAAAAGATTAAATCATGAATCATACTACTAAACCTCTTAACTCAAACACCGATGGATGCAACACCACCAAACTCACTAGTAGGATAATATACATGCTAGGAAAGATTCCTTGGAGATCCACACCACAAAATAGTGATTCGGTGAAATGATCTGATTGGCTTGTCAACCAGATGTCCTATTTTAAATACTTTCTTCTAGTAGATTACATAATCTTACTTTAATTTCTAGTATCAACAATACTAATTTACTGTAGACCATATTGCTAATTCTAGTTGCCATCAATGACAACAAAAGTAGCCAAAAACAATCTCTCAAAGCCATATGCCAACATTATGAGCAATAACCTTAGGAAATTCAAGAGGTTGATGGAAATTGGAGATTTCCACATAGGGATGGAAATCCCAAAATTAGGGATTTTTGCATAAGGAGTGAAATCTCAAATTCCAAGCAGGGTCAAAATCCCCTAAATCTCATAACTTTTTTTCCAAAAGGAATTTTCTCAAAATTGAAAAAACAACCCTGCCTAATTTTTTGTCCTCTATCCATGGGTGCAAAAAATATTTACATATAACATTGAAAAATCACTTCAAAATCTCCATTTTCAAAATCTAGAAATCCAAGAGGCTGACAAAAATCAGGGATTTCAGCACAGGGGTGGAAACCCTGAATTCCAAGCAAGGTCAAAATCCCCAAAACTTCATAAGTTTTTTTTAGAAGGTATTTTCAAAACATTCAAAAAGAAACCCTACCTAATTTTTCATCTTATATCCATGGGTGTAAAATATATTTACATATGACATTGAAAATTCATTTCAAAATCCCCATTTTCCATTTCCAAGGTAGGAAAATTTTCCCTAGAGCCTCAAAATATTGTCCTCATGAAACCAAGTCTAGACTTAATCGCATAATTTTTTTTGATTTTAAAGAATGCCAAAATGCAAACCTAAAACCCTAAATGATATGCAATTTAATGCAAGTTAACAACCTTAAATAAGATGTAAATCGATGCAATGCAATGCAAAGTAATGTAAGTCCTAGATCTAGGGTTTAAATGGACTTTAAATTTTAGAATTTTGTTGTACAAAGTCAATTTCACCATAATGAAATGATGAAAAATAAGTTATGATATGAGAGGGGTTCACCAAAATGATATAGATAGACCTATTTCTCAATATTTCATTAGGAAATAAGATCCACACAAAGAATTCACTTACGACCCTTAGGTGAGCCAACTCAATGAGGGAATCTATTGATTTCCTTATGATTGTGGATGGGGGTTTGAGCCTAAACAACAATTCTGGGAGAAAAACTAAAAATAGAAAATCAACTCAATAATGCCAATTTAAACTTGAAACATCAATTTAAAGCTCTATACTTACAAAACCAAAAAACTTTATGTAGATTTGAGAAGGTTTGAGTGATATGTACCAGTCACTAAAAGGTAGTTTCGAGAGGTTGTTTGGGACTCATCCACCCATGGGTGAATGGGTATTTTATTAGGGATTTGAAACAACTTTCAGGAGCCTTTGATGTTAGTGTGTAGCTTTTGTTTGATCTAGGTTACATTGTGTTGAGAAGTCAAAAATCAGATCTATAGGTGAGTTTTGTGGCTTGATGATAATTTCAACACCTTACAACTTTGACAACTTTTCCAATCTTGCACTTCAAGAGATCTTCAATCCTTCTTCAACCTAAAATATACAACAAAAACACAAGAGGGAAAAATTGTTTATTTTTGGTGAATGGGGTTTTCCTTGGTCAAACCCCATGTGGGTAAATAAACCATGAGTTGTAATAATGAAATGTGAAAGGAATGATAAATCAAAAAGCTATGTTACAACTCACAAAACCCATGAATAAATATTTGGAAATATGTAATATTAGTCTTGATCTTGTATGAAATAGCTTAAATGGATGTGGATCTTGATGCTTGAGATATGACTTGAATGCTTTGACTTGATCTTTGAAACATACATCACAATGTTAGCTCCAAAAACATGCATGATGCTTAAGACTCTGATATGATTCTTGAGATCTTGATTGCTGCAATAAATCACTAATAAATCCACTCATGAAACTCCTTGATCATAATCTTAGCTCTTGTAAAACGTGCATGAAAATTATCATAAAAGATCTAGTTGATTTGATGAAATAAATTTATATTTATATGTATGCATCCTTAATTTCCAAGAAATTAAACATTTCCTAAAAATTAAACATTAGTTCAGTGGAAATCAAAATTTGAATTTAGAGTTGTTAAAATACCACCAAAAACATAATTTAAATTCAGGTTCAAAGTCCTAAGTTGGACCCATTCGCCCATGGGAAAATGGGTCCTAGGTCCCTATTCGTAGAACACACATTGCTCAAGGTAAATTGTTATGTGTTGGCATTAATTATTGTCAAGTTTCCCCTTCAAAAAATGTAATTTATTAGGCTTGTAGATTTAAAATAGGGCTTATTAAAGCATAATTAAGTCTATTTTAATTAAGAGGGCCCAAAAAAAGGTGAAAATTTAAAGTACATTTTCTACACTATATATCTATATATACATATAATCACGTGTACTTGTAGTGCTGGGAGATGGTATGAATCTCTTGGAATTTTTTTTGCCTCAAAAATAACTTATATCAAATATAGAAAAAAAAATAATTATGTCAAAATTCATCTCCTCGGCCTCATGAATGCAATGACAAGGTTTGTTTTGGCAAAAAATGCTCTTGGAAATTATATTCACCAGATTTGAGTTTGAAACCCTCGTTTACAACTTTGTCAAATGGTCTCCAATTTGGATGAAATGAAAGCTAATTTTTACTTTTTGGAGCCTTCTAGATGCATTGGAATAGTAAGAAAATGGTGTCACTATAACCACAAATGTTGCAATCACCTAGACCTTACAAAAAACTTATGCAATATGATGAGGTTATTAGATCTTGACAAATCCTTTCTAATTCTCCAGATAGTTCAAATTGCAAGAGAAGAGCATACAAAAATTTATAAGATCTTTACAAGAAAACTCAATCTCTCAATCAAGAATCTATGAACTTAGATTTCTCAAAACAAAAGCTTTGATATAATGTTAGAAATCTCAAATAGATTGAATAACCTAATGAACTTCCTAAGAGGAAATAAAAAAATCAATAAATGGAAAAATATAAGTATGCAAACAAGAATTCTAAGAGATTAAGTAATATCAATATGATAGAATTGCATTAAGAACTTCCAAGCTCAATGATCAATGCAAAATATTGCAAGAATAGATCAATTGATCAATGCAATTTATACAAGCTAGGTAGTGGTTTTATATAGAACTACGAAGAGGATGTTGGTGGAAAATCCAACCAATAAGAATCAACCACAAAAGTAGATATGGACCACCAAAAATGGAGGATGCCACAATAAGTGGAATGCATTCCACCCTTTAAGGAAGGGGAAAACACATCAATTATCTCCTAGGGATAAACTCACTTTATTATCCCAACCAAGCTTATTTAAAGTGTAGGAAAAACCTAGGACTAAGGGAAAATAAATTAACCCATTAGGAAAATAAAAACCTACACCAATAGAATTAGTAGTGTTCATAATGAGGGTTCAAGTGCAACACAAGTGGAAATTAGGAACACACACTTTTCAAGCACCTTCATTATCTACCATGATCTATTCCTATTGGTAAATGGACATCCAAGACTCAAATGTTACAATAATTTAATAATTTTGACCATCATGAGAATTAAGCTTGAATTCACTATTTATTTATCACACAATGAATATAAAATGGGAAAACTTACTTAACTATGTTGTCTATGTTTGACACAATGTTTTAAAACATGAATAATTTAAATCTACATCTTTTATACTTCAATATTGTAAATTTTATTGGTGAAATTTTCAAAAATGAGAAAAACACTAACCTATCTTAATTTAATTATGTCATATGTAAATGATGTCAATATATAGATACCAAGACCATATTACAAATGTAAGATCAATAATTAATAGAACTATTAGTCTCACAAAAGTGTAATAATATCAGTTAGAAAATTAAATTATTAATATTTTTTAATAAAAAATACAACACTAAAACTATTTTATTAAGAATAAAATATATGAATTAAAATATATATAAATATTAACATATTATCAAATTATATACAAAATAAATTCATTTTTATGTAACTGCTATTTATTTGATTTTTATCTCTACTTACATTAGAGATTAATTTCTCTTTAGTTCTCTACATTAAAAAAGATGTTTTTTCATGTACCTCGAACCAACAAAAGCATTACGCTTGTTTCAGCTCATGTGTTAATTGTGCTTGACATAATATAAATTTGGGGAACTCATTTAAACAAAGAATAATCAACATTATAATTTTTGTTCATTTTATCACGTCATTGAATGCATTTGGAATCTTTCTAGAAACTGCTTGTCAAGACAATTTATTCAATGCTTCATTGTCTTCATTTTTATTATTCATTTCGTCTTTTCAATACTCGCTTCCCTTCACGCAATTTCTGGTAACTTTCTTTTATTTGGCGATTGTCAATGGGCACCGATGAAACGAAGAAAAATTTGGAAGAAAGTGGTGGACATTACAGCAAACCAGTTTTAATGTCTTTTCTAAGTGGCGAAGACATTATAGTAATAGGTCAATGTCGTATCCGAAAAGTACGTTGATCTTGCATGTAATTTTTGGTTTGCCTTGCATGACATGGGGCGAAACTAAGCTACTCAATGTTTGAACTCTTATCTTACATGTAATTTTTGGTTTGCCTTACACTGCATGGGGCGAAACTAAGCTATTCACTGTTTGAACTCTATCTTACATGTAATTTTTGGTTTGTTTTGCACATGGGCGAAACTAAGCTATTCAATGCTTGAACTCTATCTTACTTAATCAGAAACTAAGCTATTGAATGCTTGAACTCTATCTTACATGTAATTTTTGGTTTTCCTTGCATGACATGGAGTGAAACTAAGCTATTCAATGCTTGCACTCTATTAATGTTTAATATGGAAAAATATGGTAGATAATATTTCATATGGGTTCTCACAACAATAACATGACAATGTTCATTCAATATATATGAGATAGATAGTTTTGAGGGATTTAGAAGTATGCAGATTTAAAGAATCATTCAAGTTGAGTCAGAAATATATATTGATTTTTTTAATTTTTTTGTCTTGTAATGAAAATTAATTAAACAATTTAATGTTTGAGCTCTTTTTATCTTTGATTTAGAAAAAATGGGATGTGATATTTCTATGAGATCCTATTTGATCATAGAATCACTTTTAAATTAATATATAATGGTAGTTAGTTTGAAGGATATTTGTATTTTTTTGTTTTCTTTATGCAACAATGAAACCTAACTAAATTACTCAATGTTTGAACTCCTTCCATATGGAAAAACATATAAAATGATATTTCTTTGGGACCTTCCCTTTAAAATGAGAAAATCTTACATCAACATATACACTATAGTTAGTTTCAAGGGATTTGTAGGTATATATAATTTTACTCTATAGACCATTTTTTAAAATCATGTACTCTAAAAATTAAATCCATTCTTTTTTTACACTTGCTTTAGTACTTGATCAAATATGATCTTTTGACATTCCTAAATGATGATCCATAAAGGATTTTGTTTCTATTATATAGAAAGTGAGAATTTATGTTATAGGTCTATTCTTTTGTAATGGAATTAAACATTGCATATTTTTTCATGTTTGGATTCTCTCAAAGTATTTTAAATTCAAAAAAATATAATTCATAATTTTGAGTTTATATGTAGAATTAAGATTTCATGAAAATGATAGACAAATGGAGACAAATTATTTTTTTTAGTTTCAAACTCATAGCAAAACCTAATATAAATAATTATTGATGTGATTGTTTTCATCAATCAATTGCCCTATGATTTTTTCATCTACCAATAATCAATAATGTATTAGAGCTATATTATCTTTCAAGAAGATGATCCCATATTATAAAATCTACAAAATAAAAAATTATCATTCATGAACAAATTAATTATAGTAATATCACTGTAATGCCAAAAAAAAAAAAAAAATCATTTATATGTCAAGATTTAATTAATAATACCATATTTATCTATTGAGTATCCAAAAGTTTAGAATTCAAGAAAGAAAACATTATGTGAGAACTTTTCCCACCAAACATATAGTTATACATGTTTTCTCATACACCAAAAAAAGTAGAAGTGGCCCTTCATTTTCTAGGAAAAGTCACATTAGAGTACTACATAGGAAGAAAGAGAGGTATCTAGTATAGGGTATTATGAAATAGCTCTCAGATAAATGACAAAAAATGATCCCTTATCCAAGTTTTAAGACAAGTGATACAATATATATCTAATCACATATTTTTTTGAGCTAGTTTCCACAATATAGATATGAAAACCTATCTACCATGTAGACATAACACACCTAATCATGCAAGTGTGATATAACTATAACTATAATACAAATATACCTACACATAAACATGACTCACGTAATAATTAAATATGTCTAATATTTCGTAATGAACACCATAACATTTTCTTGATGGTGTTTTCTACACAGCAACAAGTCAGACAAAATATGATATCATATCTCTCTTGAAAGGTAAATCTCTATCAAAAAGCCTCAAGAGATAACCCTAAGGTCTCTAATGTCAGGTCTTGACAAATGCAATGAAACAACTCAAAGATAATGTGAAAATGTTGGTAATCACAAGGGGCCTTACAAATGAACATTGTTGGAAATGTACTTTCATTAGATGTAACAATATGGTGATGCTTGATTCCTAAAATTAATCCAGATATAAAGAAAGAGCAAAAGAGAAGGGTTGAGAGAGATTCTAAGAAAACTCCTAAGATCAATCACAATAATGATGAATGTTGCAAATAGATAGATCCACAATAAAACCAATCTTTGCTTGATCAAGGAGAAGCCCACAATTTCACATAAATGGTGCAATCTTCTAAGGAAACTGAATATTTTCAAACTATGAATATTCATTCACATACCCACTAACTGGCGCAATGTAAACAAGCATCCATAGTTGAACTTAGCACAAAATAAGGCCTAGAATAACTTTACACAACAACTTACAATCAACAAATTGCTAAAAGTATGGACTGAAGATCGATCAACATCATTCGCATTTCAACATTGGCATGAAAGAATTGAAAACTAAAATCTAATATCTTTGAATCAAGAACAAAAAATCATAAAACCATTGCAGTGTAACACAATGCTTGCCAAATCAACAATCCAAGTGCATTAACTTCTCTAGCATTACATAACAATTTCTAATCTCTCTTCTCTCCTACAACTGCTATCTTGTAGAATCTATCTCCTAACTTAGTCAATTCTGGCTCTCTACAACTCCTAATCAACTATTGTAACCCAATCTAACCCTTTACAAATGGGAAGTCACTAGCCTTTTATAGAAAATTACATTTTCAATCAATGGCCAGGATCTAATTCATCCAATGGTTGCAACTGCACTTGTAGAAGCATCAAGCTATTACATTTCTTTTGGGAGCTGATGGTACATCATCATTCAATCAATTGCATTTAGCTACATTATGACCCAATGACATGAATTTTGAGAAATTCTTCATTGGAGAATAAATATAGCTTCACATGTCTTCTTTGTTAAAGGCACCTCTCCAATTGGTATATAGTTGGTGGCATGGATTCTTATGTAGGCCCCACATTTAATACTTGAGTTGAACTCTTCCATATTTCCCTTTTGACACGAATCCATATGCAAGCCCCCCTTTTGATTTGTTTAATCCTAAAAAAATAGATATCATCATTAATAGCTCACATGTTAAAAATCCAATCCATAAAATATCCAAATTAAACTTGAAAATTTTGGCCTTTTAAGAAAAATTTCCAAAATTCTGTTTTTAGAAATTTTTATTTTCAAAATTTTTTCCATTTCAAGAATTTTCATTTCAAGAAAATTTTTAAAATTTCCATTTTGGAAAATTTTCATAATGAGAAAAAGATATTTTGGGAAAATTTCCATTTCAGGAAAAATTGTTTTTTTTGGAAAAATTCCATTTGTGGAAAATTTCAAGATTTTGAGGGGGACTTGGAAATTTCCAAAAATGGAAATTTCAGGATTTCCACCCCTTCATGGAAATCAAGCCCAAAAGGAAATTTAGGGATTTCCATGATTAGGAAGAAATGACACAACCTTCTCATTTACATGCATTCTAGGGAAAATGACAGGGCATTAGAAATTTTGAGGATTTCCAAGGGTGAGGGAATTCCACAAGGTCCATGAAATCCTTGAAGTGCAACAATTATGTGTTGGACACTAAGAACACTAAGAGGGGGGTGAATCAGTGTTCTACAATACTTGATTTTCAAATCAGATCTAAAATTATCAGCAACAATAATTAAACCTTGAATTGCATTCACAACACATAAACAGATGAAAACAAGTAATCGCATAAATGAACACTAGATTTTATTTTATTTTGGAAACCCTATTAGGGGGAAAACCATGGTGGAGATTAATCCACAATGTATACTCATTTAAAAGTATGATAAAAAGGGGAATGCACTTGCATTCAAGCTCACTGCCTAGAGCTCACTACTCAAAAGAAAAAGGTCCACTGCCTTACAAGTATAATTGAAATTACAACCAAATTTTGAACTAAGAATACAACATCTACAAATGCCTAGATTGAGTTCCAATGAAGCTCATGATCAAGTTCTAGATCTCTAAACCAATTCAAACTTCTACTTTGCTTTGCATACAAAACCTTTTCTTCCCTGAAATAACTAATTTGTCCTTTTTCACTCTTTTTTTGATACACATACACTTCTATCTCTACCACAACTACTTTCTTTGTCATTCACAAAATTATTTTTTGATCTCCTTTATATACATGCTAATCAGTAATTATTGTATGTCAGCTTCACAACAAAATATAATATTCTTGCTTATGTTGACTCAAAGCATTAATTCAGATTGATGTGTACCCATACAAGTCGGCTAGACTTATAGTAGTGACCCAAAACATAGTTCCAACCATAAGAAATAGCAAAATACATACTCCACATACATCCATAATGCGCCATATCAAACATGTCAGCCAAAGTGAAAGAGTAAACCATGAATCATACTACCGAACCTCTTAACTCAAATACTGATGGATGTGACACCACAAAACTCACCAGTAGGATAGTATACATGCTAGGAAAACTTCCTTGGAGATCCACACCACAAAATAGTGATCAAGTGAAGTGACCTGATTGGCTTGTAAAATGGATGTCCTATTCTTCATACTTTCTATCGGTAGATTACAAAATCTTACTTTACTTGTTGGTATGAAAAATACTAATACTACGGACCATACTGCTAATTCTAGTTGCCATCAATGACAACACAAGTAGCTAAAAATGATCTCTCAAAGCCATATTCCAACATTATGAGCAATAACCTTAGGAAATTCAAGAGGCTGATGGAAATCAGGGATTTCTGCATAGGGACAGAAATCCTGAAATTAGGGATTTTTGCATAGGGACAAAAATCCCAAATTCCAAGTAGGCTCAAAATCCCCTAAACCTCATAACTTATTTTCTAGAATGAATTTTAAAAAAATTCAAAAAGAAACCCTATCTAATTTTTCCTCCTCTATGCATGGGTGTAAAACATATTTACATATAAAATTGAAAATTCACTTCAAAATCTCCATTTTCAAAATCTATAAATCCAAGAGGCTAATGGAAATTGGGGATTTCCACATAAGGGTGGAAATCCTAAATTCCAGGCAAGGTCAAAATCCCCTAAACTTCATAAAAAATTTTTGAGAAGGAATTTTCAAAAAAATCTAAAAGCAACCCTACCTAATTTTTCATCCTCTATCCATGGGTGCAAAAAATATTTCCATATTACATTGAAAATTCACTTCAAAATTCCCATTTTCCATTTCCAAGGTAGGAAAATTTTCCCTAGAGCCTCAAAATACTCTCCTCATCAAACCAAGTCTAGACTTAATCGGAAAATAACCTCCCAAGAAGAGAAAAATTGAAAATTTGACTAAGCCAGGATGTAGTGATGCAAAAGAAAAGAGAGGGTCCCCACCTCCAATGGGGCATGTGTGCAAAAATTGCATAACAAATGGTGACTCCTACTAGGAAAATGCTCCAGAGCATTTTGATGATGAACGAGAATCATGAACCCAAAATCTTTGGTTTCAATCTCCCTACTAGGAAAACAAATCAAAATGCAAGATTAAAGAATCAAGACCAAAGGTAGATTGAACCCTCCATAAATTGAAAATGCAAGTGTGTGCAAGTGAGTTCATTTCCTTCCTTGAGCTACTACAAAAACCAAGCTCAATCAAGTTAGGCTACATAAAGATTCTAGCTCCAAAAGCAACTTGGATAGAGCCTCACTGCCAGTCAAGTGTCCATAGCCTCGACGAGGTTATCATTGTAATTCTCTTGAACATAGCTCTATTGCCAGCTAGGAATCCATAGCCGTGATAGAGATATTCAGATGCTCCTCATAAGTTGAATTTATTCTTTTTATTTTCAATATTTTATTTTTCTTTTCTTTTCTAATATTCTTTTCTTTTCATTCATTCCTCATTTCAACTTGTGAACAATCAAGTTCACACTTAGGGCTAAGAACCACAGTGGTGCTGAAGAAGAAATAGAAATTTTCACCCAACAAGACATTACAAGCAACCTAGTGCAACCTTGGGATTCTTAAGATTTATGAAAGATATAAGATTTCAAAATACTTCAAGTTCAAATCAAACCAATGACCCATCCTCTTTAAATCAAACATTCAGATTGGTTGGTAGTAACATAAAATCTTGAACATCCATTCAAGACACATGACTAAAGTCCATTAATGAAATAATAAGAATAGTTCCAGATAATAAGATGGTTGTTGTGCAAAAAAGACACTTCCCCAAGTAGAAAACAAAAGAAACCCAAGCCGGAGAAGCAAAGAAACAACCAAATCGAAACCTAGAGAAAACCTAAACTAACCAAAATTAGAAGAAAGCTAAAAGCCATCTAAACTAACCAAAGAAAACTAATCCCAAATAAATCTATCCTAAAGAAAACAAAAATAGACTAAAGCAAAAGAAAAGAAGAGGAAGTTGCATTTATTCAAAATGGCTCATGATCAAACAAGTTGAACTGAGTCCCTTCGCCATTGATTAGTGTGGTTAATCAATGCACAAACAAGTAGTAATGTAATGGTAACAGTCCTCAAGAATGCAAATTTGTCTTTATACGTAGCAAAATAAATCCCCACATTGTAGCATTCAAACTCAACCTCATAATCTGGAATAATCAATAATTGAGGTAACTCATTAGGAGCATGATTAACCCATATTCAAGTTATCATCACCAAACTCCCATAATCAAATTGATAAGATTCAAAAAATTTAGTAAGGAAAGAAAAAACCTAATTTTGTATTATTGTAGACTGAATCTGGTATTCAAAATTCCCCAATTGTGAAGAGTTGATCCTAGCATCATCAGGAGGTCTCCACTAATGGTACAACAATCCCCTCATGTTGGAAACATGCAAAATAGAATTGGAGGCATCACTATGTAGTGCAAAGTGAAATTTAGATTGAACAAATCCAAAATTATCAACATGAAATTTTTCACCTATTGGAGTATTTCCATGAGGAAATTGTGAGGAAATTGTAGAAGCCTTGTCATGCACAACAAATTTTTCAGTAGGATGCTCATGAAGAAGCATCACGGGCTAGTCTTTAAGCACATTTTCACTTGTAGCTATGTGATCAAGCTCATCAATAATAACTATAGCATCATTGTTTTCAACATCATCCAGATCTTCCTACTTATTAGTATGAACCACATTAGCTATGTCACCCTTAATACATGAAACTTGTGAATTTTCATTGCATAGTTCATCAATAAACTAAGGAAATATAGAATTTGATAAATGTGAAAACTCCTTGAATTATTTTGTTGGCACTAGTTCAAATTCTTGATCACAACCATCGAGAATGTTGACTCCTTCATTAAGTTCCCCCTCATTTTCTTCAAGACATCCATCAACAACTTGTTGGAATTCTTCTATCAGAGACTTTTTTGATGTATCTTTCTGTGTATCCCTGGTATGTTGTGGCAGTTGCACTTGTTCTTCCATCTCTTTTATGGCTGCCTAGCATTGGAAGCATGTGAATTTAGAATGCTCCTCTTCATGTATCCTGCACCAAGTTTGTTGCAACAATTCTTATAGATTAACTTAGTAGCCTAGATTTGACCAATCCTTCATAAATTTTGCAACAAACTACTCATATCTTGTCTCTATTGGATGTTCATCATGGACAAAGAAAGTTTGACTTATCACTTCTCCTTCTTGTGGTTCATCCTCCACTATACTTTTCATTTCAAAACCTTGGCTAACTTTTTTAGGAAGCTCTTTACTCAAATGTTCCTCTATTAATTCTGACACCTCATATTTTTCTTCCTTATATTCAGTCCCTTCCAAAGCCACCTCCACATCAGTTGTAACATCATCTCTAGATTCATAATGTGTTGTCTTCTCTATAGTGCATTCCTTGTCTGATTTTTTTTTCCACTCTAGGTATCTCCCAACTTTAATGATGATGTCCACACACGAACGACAAGTGAACTCCGAATGGGTTGCATTATGAATTCTACACCATTTAGATGAAATAAAATTTGGAAAACACTTACCACCACTAAGTTGATCTTCAACTATCTGTGTAAATGCCTCAACTGTGGCATCAATAAACCCTCGATCTATAGAGGCTAATGGTTTAGGTAGGTTCTGCATGAAGATACCCCTTTACAAAATCCTCTCGATTTTACCCAAAAGGTCAAAGCATTCCAACCCACTGTGCCTATATGTATTATAAATCCTACACTTGTCTACCAATGAATAGTGATGCAAACCCTTACTTTTCCAGAGATCCAATCTCTTATTAAGAGACTCATAAAGTTGAAGAAATTCAATCTGAAGACTATTTCCATCATGAAAAAAATAAGACTGCTTTTCCATATTGACTCAGAATTTGTAATTTCATATTTAGAGATCTATCATATCTCATATTTTCAACATGAAGGCTCATTCAACTTCTAGCTATGTCACCTTCATTTTCCCTTTTTCTAGCACCAACCTATTGATGATGTTTCATGCACAACAACAACTTAGACAAAATATGATATCCTATGTCTCTTGAAAGGTAAATCTCTACTAGCAAGCCTCATGAGATAACCCAAAGGTCTCTAATGTTAGGTCTTGAAAAATGTAGTGAAACAACTCGAAGATAATGTGAAAATGCTGGTAATCACAAGGGGCCTTACAAATAAACAATGTTGGAAGTGTACTTTCATCAGATGTAACAATATGGAGATGCTTGATTCCAAAAACTAACCCAGATATGAAGAAAGAGAAAAAGAGAAGGGTTGAGAGAGATTCTAAGCTAACTCCTAAGTTCAATCACAATAATGATGAATATTGTAAATGGAAAGATCCCCAATAAAACTAATCTCTTCTTGATCAAGGACAAGCCCACAATTTTATAGAAATGGTGTAATATTCTAAGGAAACTGAAGATTTTCAAACTATGAATATTCATTCACATACCCACTAACTGGCACAATGTAAACAAGCATCCATAGTTGAACTTAGAACAAAATAAGGCCTAGACTAATTTTAAACAGTAACTTACAATGAGAAAATTTCTAAAAGTATGGACTGAAGATCGATCAACATCATTCACATTTCAACATTGGCATGAAAGAACTAGAAACTAACATCAAATATCCGAGAATCAAGAACAAGAAACCATAAAACCATTGAAGTGTAACACAAAGTTTGCCAAATCAACAATCCAATTGCATTAACTTCTCAAGTATTACATAACAATTTCTAGTATCACTTCTCTCATACAACTAATATCTTGTAGAAGCAAACTCCTAACTTGGCCAATTCTAGCTCTCTACAACTCCTAATAAGCTATTCTAACCTAGTCTAACCCTTTACAAATGAGAAGGCACTGGCCTTTTATAGAAAATTTCATTTTTAATCAATGGCTAGTGTATACACCTTAAAATGGTCACATCATATTGTCTGGTAATTAATTAAATATTTTTAATATTTAATTAAAATC
>VDFB02047230.1:237877496-237906530 GCA_007258455.2 Sequoia sempervirens | reverse complement strand
TGGGGGCTAGGCCTATGGGTACCATACAGGTGGGTGGCGTGCTTCTTCACTATTGAGTTCTCTTCCTGTTCGTGATGGTGAGATCTTCTTGTTCGAGGAGCTTGTGTGGTTCTTTGGAGTTGTTCTCCTCTTTCTTCATTGTAACCGTGGATCATTATGTATAGTTGTAATACCTCATTTGTATCAAGGTGAACCTTTGTGATGTAATTGTAATAATATTTATGATCTATTCATTATTGGAATTAATGGTGTATTGGATGTTATGTGGTGTTGTATCTGTGGAAATATGTTCAATACATTTCTGTGTTAGATTTATCTTGCAATGGTTTAATGCTTTGTTGTATGTTGTATCTTGAGTTTAATATTCATATGCTATGGTTGGTTTAAATTTTATAAGTAATGGTGATCACATGTAGACGCGTTGCATAGCCTAGAGGATGTATGTGGTTAGAGTAGGACTCTTTACTCGTCTTGTTTTACCTTTTAAGAAAAAAATTAGTTGTGCTTCCACAGTGTTGCATCGTCCTCTAGGTTGTAGGATGAGGTTTTACAATATGGATGCCTAAGGTGGAATATTTCTTCCAAATATATGCACAAGGAAAATGGGAATATATGGCTCTCTAATATAACTAATTTTTTTCTTGTATACTAATAAAAGTTTTTGGTAAAAAAAAATAACATTGTCAAAATTGAGTTAAGAGAATGCTAGATAGGGAGGTGTTAGGAATGAAAGAATAGGATATTTTTTAGTTGTTACAAGGAATTTAAAAATGTAATCTAAAACTACCAAAAAATGGCATTAGAAATAAGAAGAAGATGATTTATTTTTAATGATCACGACTATAAAGTAGGCATTACATGAATGATAGAAAATGTAATATAAAACTACCAAAAAATTGGCATTAGAAATAGGAAGAAAATTATTTATTTTTAATGATTGGAGCTACCAAAGTGGTATTAAAAAATGATAGATCACATTGAACTCATAAAGGTCATTTTTAAGAATAATAGAAATAATAAAATTTTCAAGAATAAAGGCATTCAACATTATATAGAAACAATCCAATTAAGTTGATTAAAGAATTAATATGTTAAGAATATAGTGGATATTAGTGTTAGAAATATTTTTTGCTCATTTATAATGTCTAAATAATATAAAGGTATGTTTTTTCAAAGATGAGAATATAATGTATATGTAGATTAAAGAAGTAGATTTTACATAAATGCTAAATTTTGTATGCCCATGTAAATTTCCATTTAGTTTAAGGTATATTTTGATAGTATGAACTAATACATTTACATATCAATAAATTGTACGCTCATGTGTAAAGTTTGATTTATTTCTTCATGACCATTGCTCATACCCATTTACAAATTCTTTAACACTTAGATATATCTTACGCATAGTCATACATATTTCCACATACTCAACTTTGATTATGCCTATTGTTTCCCACCATATTTAGTCATTCATTTCCAAGTTATTTATTACCATATCCATGAATCTAAACCATTTAAATTATAAAATACAAATACAAATTTTGATTGATTGTTGCCTACTCTTTTCTTGCTTTGGACAATCTTCGTACATGTTTGGTGTGATTTTTTCATATGATCTTATACTTAAAGGAATTTACTTGCATTCATTTGTACACTAAGGAACAATCATCATCTTATATTTGTTAATCATTTACAAAATCATATACTTTAAAGAGAAAAATCATTCTAAGAATATTTCAATTAAAGTACTAAAATGAAGTTAAATCTTCATGATATATCTATATATGTATATATATATTGCTATCATTGATCATTTTCATGACTATAAAATTGGCTTTTTCAAAGGGTTAGACCATAGCAATCCAATAGAATCTCCAACACATTTTTTAGCACCTCTAGTCCTTGATGACCAACACATAATAGAGTTAAGCTGACAAAGGTTGGAGAAGTCCATAATGTTTAATTTCATTCATGTGGGTTACATATTCCATCCACAATATTCTAGATCAATCACTTTATCAAATTCTATGACCAACCTAATTTAACTTTCACATTTTCCTTCCAACTTGCATTAAAATTTTGAAGTCAAGATCTGTAATTCAAAATTTATAATTAAAAAAAAAAACATCTATCTTTTAACCATTAAGATCAAGTATATATATTTATTTCAACTACTTTAATATTTCATCTCATTTATTAAAGATTCCATTTACTTCTTTACGCATAAATAAAAATATATATAAAACTAAACCATTAAATACACAGCCTCCTATTATTCTTCATTATCCTATAATTCTCCATTATCAACAAAGATATTAGCATATTCTACATTTGGTATGACAACTATTAATACATTTTTTAATGGAAGAATGTTTTAGGTGAAAATATAATTTAGCCGATAGGCTATTATAGGTGGGAAATCGACCGGGAAAGTCTCCTGTCTGATGCTGAGAAAGAGAATTCTGGTGGGACTGTCAGTAAATATGGACCTTCGACGGGCGGGATTGCACGGACAATATTTCTCAGCATTACTTGACCCTTGGCTTTCCTCTAGAGGCCCCCTATACTATGCATGGTAACCTCCGTGTCTCTTCACGTGAAAGGGGGGAGGGGTAGGCAAGCATTGCAGGTGACATGCTTCATTTACACACCAATGGTCAAATCCAATAGGGGTCGTGGTATATGTGAAGGGTTTATGGCGTAGGATGAGAGGAGGAATTCAGAGGAAGTTTTATGGATGGTAGAGGAGCTTTTCTCTAATGGCTAGATTCAGTTGCTACGTCTCTCATGTCTTCATCAATAGTGTTGTAGTCCAGCGAGAGTTTCAAAACTTGGGTCTCATCTAGCGTTCAGTGTCGTGTTTTCCATTGAAAGAGGGGCAGAGGCTAGCATTACAGAGATCGCTAGATTTGCCTTGTCACCAATTTGGTAGATAAACAAGCAACTCAAACTCCTCTTTAGATTTACTGTTCTAGTTGTGTGAAGACTGGAGTTTGCAAAATTTCTGAACAAGGGCTTCCATGTTGGTAGTCCCATAGGTTGCCCATTTGGGCATGGCTTGGTGGCAAGGCTTCGCTGCCCTAAATTTCTCTTTTTTCTTACATATTTGTTTTTCTTCAGTTATAAATTTCTAATTTTTTCTATATATATAGTTCTTTTTTTCTCTTTGGTTTGATTTTTATTCTCATAACAAATATCCTCATTTTACTAGAGCATTTTACTAATTGTATAGACTTTTAAACATTAGCATATACAGAGTATCAAATGAAAGTGAGAGAAAAGTGGATTTGATTTCCAACTCTAATGGATTTGGCTCTTTCAGCAAATTCTAAATTCATTTTTACTTCTTAATTTGATTTTGTAAGATTCAAGAGCTGGAATTAGCTAAAAATAGTGATTTGTCATATAGTTGAGTTTGATGGCATATATGCTTGTTACTTTTAGGAAGAGGATTTGAAGAGCTTCCGTTAGTGGGGAAGCAGAACACTTACATCCCGAGAATTTTGAGACCCCTGGTGTGGAAGTGACGGCTGGTAAGCACATTTCCTTGTTATGCACATTTACTTTTCCTTTTTAGAAACTTATTCTGTTGAAGAGCAGAAAATGATTGTGATGGCTTTTAAATGTCTCCTACATAGGGCCACTTGGTAAAGGAATTTGCAATGTGGTTGGCTTAGCAGTTGCTGAAAAACATCTGGTTGCTAGATACAATAAACCAGACAATACAATAATTGATCATTATATGTAAGATCCTTATTTGCATTTTGTGTTTTAGAGGCTTTCTTTTGAGTCAATTATTTCTTTTTCATTGAATTAGAGCAATAACTTCAACATCATTCAAAGTTATTTACTATTTTTTTTAATTTCCTAGATACTGTATTGTTGGTGATGGCTACCAAATGGAAGGGATCACCAATGAGGTCTGCTCATTGGCTAGACACTGGGGGCTAGGAAAACTTATTGCTTTCTATGATGATAATCATATCTCCAAAAACACATCACCCAAATCCAAATCTCTTCCTTCAGTTGACATGCTTAGCTCCATGGCATTACAATGGTCACAACCCATAGTTAACTACTGCATTCCTCTTCCCTTTTTTTCTTTTTTTTTCATGGAATCATGTGAAGGGGGCGTGTACAGAACAAAATGTCAGTGCCCTTCATTGTCCCAATACATTCTGTACAATTCATATTGTGGTGTCAACATTGCTTGTGAGAATAGATGGGTAGAATGTGCAGGCTGATGCTTCCATCTCAAGATTCTACACTTTAGCAAAACACATTAACTTCAACTTCAAGCTATGAGTAGGAGGCTGAGCTCAACCTCAGGCTTAGACGGCTGGGAAACTACTTTCCACTTTTGCATTAGAAAAACTTTATTTATTGTTGTGAATTCAGATACTTTTTCATAACAACAGGAAAATAGAGAGACATTTTCAACAAGATTTCACAGTTAAAAGGATTTTGTTCAAATTAAACCAGTGCCATTCCAATTTAGTTTTCAATACCGAGCACCACTTTTCCCAAAAATAACATGGGCACTACTCAATTCACTCTTGAGATGTTGAAACTCCTCCTTTTCTCAACCTACCAAAACCAAACTCATAAGGGTTTGTCTTGACGAATGGGCGACCGAGCTACTTTGCAATTTCTTTCTTTCAATTGGCAACCTTCTTTTCCAATGCTTTTGTTAGGATCAAGTTGTTTTAACCCTATGGAGAGAACTATGCAGCGAGCACTACCACACTGGTAGCGTACCCAATTGTTTCTTGTGCAGAACTCTTATCTACAGGGGCAACACCCTCCGTTATTGATGCATAAAGAATGAAGTTATATTGTCAAATGTTGTAGTTGCAACTGCCCAGGTAGATATGTATGCAGAAAGTGGAGGCATAGACATGGCACACCATCCCTCAATAAATGCAGGGCCATCCTTTTCACCCTTCCCTAAACCATGATCATTTCTTTTCATTTATTATCAAGCTTTGATGGATGCCCATCCTACTTCCAAGGCGCCCATACTGGCGCTTTTATTTTCTTTGACTTCTTCTTACTCTTGCTCATATTATTTTACTATTTACGACACAGTTCACCATTTATTGCAACCATCAACCAGTGAAATAATTAAACTACATATAATTAAAGTTGATATGCTATTTACTTTGAAGTGCGAGTAAAATACTCACAAGTCATCTCCATTAAAGTAAATTCTACTAACTTGAATATTAATATCTTAATAACATTAATTCTAATTTTCCTTTTAATATTAATATTAAATTTTACTCATCAATGTTATTAAAATTACGTTCTCTTATAATAATTTTTAATTCTAATATTTTATTTTCTTGGAATAATTAATTATATTTTAATCTCTTAGGTTTGGTGAGTTTATTAAACTTGTTTTGAAGGTCTGGGATGACACACTATTTGGGTTAAGAATTGGTAATACTGGTTATGATGAGATTCACGCTCCTATTGAGGAGGTGAAGTCTGTTAAGGACAAACCCACTTTAATTAAGGTGTGTATTTTGTATTCATCAGTGGCATGTGCATTTCTTTGATGTAATCTATAATTATGATAGATTAGGAGCTAAATGTTCCGAGGAGGAAACAAATTCTGAATCTTTTACGTAATGGACTATCCTCTGTTATTTTTCTAGGTCACTACTACTATTGGTTTTGGATCACCCAAATAAGGAAAACTCTTACAATATACATGGAAGTGCTTTGGGTGCAAAGGAAGTTGAGGCAACCAGACAGAATTTGGCTTGGCCTTATGAGCCTTTCCATGTTCTTGAGGATGTTAAGAGGTATCATTTTTTTCAGTGTAGACAAACTTATTCTGCTTGAGATCTCATCCAATTATTTTAAGAGTGTTCTATTTTATGGAAACAATCATTGGAGTCAGCACATTGAGAAGGGTGTAGCTGCGGAAGTAGAGTGGATAGCTAAACTTACAGATTATGAGAAGAAATACCCTGAGGAAGCTGCAAAGTTCAAGACACTAATATCTGGTAAATTGGCTAAAGGGTGGGAGAAGGCACTTCCGGTAAGAATATGAGAATATTTATTTTTAGTAATCATGAATATTATTGTCAAATTGAGCTACAATGGGTTATTTTTGGTATAAAATGTTTCAATCAGGTTACAAGTTCTAAATTTGTCTGTTACAAAGAAGTTATTGGCAATGTTTAAATCTTTGAGTTTTCATATATTTTCAGACAAACACCCCAGAGAGCCCTACTGATGCTACATGAAACTTGTCCCAACAATGTTTGAAGGAACTTGCAAGGGTTCTTCCAGGATTTATAGGTGGAAGTGTAGACCTTGCATCATCTAACACGACTTTGCTAAAAATGTTTGGGGATTTCCAGAAGAATACCCCTGCAGAGCGTAACCTTCATTTTGGTGTGCGTGAGCATGGCATGGGAGCAATATGCAATGGTATAGCCCTCCATGAAAGTGGCCTCATTCCTTACTGTGCTGCCTTCTTTGTTTTCACAGACTACATGAGAGCTGCAATGAGAATTGTTGCACTGAGTGAATAGTTAGATATTGTTCATAAGCTATTTAAACTTATATTTTGAACGATTTTGTGTTTCTTTTCGTTGCCCTTTATTTTCAGTTTTGGATGGACAACCTTGAGTTGTATCTTCTTTTAAGCATTGAAAAGTGGGAGAGTGTAAGTAGGATGAGGTTTTTTACATGCACTTGCTCAAACATTAGATTTGCATCAGAATGCATTACATAAACGTTCTTGACTGCATTTATACTTTGTTTACGGTTATATAACTGTTCTTAGCTACATTTATACTTTGTTTAGAAATAGGGGTATTCAATTGGAAGGTGGCAGAGAGAACTGAAAGATAGATTAGTTAAGACTCAAACCTTGGTTGCTCCACCATTGACCTATTGGCCATCTTACAAGTTTTTTTCTCGTGCAATTTTCATTACAATTCACCTGTTGCTCGTTTTCTCTAATAAATTCATACTTTTTTTGGGCCTATTCTTATTGCAATCCATGTGTATCTCATTTTTCTCCAATTACTACATGGACATTGAAATGAATGCCTTAAGTTGCAAAGTAAATCATAGTAAACAATATTGTCAAATCATAATATATATTAAATTCATTGCCTGCTCCAAAAATTAAACAAAACAGCAGCTAATTGTGTTTATGTACACCCTTTTTTTTTCACTCTACTCAATTTTTCTCTAATCATCTCATGTCTTCAATGAAATTTCAAAGCAATCCTTACATGTTTTGTTCTTAGAAGTGTAGAATTTAAATAATATTACAGCTATTCAATTGAGGTGAATTTTGTGGTTTTGCAATCCTTGTATGTCTTCTTGCTAAGTTCATATATTTGCGTGTGTTTTACAAGCAACTATTACAAAATTTTTAATATGCAAAGTGGTTTAGTTGTTGTTGAGCTTCTATTGCATATTTTTGAAAATCTGTCATTGATCACTTTAAGTGGAAAGTGAGGTATCTACACAAATGTTATTTTTAAGTTTTGGTTGACAATAAAAGGAGAGAAAGGGAATAAATAGGGAGCAAGAGAGGGAGATATGGGGAGAGATAGGGAGAGGGATGGAGAGAAAGGGAGAGATAGAAGATGGGGGAAGAGGGAGATATATGTAGAGAGGGAGAGGGAAGATGAGGGGAGAGAGGGAGAGGGAGAGATATAAATATAGGGTGATATAGAGAGATAGAGAGGGATAGAAAAAGAGATAAAGAGATAGGGAGATATATGTAGAAAATGATATGGAGCAAGATAAGATGAGTGAGAGGGAGATCAAGTGAGAAATAAAGGTAAAGATAGAGTAGAATGGAGGGAGAGATGAGTGCATAAGATGATAATGAAGAGGGGGGGAGAGGGAAAGGGTAAATATGTATAGGGATAGCGATAGGGAAATAGATGTAGATATAGATATAAAGAGGGGAGTGTGAGAGGAGTGATAAGATAAGTAATGGATAGATAGAGATAGAGATAGAGATAGAGGGGGCAAAGAGAGAGAAAGAAGGTAACAGAGAGGTATAGATAGGTGAAAATATAAAGAAATAGAGATAGAGGTAGGGAAGGAGAAAGAGGAAATGTGTAAAGTTCCTCCACTCTCAAGATGTAAAATGAGACATTCATCACACATCTTGGTGGCCCTAAATAATCTTGGAATAAAGTAGCACATTATATGCAAATTCACAATAATTTCCAAGTATTTAGCATCCTTAGTATCTGGTTTCTTCTAGATCTTGACAAATGGTGCCTTCGTTATCGTGTTTCTTATAGTTAAACATTTGTTGGCTTACCAATGTCTTAACGAGGGGCAAGTTGCCGCATCTACGATGTTTGTTCATTTCCACATCAATGGATTGAGTTTTCACCGTTGATGGTGTGCAAATTCTTACTGACTTCCCCATAAATCTGGCAACATCACCCAGTAAGTTGGAATGTTTTTGTAAAACTCGCCACAAGCATGTTCTTGAAATTATCTATAAGAATTAGTTTCATTTCTTGAAAGTATCCTTATATTATAGTAAAAGAGAATCAAATTTATAGTTTATTTATATGATGTTTACACCAAGAGCCACCTACTTATATCTATGTATAATCTCTATACTCGTCTTTGTCCTTGCAAAGTCCTATCGAAATTGACTTTTAACACTTGCAAGGGTTCTTTAATTATTATGTGGAAGATGTCCCCTTTTTGAAGTGAATCAAATTGATTTATAGATTGTCATCTCCATTTGTTCTAAAAGAGATGCAAAACATTTTAAATCATCTTGCATATTTGATGGTTCTAGAAGAGATGCAAAATGATTTAAATAATTTTACTTGTTTGATGACTCTAGAAGAATTGCAAAATGATTTAAATCATCTTAGTGTTCACATTGCTTTATTGACTATCCATTTGATTGCGGTCTTTAGATAAGGTGATTGGACATGCTTACAACTTTTTACTTTAGTATATAGTGATGCATAAAGTTACACTTATATTATAGTTAATTAAAAAATAAATGCATGCACTATATTTGTGGGGAATATTCTATTCAAATGTATACATTTTGTAGATTCAAACTTTACATTTTATTTCAATTTTTACACCCTGCCCTTCAATAAATTGTCGAACTATATCTTACTATCCCCGTAACCATTGCACCTTGTTGAAGTGCAAGCGCTAGTAAATAAAAAACATTAGGAGAATTTTGACAAAACAAAAGGAGCCGTGGCAAACGCGTAGGGGACAGACAAAGCCAGTGTTGACTGTTCCACGAATAGGTATCGCTGCAATATATCCTGTCTAGTAAAGCTGCTAAAAACTAGTAAATTATTTTCCCCATTAAATAACGTGAGTATTTGGAAGCCCTCGGCTGGACTGTTAGAATGCATTTGTAGGCATTGGAAGACACACAGACGATGAGTAGAGAGTTTTGCGCCCGCATGTATACAGTACTATTTTGCAGATTTAATTAAAGAAAAATGGAATATATGTTGATGCTCAATATCTAAGGCTAGGTTGGGAGCTCATCTCCTGGGATTTCTTTGACTTTGATTTTGCAGAGCTTCTTAAATACCCGAACGCACAATGTATGCCAATCACTGCACTGTATTCCATTCCATTGCGTTTTGTGATTTGATAAAATGGCTTTTAAGTTGCTTCTCTTTTTTATTGTCGTGATACTCGTTTTTTTCCCTCAAAGTGAAGGCGCCACTCCACAAAACGGCATTCAATCTGCCTGCGAGTTGGCTCCTGATCGAAAATCATGCGAGTCAAGCCTTCCTGAAAATCCAGGGTCTTTACGAGCAGGCCCAAAAGATATGACTCATATTGCCTTTACCATGAGCATATTTAAAGCCCAAACGGTTGGAGCTGTTAGAAAATAGAAACAGGGGAAAGCAACACAAAAACAGAATAAAATAGCAACCACAGATTATATTCAATAATAAAAAACATTACATATATTCTATCCTTGCAGCTCTACGGAGCTGGACTCTGAGAAGAGAGTGAAGAGCTTATTACATCTGCCTCTATTTATAGAGGGCTTAGGAATTCTCTAGAATGCAAAACAGTATGTTCATATGTAAATTGCCAAGTCGGTGAGAACTCTCTAGAATGGTCAGTGGTCGCTGGCAGAGTCAGTGTAGAAACTTCTGTTTTAAATGCAACGCTGGGTAGTTGGGATTATAATCTCCAACACTCCCTCCTAATCACAACTACCACAAATTCTCCTTACATTTTATCTCTTTCACTGATGCTGCGGCATCTAAAATCTTGTACATCCAGTGATCGAACCTAGGAAATCCCATGCTGCAATTGGGATGCTCTAACCATGAGCTTTGGCCCTCTTGGTTACCAGTCCATCGTAGGTTCAGGTGTGATTCACTTGTTTTATCAACACCTCCCATTGAGTCACTCTGCGGGTGCTCGGGGATCCTAATTTTAATGCAATCCATTTGCCTCATATATTGCTTTCATACAGAAACAGAATGCTGCGGCATTCAACAATATTTCTTCCTTAATCCATTAAGGGCTTCACTTATCTTTTCATAACAGACATCTGCTATCCTCCTTGATGTTCTCACCTCACTTGCCAACTCTTCATTCTTAAATCATTCTACAGACTTTAGAAATGCTCTTCATAATTTTGACTCTTAACCTAGACACATACTTATCCAATCTCCTCAAACTTCCTACTACCTCAAGATCTACATGATAACCTTCAAGACTGACAATAGAAACAACTCAAACATACTACAACTCTATCAATTTACAGCTTTGATGATCTTCCATACAAATCTTCAATCTTCAATAGGCACTTGCTTTGGACTCTTTCTTTAGTCTACAACCCCTTTCCTTTTGACAATGCTAATGATCAATATTTACCAAAAAATAATGACTTACCACATGTTCTTCTTGGCTGCGAGCCTCTTGCGAATCTCCCCTTAACTGCTGCGGAAGTTTTTTTTTTTCTTGCCATCAAACTTCTGACAATGTCTTCAAACTGCAATGAATTATATTCCGCAACCTTCATACCTGATCGACAACCTTTTCTTCTCATCTTTTCTGACACTTGTTGACTGGGCAATCCCTTGACTAGAGATATGGTTGGCAGTGAACAATGAATTGGGCGATTGCAGCCTTACAAATCTTCTTGATTTCTTCGAACCTAGCCTCCTTCTCCAATCGGCAAATGGTTGGACACTTCTACAATCTACTGTGAGTAGCTTCAACCCATGATCAATCTGCTATCACCTGCACTCTTCTTTAGAAACATATCTTACTCTTCAGAGCAGTAGCTTGCTATCTTTAAAACTACGACACACCCTCAGATCTCTCTGGCTTCTTTGGCGGCCTTCTGCTCATGACATCTCTAGGATCGTCTACCATATGCTCTGATACCACTGTTAGAAAATAGAAATAGGGGAAAGCAACACAAAAACAGAATAAAATAGCAACCACAGATTATATTCAATAATAAAAAACATTACATATATTCTATCCTTGTAGCTCTATGGAGCTGGACTCTGAGAAGAGAATGAAGAGCTTATTACATCTGCCTCTATTTATAGAGGGCTTAGGAATTCTCTAGAATGCAAAACAGTATGTTCATATGTAAATTGCCAAGTCGGTGAGAACTCTCCAAAATGGTCGGTGGTCGGTGGCAGAGTCAATGTAGAAACTTCTATTTTAAATGCAACGCTGGGTAGTTGGGATTATAATCTCTAATAGGAGCCTTCATTTCCAGTGAGTCAGCCAGGCCGTCCATGAACACTAAGCAGAAGCAAGCAATCGACAACTGCAGCCAATTGTACGATTTTACGGTTGATTACCTAAATGAGGGTCTGTCAATCTTGACAGAATCTTCTTTACAATGGAAAGATATAGTGGATATTCAGAGCTATCTGAGTGCAGCACTAACCGACCATATCACCTGCCTCGAGGGCCTCAATGAAGCGAACGTCAACCTACGCTCGCTGACTTTCACAGATCACGTGGCAAACACATCGCGGTCAGTGAGTAATTCCCTGGCTATCGTAGAGAAGCTTTTTATCAGATCTATGAAGTCTCCACAAACTTTAGTCCACAGCCGACGTCTGTTATCTAATGCTCCTCAAGTTGATTACGAACCTGTCCACGACGGCTTTCCATCGTGGTTGTCTAGAGAGGAGAGAAGATTGCTTCTCCAGACTGCAGCGGGTGTCACTTTGACGGGAAACGTGGTGACGGTGGCAAAGAATGGCAGCGACAATTACACCACAATTACTGATGCCATTAATGCCGTTGCAAACAAAAGCGCGAGCATATCAGTGATTTATATAACCGTAGGAGTATACGAGGAATACGTAAGCGTGGCAAGTAACAAATATAATTAGCTGATAGGCTATTATAGGTGAGAATTCAACTGAAAAAGTCTTACTGTCTGATGTCGGCTTAGACTATTCCGGTTGGCTTTGGTTTTCAGTGCTCGCTCTCACCAAATCCCGGGCAGAAGGATGCCAACAACAATGGGTGCAGTTAGGGGTTTTAAAGGTTCTTCAAGTACGTTGTATACTTTGTTTCCCGTATTGACTATTTCTGCATCAGCAAGCATGGCCATTCCTCCTATATTCGCGTCACCAGGTATGGTTGGGAGCCTGTTCGCGCCGTTCTACACCATTCCTCTGGTCTACGTGCGCAGCCTGGCATTTACAAAGTCACCAAATCTTTCTAAGTTAATAAATGCAACCAGCTTTATGATGGCTTCCACGTTTAGTGTTTTTGTGCGGCGAACAAGCAGTTGAGAAGGTGAACGCGGAATCAACTTCTCTGCAATTACTGGCTCTGTATTCTAAGGTATGGCAACTTGTCACAACCTGTAGTGCTTGGAATTAGAATGTAGTAGAGGTTTAAATAATCTCTGATTCCATTGTCAACCTATCTCAACCATAGTGTTCGAGCATGATAGGAATTTAAAAAAAAAAAATTGTAAATAGCCTCCCTAATTTCTTTGGCATCATCTACCAATTGCATTTGCTTGAAAGTTTCTAAATCCTTTTCAATAGATCTATCTCCTGTACCAACACCCTTTTCAACCAATCTTCTTGCAATCTCCTCATTCTTTTTCCATGCAAGCTATGCTTGGTATTGTTGGCGCTGCTCTTCTATAATCATCTCCTGATTTTTTAGATCGTAAGGTTTCCTTGGAGATGCCTGATTCTCCCTGAGACCATTCGCAACCTGTCTCAACAGTAACACTAGAAAACAAAAGACTGTGGAGGCGTAAATAGCCTTCCTGATTCTGTTGGCGGTGTCCTGGGTTTGGAAGGTTTCATAGAGCCATTAGCAGAGCGAGTTTGAGGCGGAACCTGAGGATGGATGACCAAAGAACCTGGTGGTGATCGCGTCTACCACTTCGTGGCTATGAGGAGAGCCTTGGCTGGGCTTTCTGAGTCTAGAAGACTCTCGTACGAATCATCGTTGCCCAGAATAGAAATTAGGGCCTGTATTGCAAAGCGGGCTTTGGCTATGGTTTCCCACCAAGCTTGCATTGGGTTGTTGTTGGAGGCTACCATGGATCCACTTCTGCTTCCTGTGGTGGTGGCACTGGTGGTGGCGCCGGCTGCTGTTCCTGTTGGTGATACTCTTCCTTCGCATCTGCTCAGAAGGTACCAGATTCACCTCTATTTCGCCATGTTTTATGCCTTTCTCTCAATTAAGCGGTTGCAAATCAAAAGAATAAATAGGACTTAGGGTAACTTTGCAGAGATAACAAGTTTTGAAAACTTTAACAACAAAAATGGACGAGGATTTTGCTTATGAATATATAAATAAATTGTTACAGGCGCATTCATGGACCAGATTGTTGCGTGTGGCCTCCAGATACTTCAAAGGCGGCTGCCTTCGTTGTCCTCATCGTCTGTGCATTTTCTCAATCTACCCAAGGAAATAAGCCCATCAGAGCCTCTGCATTAAAATAAGATGAAACCCTAAGTTTTGTATGTTTACAACTTTAGTAAATAGAGCATATTTCTATGTTATTTTTAATTAATACAGGGTTGACTGGGTTCGAACCTTGAACCCGCAACGAGACTTCATTTATTCATTGCTAAGCTTGCAGGAAATTCTGTGTTTTAACTTCATCTACTGTTCAATCGACTATTTTTTTATTATTGTTGTAATTGAATGAGTTTGTTGTGATGAGACGTGCTAAATTATGACTCCAATCAATCTAAATTGTCAAGAATTCCATAATGTCTGGCCCCTGTTCACTTTTCAGATTGTAATTTTTAGCTCGATTTTCAACAACATTACAGTAGAATTTTATTTGAATGGCCTTCTCTGTTTAAAAGTTGTGATGGTTTTGTATGTTCCTGATTCTGTAATTTAATGACAGAAAATGAGAAATTTTAGTTTCAAGTTCAACTCATCTATGAAAACTGGAGCGTGTTTTACAGAGTCAATGAAGAGAGATTGGAATGTTTGAATGATAAATTCAAAATTAAAAATAGAAACTCTTTGGCTATGACGTCTCATATTCCAAACCTAAACTGCATGAGTGAGCTAGCACATCCAAATTTCATTTAACTGAGAATGTTTGGGGTTTATTTATTTCCTCCCAGTGGCATATATATTTCACCATCGGTATATTTATTCATTATAGTTAGGGTTATTGATTCTGCAAATAGCTATATTAATCAATTTTGAATTGCTATGTAGGCAATATTCAAAATTCTTTTCTAGGCTTATTCGTTATCTGTAGGCCGCATTAAGTGTTTGGCAATGATTTCATGTAGATTTTCTTTTTGCTGTGGTCATCCATCGTACGAGCCTTTATTTTTTGTTGCCCATCCCACTACCAAGGTTGCTCTGCCCACAAGCACAGGTCCGTCATCGCCACCCTATTCGAGGGATTTTTTTTTTTTTTTAGCTATATTGCAACTGGTATTCTTTGTTCACCATTTTTGGGTCGAAAAGTCACTATCTTCTCTAATTTTATAACGTTAAATCATTTTTCAGTTTCTTTAATATCTATATACCTACTCTGCCATCTGAATTCGAGTAAATGAGAAAATTAGTTATGTTGATGATTATCAAATTCACTGCACGTTGTACCGCTTGACTTGGAAAATGAAGAAGGGCGCCCACATATATGGATGAACACACATTCAATGATTAATGTATTGCTTAATATAAATTCACAAATGTAAATATGGTTGAACCATGTGAGCACAATTTTATTTCTATAAATTTATCTATTTTAAAAATAATTTTAATATGACTAAAATAAATAAATTTATTCAATAGTAAAATAGCTTAAATTAATTACCTTCACAATTAATGTCAAGTTTTTTTAAATACAAGAGAATTACCTTTAAAGTTGATATCAAGTTTTTAAAAATACAAGAGAACTTATTTTATTATAGTAACTTTGAATGAAAGTTTTACTTATAAATAGAAATTGACTTATGTTAAGTGTACTTATATGAAATATATTAAATTGATATTTTTATTTATAAAATTTAATTCTTTGTCATATTAAAACTATTTTAAAAATAAATAAATTTATAGAAATAAAGTTGTGCTCACATGATTAAGCCATATATACATTTGTGGATTTATGTGAAGAAATACATTAATCGTTGAATGTGTGCTTATTGAAATCCTTCAAAGGGAAACTAAACAAGTTAATTTTTAAATTAAATTATCATCGATTTTAAATTTTTTAAATGTGTATCCTACTCTATTGGGATAATGAGATTATATTCAACCCTTTGAACAAATTATTCTCAGAGACATTATATAGTTATATATGGGTGTTAGGTTTCAAGATAGTGTTCAATTAACATTAGGGTCCAATTATGGTTCAAGGTTAGGGTTAGAATTCAATTATAGTTAGTGTTCAATTAGGGTTAGGTTTAAGGTTCAATTGATGTTCAATTACCTTTAGGGTTAGGGTTGGGGTTAGAATTCAACTAAGATTATGATTACAATTACAATTAAGATAAGAGTTAAGATTTAATTAGGATTTAATTGGTGTTATGGTTAGGGTTTAAATTCAATTAGGGTTATGGTTTAACTGGGGTTAGGATTATTATTCAATTATAATAAGGGTTAAAGTTAGGTTAGAGTTGGGGTTTAATAAAGGTTGGGGTTAGGGTTTCATTCTAAACCTAACCCTAACCCTAACCTTAAAACTAATCTTACTATTAACTCTAACCCAACCCTAAGCCTAATTTATCTCTAATCCTAACCCTAAACCTAATCATACTACTAACGCTATCCCAACCCTAATCCTAACCCTAACCGTAATCGTGACCCTAACGCTCACCCTAACCCTAACCCTAACCCTAACCCTAATAATTTTGTCTTCCATGTCACTTAGATTGCTACTGGCATCTATATATATATATATATATATATATATATATTAATAATAATATATATATATAAACGTTGAGAGATATCCTTCTTGAGGCATCTATTGCACTTTTATGTGAGTAATTGATTTAAAAATAAAGTTAGGGGTCAATTAGGTTTATATAATAAATATTTGGGTTAGGGTTCTAGGATAAAGCTTGGGATTACTTTTTTCCCTGCCCTTCAATATATTGCTAGGTTATATCTTGTTATCGGCGTAACCATTGCACCTCATTGGGGTGCAAGCGCTAGTATAATGCTCATCGGTGATGGAAAAGACGTTACTGTGATCACTGGCAACAGAAGCGTTGTAGATGGCTCCACTACTTTCAATTCTGCCACTCTCGGTGTGTTATAAATTCTCTCTCCCCTTTTTATTCTCTTTCCCTTAACAAAAGCCATATTAATATAAATTATAACATGATGCATTGAAATAGGTGCAGCCACAACCGAGAAAGGTTTTATTGCAAGAGACCTCACGATTCAGAACACAGCCGGTGCAATAAAACAGCAGGCCGTTGCTCTACGGGTGGGAGCAGATCTGTCTGCGTTTTATAGGAGCGGCTTCAAGGGTTACCAAGACACTCTGTATGTTCACTCACTCCGTCAATTCTACAGAGAATGTGATATTTATGGTACTGTAGATTACATCTTCGGTAACTCCGCAGTAGTATTTCAGAACTGCACTCTTTTGGCACGAGCACCTTTGAACGGGCAGGAGAATACATACACAGTTCAAGGTAGAACAGATCCAAATCAGAACACGGGAATATCCATTCACGGCTGCAATGTTACAGCGGCCCCTGATCTGGTTCCTGTTATCAGCTCTGTCCCCACATACCTGGGGAGGCCATGGAAAGAGTACTCTCGCACTGTTTACATGCAATCTTGTTTAGATAGTCTGATTCAGCCGGCTGAGTTGTTAGAATGGAATGGTACCTTTGCCTTGAGCACTCTGTATTATGGTGAATACAAAAATCAAGGTCCGTGGTCAAATACTTCACAACGAGTTACATGGCTTGGTTATCATGTGATGAACACGACTGATGCTCAGAATTTCACTGTAACTCAGTTCATCTCTGGTAATTCATGGTTACCAGCAACTTCCATACCCTATAATGGAGGCTTGTTTTAAAATGTAAGAAAATCCACTCGACTTCTCTAGCATTATTGCAGCATCAAATTTATTTGTTCTCCCTTCAACCACCGAATAACGGAAATAAAAACTCCATGAAGAGAAAATGGCTAATTTATTAAATGCTTATTCCGTTGGCGCTTTAAACTGCTTACAAATTTAAGGCATTCAAAGAGGGAGTTTTGCGAAGTGCTTAGTTGGGAGTGGATAAAACTAGAATTCAAGATATTTATAAATAATCCTAAATTGAAATAAAATTTCAGTGTTCTATAATTAGAAGATGGAGAAACGATTACAAGATTATATTATAGCTATTCTATGACTATTCACCAATAGAATCAACACAATTAGGTGTTTCGTTAATGTGGAAAAATAAAAATGAAAGAGACAATTATGAAAAATACCTATTATTAGCTGAATGCAAAGAGACAATTATGAAATAAAATAGAATACTTTTTTGAAGAGCTTGCTTACATCTAAGATTAAGAATTGTTCTTTGAAGGAAATTAACATTAGGAAGAAATAGAGAGACTATTATAAAGAATTAAAAAATTGAGGTGTATTAAAGGTTTGCAAAGAAAAACATCATGTCACTTCTTTATCATCCTTTTATATAAATTTAGACAATTCAAAGTGTTGTTAGTGCTTATACATACTATGACAATGATCTAAAAGAAGGGTTCATCATAATGTTTCTAGAGGTTTTTTGTTTATTCTAATTTCTTATTTAAAAAGCAACATGTCCTTCAAATCAATTATTAGCTCAAAAAAGTTCAGTACAATAGCCTAATTTGATATAATTTGTTAGTTGTCCTCCTTCAAATTAGTTGTTATCTCAAGGAAAAGTCCCCCACAATAACAAGATTAGGCAATACTTGGGCCAACACATAAATGAAGACATAATGTTGCTCAAATATGGTTAATTATCTAAATGATTTCGAACTATTAATATGGATGTCCTAGATTAGTTTATAACTAACATGGATGAAGATAGTCAATTTTGTATACATTATATTCATATTATAGATTTCCAAAATCCACATCTTGAATTTCTTTTTCATCATATACTAACGATTCACCATTTTTGACACAAATCTTGCATGCTAAGAGAATGCTCATAGTGGTTGTTGCAAATTCCCTAGAAAATGACATAATTTGGGATTTTATATAATTCATGTTACTCTTGTACTCTTATGGAAATAATCAATTAGTAAAAATAATATATTAGGGTTTCATTTTATCATTATGAGTTTATGTTTAATTGTTTCTTTTATGCCATATTCAAATAGTTATGTTCTCCATGATCTCTAGGCTTTTATGCAATGCTTGTAGCACTCTTTTACTTGTTTTCACTTTTGAATCATGGTAGTGATTCCCTTATAGGTCATTGTCATGACCATTCTATTATTTTCCATGTAATAACCCCTTGTTAAGCTATGATGTAATCATGGAAGTTCTTCAAAATACACCTAGTTCCTTTGTTACTCCATGTAATTTATTTCTAATATACCATTGGGTGATCCCAACATTAGCGTGTCCCACTTGTGGGATGAATGAAAAAGTAAGTTTTGGAAGGAAAAATTATCAAGAACCTTTATATAAAGGACATTCATGAGCAAAAATGATTGGCAGGTGTATATAGGATTTGAGTGAAGGTGGTAGCATTTTAACAAAGGTCTGTTTCTTACATTTTAAATGTACATCTTGAAATCTCCCTTAGTAAGGGACTTAAATGAAGGTACCTTTAAATAAATATCCTTCATTTGAATCTTTTTATGTTTCCCTCCTACATTTAACCTTGTAGGTTTCAACAAAAATATATGTTTCTAACCAAGGGTTAGACTACCAAAGGATTTGTCATGACTTGATATTTTGAAGGATCATAGATCTTGGATTAAGCTTTAGAAAATGTAGATCTTGTTATATCTTTTTTTATGCAATATATTTATTTTATATTTTCTAGTCAATATAGATTTTTGTAGAAAACATAAAGGTCTTTATTTAAGACGCATGGAAATTTTTTAAAACTAGATCAACATTATGAAATTTTTATAAATAAAATAAACAATAAATTATACAAATAATGCATGCAATAGATATTGGTGTTGATGATCTATGTTACACAATTATGTTTTTTCCTTATTTATGTGTAATGATAAAAATTTACTCATTAAAAATGTTATAAATTATAAAAATAAGTTACTTAGAAATATTTAAAAAATTAAAATAAATTTAGAATCTAGATACAAAATCCCAAAAATCACTAGGTCACGTCATCTTTAAATTCTTGATTATAATTTGCTTTCTATAAGTAGGAAAAGTGAAAATTTGGTTAACATAAATTCCTATTTCAATGTCCCACTTAAGTAAAAAAGTGGAGCAAACTATTATTGAATCATCACACTAACTTGTTATTGTCAATAGACCATAATAGGTAAAATCATGTTTACTAAATGGTGACAACAACTAGTCAGTGGCTCAATGTAAATAATCTCAAATAGTATCACTTCCTATCCCAATGGTCAATGGAACCCCGTGTGAGAAGTGATATTTTTTTAGTAGATGAGGCATGTGTAGATAACAAGGTATGGTGATAGCTTTATTGCAAAAGTATCATTTGGTAATGGTTGAAGGATATGTACATGAGTGCCTATATCAGCTTATGGTGAAGAGCACAATCAATATAAATTACAACTTGGTGGCACACACATGATGTCTTTAAATTTTTTGTAACTAGATGAGTGCTTAATTTTGATAATATTTTATTCCTACTTAATGCCTTGTGAAATTCCATATAAATGTGTATTTTTTTCTCTAAACATGTGAATTAATACTACACAAATATGGTGACTTATTAGTGAAAATACTATGCATAAGGTGGATATGTGGTACCATGTCATTTATTACAATCCTATAGAAAGTAAACTATCAAGTGGATTGGGGGCCTAATCAATGGGTTGATACCAGTGATCATAATACAACTCCATTTCAAACATTGATCTTGCACATGTTAGTATTTATCTATAGTGTAAACATGTTGATTTTTCCATGAACATAAGATCATTGTTATTGGTTCTATATTTCCTATTTGGGCATTCTTTCTCCTCAATTCCCTTTATGTGGGTATGAAGAATCACTCAAATATCTCTACTAGTTGTCCTAGAGCTCAAAATGTGGTCCTGGATTCATGACTTCTTCAAGCCATTAAAATTGTTGGAAGATGAAATACTTTGAGAGGGGGGTGAATTAGAGTATTATAAAATTTTCACTTGACTTACAGCTTGAACTAAGACCTTGAAAAATTTTATGCAACCTTTCAATTACAGAGTGAACATGGACAGGTCAATGAACTTTTATAACAAAATGACTGATCACAAAGACTTTACTTAACCATGTCAAAGCATAATTGTAATTGTTCATATTATACTGCTTGAACAATTCATTTCAATGCTTTATTTTCACATAACTTTATGCATAAGTTTGAACACTTTTATGACAAATTAAGACATTTATACAAGTATCAAAGTATTTGCATTGACATGTGACTGAAATGAGAAACATTAAGCACATGGATTGAAAAATAGAATGCACAAATTTCATCACATAACACGATAATTTCCTAAGTGGAAAAATCCTCTCGGGGTATTAAAAACCACTCGTAAATTGATCTTTCTATTCATTCAAAAGAGCACCAACTTTGTTACAATAGTGGAGCACCAACTCAACACCAAAAATTCTGAAGCACCAACTTCAATAGGAGCACCAACTCCGATACCATTTTTTTTAAATAGCAATGTAAACTATCAGGACTTTATAACTGCATATCTGTGCAATTACAAAATCTCAATAGAGTACAATAGAATAATTTTCAATGTAGCCCATAATAGTAAACAATGTATAAAAAACTAAAATTTTGAGTATTATCTCTATGAAATCAAAGATATGGCACAATATAAACCCTCTTTTTATTTTTCTTACAACATAATTGTAACTCTATAAATTCCCTTTTTAGTCTCTTCAACCAAGCAATGGCAGAAAGCCATGCTTTAAATAAACAATGAAACTTGTGTAAATCATCAAAACTCTCGAGCTCAAACTCGAGTAACCAAAACGATTTTTCTTTTATTTGTAACTGCTTTTTGTTTGCAAACTGAAAAACTATTTTTCAATCTCCATTTTGAAATGACAGAGATATTGTCAAGATTTTACCTCATTTTATGTCGGCCAGATGTCAAACAGAAATCTCATACAATTTGCCATGTTTACCTTCATTTCCAGTTGGAGGTCAACCACCATTCTTCCTATATTTACTTGCATTCCAGCTGGGTCAGGCAAATCATTCACCAACACCTCAAAACTGACTTTGCAACTTTAGATGGTGGCTAGGGTTTGTTTATTAAAAAAAAAATGATAACAACAAAATGTCTTCGCCCTAATATTCTTTTCCTTCAAATACTTTATCCAAGTTTACAATCATTTCAAATCTGAAAAAAGAAGCAATGATAAACATCATTTGAAATCCATAGCATCGACATAATAATGGCCTAGTCAATTGCCAAGTCAGATTATCCACATGTATATCATTGTCCATGTGAGTCATAAAATACTACAAAGACATTCTTTGCCTTCGACTATCCAAATTATTCTATACTTTATGATTAGGTTGACACAACTTAACATAGTGTCAATGTGACTACCAAAGCCGATACAAATAAAGTGCCAATGTGATAACCAATAGCCATTTATATTTTAATCAACAAGGCCGATGCATGTAATCATTTAAAACTTTAACCATAAGTCCTTGAAACTCGATACATGTTACTTCATTTCCCAATTAAGACCATAGGAGCCTGATCTCCTTTATAAAGCATATTTTGGCTATGTGAAACACTATCCACCGATGCCAAAGTATATTATTAAAATCTGATAACAAAGCCATGTCAAATACAAAGAGCTTGATAATTACCAAAGGAAAATACAATATGTGCCCTTGTGAAATATTTTAGCACCAAGTGAAGCCAAGTAAACCAATATAATGCAAGTGATAAAATATTTCCTTGGTGAAAGATTGAAACCCAAAGAACCAAGTGCCAATATAACCTGCAGATGCCATTTTATAAACCTGTTACTAGCACCTGTGAATGCCAAAGTGAACAACCATATTGCTAATGACATAATCTCAAAAAATTTGCAGATATACGCATGCCATTGAACCAACAACTTGATATATACATGAACAAATGTGAGCCCTTATCAATGTAAGAATAGTGCAACACATTATATATCAATAAAGAACTAATGATATAAGTATACTAAAATGATATCACCTAAAACAACTTTCAAACATATCCTCGATCACTGCACATAATCACACAAGATTAGTCTAGATGAATTGATATCCATTTCATAATGGTTTTGCAACTCTAATATCTAAGTAACTTTGAAAGAACATGCACTAGAAATCAAAAACCTCTTTAGATCCCTTCAAATCAATATATAATAAGGTGACCAAATTATATCTCATAAGCTTAATGTAGTCGATATTGGCTACCATTGTCTATGCACAAAGTCTAAATGAATTTAGACTTGTCAACTATAATCATCACCACTAAGAGCTCAAAAAAATTCTTCATACCTTGGAGACAATGTGATCAAATACAAAGAGCCTTGTATCAAATTATTCCACCTTATACATCAAACCATGATAGGTCAACTAATGCATTATTGTAATGATATAAAACATATGCCTTGTCTACCTTGATCTACTCATACTAAAAACAAAACTTTGTCATAAAATGTCATAAAGACCTGTAATTGTAAAATGTGACTAAACAATCAATGTGAATTCCAAAGCACTGCAAAAATCAATGTTAACATAATAAAGTTTCATAAAGACCTATAACTATAACATGTGACTGAAAAATCATTGTGAATTCCAAAGCATTGCAAAATCAATGTTGACATTGTTGACATCAAGGATAAACCACAAAACAATTGAAAGCCAACAAACTCCCCCTTTTTGCCTCAATGACAAAGATTAACAGAGGAGAATGTGAAATGCCATGAATAAAAACAATTGAAGCCAACCAACACATATCCATTTGAAAATAGTAGACAAGAATCATATCATGACTTTAGACATAAGCAAATAACTCAGTTGCACCTATCACCTTGTGTTCATATGAGCAAACATAATAACTCTGGTAGTCATAATACTGACAACATGTAAATATCATAAAATAAAGTACTGTGAGATCAAGATTATCAATGTATGCACCAATTGTACAACTTGCAAATAGCAACTCTCTATCAAAATCACAAAGGAATATCATTGTTAAGCACCTCAAGAATAAATATCACTCCATACATCAATGACAAGTTGAGAATGCATAGATCACCAAATTGTATTATAACTAATCACCAAAATTTTTTTATCAACTATGTGAACCAGCAAAGTACTGTCACCTGCGAGCTAAAGACCATGAACTACCAAGTAATAACAAAGCACTGTTATACCAAAGCAACTATTCCATTGTTAAAGCATTGTCATTTGTGAAAGTTGTGCAAGAGATAACAAAAAAAATAACTGTCATTGAATGTATACTATGCTATCAGCATACAAAAAGAACTGTCATAGATAGGCAATATACAAATCACTATCACTATGTTCCTACAACAATCATCAAACACTTATGTTTCTCAAAAAAATCATCATTGAGTTATGCAATTTTGTCACTTTATCATCTGCATACTCACTGTCAAAACACTAGTATTGCTACCGCACCCCTACAAGCACCTTACATCTACAACAAAAAATCAATACCACTAGAAAACTGTGACTGATATCAATCAATTTCCTACTTATTACTGACCTATGTCTAAGCAACAAATGTTGCTTTCACTGATGTTGTCCTGTCTTAAGTAATCATCTCCAAGGAAAAATTTAGTGGCAAGTCTTCTCCAATTGGTGAATAATTAAAATCAAGACCTCTAGAAATGGCGAATAGTACAAGCTAAAAATGATGTTGAATCACTAGGTTTTTCCAAAAAAATAATTTCATCTCAATTAATTCGCCTATGTAAATGATGTGTCATTGGAACCGATTCACCAATAGTTTATACTATAATTACAAATATTAATTAAATTTGCTAGTAATATTATATTACTACCATTAATTTTGGGGCAATATCACCACAATAATAAATTACCATTTAATTTTAGCGATATTTTAACCTTGAATAGGGATTTAATTTATTGCCATCAAATCATTGATTATCATTTTATTCAAATGGCTGCAAGTTGATTCCATGCCCTAATACACATGTGCCTTTTAAAAGGCTTGTTGAGGCCCAAATTTTTTTTTGGTCCACACGATTAAACCTAATCGTGTGGACCAAAACAAATTTTAGGCCTCAACAAGCCTTTTAAAAGGCATGTGCGTATTAGGGCATGAAATCAAACCAAAACAAATTTCGGGCCTCAACAAGCCTTTTAAAAGGCACATGCACATTAGGGCGCAGAATCAACTTGCAGCCGTTTGATTTCAAAGCTAATCAATGGTAAAAATTTCACTTTTCATTTAGTCTTAATTTTAAAGTGATATTTAAAAAAAATACTTAATCCATGTGTGCTCCAATGCATTTTCGATAATGAATTTATGTTGACATTGTTGACATCAAGGACAAACCAAAAAGCAACTGAAAGCCAACAAAAACTTGAGCCATTTTCTTGGTATATGGTGTTATTATGGGATTGACATCAAATCCATCATAAATTCAAACATTTTTTGCATGCTTTCAAAGTGGAGATTCTATTTAGCATGTGGAAAGATAGAAATTTTGCTATTTTTGTAGGATGTTTTGTTGACCATTAATTTTTTATTTATGCTAAAGCTATGATTTGTTCTAATATTTTATTGTAGATTCAAGTGTAAGTTAATAAATTTGTACTTAAGTTGGCCCACTTATAAGTGTTTTGGGATCATCGGGGTAATTCACCTTGTATTGTTGCCAAAATACCCTCAAATTCCTCCTCTTCTTAGGGTCCATTTCCTCCTTGTGGGCTAGCCAACATGCTCGTGGCCATCAAGAGACTCATTTATATACTTCTCTTATGAGAAGGGATTGTGCTCGATGGGGCTAGTCACAACTTAGAAATGGACACTCTACCTCTTCACTACCTATTGATGAAGGATCTTTGGGATATCTAGATTCCAACAAATTTCCTTATTTAACTATTGTCATCTCTCCTACTTGAGTTGCCACCAAAGAAAATCTATAAAAAAATGTTGATAATAGAATGGACCCTCTTGTGGTCCACCAAATGATAATAATGTTGAAAATGTATGGGGTAAACCAAATTATTGGGATCCCCTCTTCCTTCTACTTCAACTTTAGCTACCTAGCAACTTTTTTATATTTTATGTTATTCTATTTCAGATTGATGGCCTATATCTGCTTCAAGTATGTGATTTTTTCTACCACCTTTTAAAAATGTGAGTAACACTAATTTATAAATGAAAATATAATCACTACTCATCTTTGAAAAAACACATTAAGCCTCTCATTACTCTCCTTTATAAACAAAAATATCAGCATATCCTATATTTGATATGAGAGTGTGACATTTATGAATATTAAAATATAAAAAATATTATGTTTACAATGATTGGAATGGTGTATGAGTGACAAGGAAAATTATAATAAACTAGCAATTGCACCTTGGTGTGCAATGGGTACATTGAAGAGGTGTGTAAGGTCAATATTGAAAATTTTTTTTTGGATACATTTGTGTAGTAGATGACGTCAATCCAAGAGTAGAAGTAAAATGCAAAGAACTTTGACCTTTTATTGTTTTTTTTTTTATATTAAATATAAGGAGGTCAAACAAGGTACAAAAAGCTCCAGAGAGCGAAAAGTTCAGTCTCCAAGAGGACGAGCTCCAAAACAGGAGCAGAAATCTGAGCCAAAAGGATCAGAGACAACAAAAAAGAAGCATCCGTTACAAAGTTACATTATCGATACAAAAAGGTGCAAAGCAGAACAACAATGACCAAAAGGCTAGTGCAGGATGACATCCATTTTATCAACCCAGGCAGTCCACCCTTTATCAACTTCCATCCAGACAATACATTTCATCTCCTAAATCTGTGTAAGCATGAGAGTCGTGTCCTTGCTGAAGCTACTATTGTTGTTCACCTCTTGAGAAAGAATCTTGCAAGTATTTTCGAAAAGCCGCTAATTATTTAGAGTGTCCCTCCAAGCGTAACCTCCCTTCATCTCATATAAGATCACGGGGGTTATTCTGAAATCTTTCTTCATTTCTACACTTCCAGATTTGCCATAAAACATTAGAGGAGAGGATCTTCCAAAAAAGATTAGAGTCATGTTTTAAACCATCAATATGACCAGTAACAATCTCAAGAACAGTAAAAAGCATAGGATAGGTAATGCCAAACATAAGCCAAATTTCCTTCACAAAGATACAATCAAGCAGGATGTGTCTAGCCATTTCAGGGAGACTACAAAATTTACAGTAATCAGACTCGACAATGCCTCTACTGACAGGGAGTCTGTTAAGGAGAAGGAGCCAGTTGAAGCATTTAATCTTAGGCTCGATGGGACCTTTCCACAGGCACTCAAAGTGCTTCTTCCAGGCACAGGTGTCAAGCGTGGAATACCAGACAGAGTTAACATGATCAATGATGGTTTCAGAATGACCAATAACATTGTATATGTTCTTTGCTTTGATCTTGGAAAGCATAGTACTGTCGGTCCACTTACAGCCAAGGAACCTATGAGAATCCACATGACAGGAGGAAGGGAGATCCTTCGAAGCCTTGACAATCATATTATACGTTTTCTTTTGGGAAATGGGGAGGTCAAATTTGATTCTGAGATCCTCCCAACTGATTAACTTGTCATACTCAAAAAGGTCGGTGAAAAGGGAAATGCCTTTGCTCGACCAGTGTCTAGCAGAGCAGCCTTGGGAGAGAGCAAGGGGCTTGCCTGAGGAAGATAAGTTCCACCAAATGGACCTTTCACCAAAAAGATGGCAATCATCATGGAAGGCCTTGTTAGAAACAAAATTTTTAACTTGGTCCCAAGCCTTCCAAATGGATCTAAAGACCATAGATCCTTGAACGAGAACATGAAAGTTACCAATGACAAGGTCACTAAACAGAAGATTCTTCCAAGACTTCGCATATTTGGGGAGACCTCTTTCAATATTGCTCCTAACAAGAACCTTCCAAGGATCATTTCCATCAAGGGAATGAAATATCCACTTGGCTGCAAGGGCGAATCCTTGAAGCTTGAGATCCTTCAAACCAAGACCCCCAAGCAGCTTATTGACATGGCACCATTCCCACTTGACAGCGTGCATTTTCTTTTTTCCTTTACCTTCAGACCAGAGAAAGCTTCTAACAGCCTTTTGAATTTCAAGGATTTGATAGTTACTGAACATCCAAGCCGAGGAATAGTAGATGTTATAAGATGAAAGAATTTTTTGATAGACTTGGATTCTGCCAGCCAAGGACAAGGTCTTGTTATGCCATTTATTCAACTTTTTGATGATCTTATCTTTGACCCACGACCACATGCCTTTAAGGGAAGGGTCTATAGAGAAGGATATGCCCAGGTAGCACACAATCTTGTGCGGACCACCCCACTGAAAGTCATAGCCTTTAAACCAATCCGGGGGCTGCACATCCCAGCCAAGATAGATAGATTTGGAATGGGAAAGCCTCGCCCCAAAGATTTTGACCTTTTTATTGTTGATGTGGAGAGCACATAATATAAAGTTAAATCATAAGTGGAAAAGATATATTTTCTTTCTCTTTCTCAAGTTTCCCTCCAATAATCACTCTTTAGATCACCTTGATCATTTTTTACATGTGGATTAGATTTGGTGGAAAAAATTTCCCTAAGCTCTTGTGAGGGACATACATTTATCATGAATGCTAATATTTAATTTACAAAATGGGTTGAGGCCATATCTTTTAAGTCTATTATGATAGCTAATATTTACTTCTTTATAATAAATAATATCATCTTTGTGTTTAGATTGACATTTAAAATTATGATTGTTAGAGAAGCATCTTAAATAAGAACAAAGAATTGAAGAAATTTGCAAGGAAAATTTTCATATACAAAAATATTTTTCTTCTTTTAATTAGCCACAAGGTAATGGTATGTGTGTGTGTGTGTATTTTCAACATTCATTCACATTTGCTATATATATGTTCCAAGTTTACATTACTTATATATATATATATATTCACATTAAGATGCATAAATGTGTATATATATATATATATATATATGTATATATACATACATACATATGTATATATACATATGTATATATACATACATACATATATATATATACATATATATATATACATATATATATTTATATATATATACACATATATATACATATATCTATATATACATACATACATATATATCTATATATGTATATATAGATATAT
>VDFB02047230.1:237808781-237877396 GCA_007258455.2 Sequoia sempervirens | reverse complement strand
CTTGTGTAAATCATCAAAACTCTCGAGCTCAAACTCGAGTAACCAAAACGATTTTTCTTTTATTTGTAACTGCTTTTTGTTTGCAAACTGAAAAACTATTTTTCAATCTCCATTTTGAAATGACAGAGATATTGTCAAGATTTTACCTCATTTTATGTCGGCCAGATGTCAAACAGAAATCTCATACAATTTGCCATGTTTACCTTCATTTCCAGTTGGAGGTCAACCACCATTCTTCCTATATTTACTTGCATTCCAGCTGGGTCAGGCAAATCATTCACCAACACCTCAAAACTGACTTTGCAACTTTAGATGGTGGCTAGGGTTTGTTTATTAAAAAAAAAATGATAACAACAAAATGTCTTCGCCCTAATATTCTTTTCCTTCAAATACTTTATCCAAGTTTACAATCATTTCAAATCTGAAAAAAGAAGCAATGATAAACATCATTTGAAATCCATAGCATCGACATAATAATGGCCTAGTCAATTGCCAAGTCAGATTATCCACATGTATATCATTGTCCATGTGAGTCATAAAATACTACAAAGACATTCTTTGCCTTCGACTATCCAAATTATTCTATACTTTATGATTAGGTTGACACAACTTAACATAGTGTCAATGTGACTACCAAAGCCGATACAAATAAAGTGCCAATGTGATAACCAATAGCCATTTATATTTTAATCAACAAGGCCGATGCATGTAATCATTTAAAACTTTAACCATAAGTCCTTGAAACTCGATACATGTTACTTCATTTCCCAATTAAGACCATAGGAGCCTGATCTCCTTTATAAAGCATATTTTGGCTATGTGAAACACTATCCACCGATGCCAAAGTATATTATTAAAATCTGATAACAAAGCCATGTCAAATACAAAGAGCTTGATAATTACCAAAGGAAAATACAATATGTGCCCTTGTGAAATATTTTAGCACCAAGTGAAGCCAAGTAAACCAATATAATGCAAGTGATAAAATATTTCCTTGGTGAAAGATTGAAACCCAAAGAACCAAGTGCCAATATAACCTGCAGATGCCATTTTATAAACCTGTTACTAGCACCTGTGAATGCCAAAGTGAACAACCATATTGCTAATGACATAATCTCAAAAAATTTGCAGATATACGCATGCCATTGAACCAACAACTTGATATATACATGAACAAATGTGAGCCCTTATCAATGTAAGAATAGTGCAACACATTATATATCAATAAAGAACTAATGATATAAGTATACTAAAATGATATCACCTAAAACAACTTTCAAACATATCCTCGATCACTGCACATAATCACACAAGATTAGTCTAGATGAATTGATATCCATTTCATAATGGTTTTGCAACTCTAATATCTAAGTAACTTTGAAAGAACATGCACTAGAAATCAAAAACCTCTTTAGATCCCTTCAAATCAATATATAATAAGGTGACCAAATTATATCTCATAAGCTTAATGTAGTCGATATTGGCTACCATTGTCTATGCACAAAGTCTAAATGAATTTAGACTTGTCAACTATAATCATCACCACTAAGAGCTCAAAAAAATTCTTCATACCTTGGAGACAATGTGATCAAATACAAAGAGCCTTGTATCAAATTATTCCACCTTATACATCAAACCATGATAGGTCAACTAATGCATTATTGTAATGATATAAAACATATGCCTTGTCTACCTTGATCTACTCATACTAAAAACAAAACTTTGTCATAAAATGTCATAAAGACCTGTAATTGTAAAATGTGACTAAACAATCAATGTGAATTCCAAAGCACTGCAAAAATCAATGTTAACATAATAAAGTTTCATAAAGACCTATAACTATAACATGTGACTGAAAAATCATTGTGAATTCCAAAGCATTGCAAAATCAATGTTGACATTGTTGACATCAAGGATAAACCACAAAACAATTGAAAGCCAACAAACTCCCCCTTTTTGCCTCAATGACAAAGATTAACAGAGGAGAATGTGAAATGCCATGAATAAAAACAATTGAAGCCAACCAACACATATCCATTTGAAAATAGTAGACAAGAATCATATCATGACTTTAGACATAAGCAAATAACTCAGTTGCACCTATCACCTTGTGTTCATATGAGCAAACATAATAACTCTGGTAGTCATAATACTGACAACATGTAAATATCATAAAATAAAGTACTGTGAGATCAAGATTATCAATGTATGCACCAATTGTACAACTTGCAAATAGCAACTCTCTATCAAAATCACAAAGGAATATCATTGTTAAGCACCTCAAGAATAAATATCACTCCATACATCAATGACAAGTTGAGAATGCATAGATCACCAAATTGTATTATAACTAATCACCAAAATTTTTTTATCAACTATGTGAACCAGCAAAGTACTGTCACCTGCGAGCTAAAGACCATGAACTACCAAGTAATAACAAAGCACTGTTATACCAAAGCAACTATTCCATTGTTAAAGCATTGTCATTTGTGAAAGTTGTGCAAGAGATAACAAAAAAAATAACTGTCATTGAATGTATACTATGCTATCAGCATACAAAAAGAACTGTCATAGATAGGCAATATACAAATCACTATCACTATGTTCCTACAACAATCATCAAACACTTATGTTTCTCAAAAAAATCATCATTGAGTTATGCAATTTTGTCACTTTATCATCTGCATACTCACTGTCAAAACACTAGTATTGCTACCGCACCCCTACAAGCACCTTACATCTACAACAAAAAATCAATACCACTAGAAAACTGTGACTGATATCAATCAATTTCCTACTTATTACTGACCTATGTCTAAGCAACAAATGTTGCTTTCACTGATGTTGTCCTGTCTTAAGTAATCATCTCCAAGGAAAAATTTAGTGGCAAGTCTTCTCCAATTGGTGAATAATTAAAATCAAGACCTCTAGAAATGGCGAATAGTACAAGCTAAAAATGATGTTGAATCACTAGGTTTTTCCAAAAAAATAATTTCATCTCAATTAATTCGCCTATGTAAATGATGTGTCATTGGAACCGATTCACCAATAGTTTATACTATAATTACAAATATTAATTAAATTTGCTAGTAATATTATATTACTACCATTAATTTTGGGGCAATATCACCACAATAATAAATTACCATTTAATTTTAGCGATATTTTAACCTTGAATAGGGATTTAATTTATTGCCATCAAATCATTGATTATCATTTTATTCAAATGGCTGCAAGTTGATTCCATGCCCTAATACACATGTGCCTTTTAAAAGGCTTGTTGAGGCCCAAATTTTTTTTTGGTCCACACGATTAAACCTAATCGTGTGGACCAAAACAAATTTTAGGCCTCAACAAGCCTTTTAAAAGGCATGTGCGTATTAGGGCATGAAATCAAACCAAAACAAATTTCGGGCCTCAACAAGCCTTTTAAAAGGCACATGCACATTAGGGCGCAGAATCAACTTGCAGCCGTTTGATTTCAAAGCTAATCAATGGTAAAAATTTCACTTTTCATTTAGTCTTAATTTTAAAGTGATATTTAAAAAAAATACTTAATCCATGTGTGCTCCAATGCATTTTCGATAATGAATTTATGTTGACATTGTTGACATCAAGGACAAACCAAAAAGCAACTGAAAGCCAACAAAAACTTGAGCCATTTTCTTGGTATATGGTGTTATTATGGGATTGACATCAAATCCATCATAAATTCAAACATTTTTTGCATGCTTTCAAAGTGGAGATTCTATTTAGCATGTGGAAAGATAGAAATTTTGCTATTTTTGTAGGATGTTTTGTTGACCATTAATTTTTTATTTATGCTAAAGCTATGATTTGTTCTAATATTTTATTGTAGATTCAAGTGTAAGTTAATAAATTTTCACTTAAGTTGGCCCACTTATAAGTGTTTTGGGATCATCGGGGTAATGCACCTTGTATTGTTGCCAAAGTACCCTCAAATTCCTCTTCTCAGGGTCCATTTCCTCCTTGTGGGCTAGCCAACATGCTCATGGCCATCAAGAGACTCATTTATATACTTCTCTTATGAGAAGGGATTGTGCTCGACGGGGCTAGTCACAACTTAGAAATGGACACTCTACCTCTTCACTACCTATTGGTGAAGGATCTTTGGGATAGCTAGATTCCAACAAATTTCCTTGTTTAACTATTGTCATCTCTCCTACTTGAGTTTCCACCAAAGAAAATCTAGAAAAAATTGTTGATAATAGGATGGACCCTCTTGTGGTCCACCAAATGATAATAATGTTGAAAATGTATGGGGTAAACCAAATTATTGGGATCCCCTCTTCCTTCTACTTCACCTTTAGCTACCTAGCAACTTTTTTATATTTTATGTTATTCTATTTCAGATTGATGGCCTATATCTACTTCAAGTATGTGATTTTTTCTACCACCTTTTAAAAATGTGAGTAACACTAATTTATAAATGATAATGTAAACACTACTCATCTTTGAAAAAACACATTAAGCCTCTCATTACTCTCCTTTATAAACAAAAATATCAGCATATCCTATATTTGATATGAGAGTGTGACACCTATGAATATTAAAATATAAAAAATATTATGTTTACAATGATTGGAATGGTGTATGAGTGACAAAGAAAATTATAATAAACTAGAAATTGCACCTTGGTGTGCAATGGGTACACCGAAGAGGTGTGTAAGGTCAATGTTGAAAAAAATTATTTTTGGATACATTTGTGTAGTAGATGACGTCAATCCAAGAGTAGAAGTAAAATACAAAGAACTTTGACCTTTTATTGTTGATGTGGAGAGCACATAATATAAAGCTGCATAAGTGGAAAAGATATATTTTCTTTCTCTTTCTCAGGTTTCCCTCCAATCGTCACTCTTTAGATCACCTTGATCATTTTTTACATGGGGATTAGATTTGGTGGAAAAAATTTCCCTAAGCTCTTGTGAGGGACATACATTTATCATTAATGCTACTATTTAATTTACAAAATGGGTTGAGGCCATATCTTTTAAGTCTATTATGATAGCTAATATTTACTCCTTTATAATAAATAATCTCATCTTTGTGTTTAGATTGACATCTAAAATTATAATTGTTAGAGAAGCATCTTAAATAAGAACAAAGAATTGAAGAAATTTGCAAGGAAAAATTTCGTATACAAAAATATTTTTCTTCTTTTAATTAGCCACAAGATAATGGTATGTGTGTGTGTGTATTTTCAACATTCATTCACATTTTCTATATATATGTTCCAAGTTTACATTACTTATATATATATATATATATATATTCACATTAAGATGCATAAATGTATATATATATACATATATATGTATATATATATACATATATATGTATATATATATATATATACATATACATATATATATATAAATATATATATATCTAAATATAAATATATATATATATATATAAATATATATGTATATACATACATACATATATACACACACACACACACACATATATACACACATATATATACATATATATATTTATATATACACATATATATACATATATATATACATATATATATTTATATATATATACACATATATATACATATATCTATATATACATACATACATATATATCTATATATGTATATATAGATATATATATGTATGTATATATAGATATATATATGTATATATATATGTATGTATGTATGTATGTATATATATATATGTATGTATGTATGTATATATATATAAGTAATGTAAAATTGGAACATATATATAGCAAATGTGAATGAATGTTGAAAATACACACACACACAAATATTTTTCTTCTTTTAATTAGCCAGAAGGTAATGGTATGTGTGTATTTCAACATTCATTCACATTTGCTATATATATGTTCTAAGTTTACATTACTTATATATATATATATATATATTCACATTAAGATGCATAAATGTATATATATATATATATATATATAACTAGCACTTGCACTCCAATGAGGTGCAATACTTACGCTGATAGGTTGAGCCCACATTATTTATGGTCGTGAAAAGTAGTGGATGACATGAAGAAAGCAGTGATCTATCTCACCTATCCCTCTCTACCTCTCCCTCTCTTGCTCTCTCCTTCCCTTTCCATTTCTCTCTATATCACATATCCCTCTCTACCTATCCCTCCCTCCATCCCATCTATTTCTCTCTCACTCTCTTCTTCCCTCTCTACTTCTCTCCCTCTCTCAGTTATTCCTATCTACCTCTCTCTCCTTCCCCCTCTAATTCTCTATATCTCCCCTATCCCTCTCTACCTCTCCCTCCCTCTCTCTCTCTCTCTCACTCTCTGCTCTCTTTCCTTCTCTACTTCTTTCTATCCCACCTCCATCTCCCCCATCTCTATCTCACTTATCCCTCTACCCCTCCATCCCTTTACCCCTCCTCTGTCTCTCTCTCTTCTCTTTTCTATCCTTCCCTCTCTACATCTTTTTCCCTCCTCTCTTTTCTCTATCCTTCCCTCTACTTTTTTACCCCTCCTCTCTCTTTTCTATCTCACCTTATCCTCTTTACCTCGCCCCTCCCTCCCCTCTTCTCTCCCTCTTTTGCTCTCTCTCCTTCCCTATCTATTTCTTTCTTATATCACATATCCCTTCTTACCCATCCCTCCCTCCATCCCACCTATTCTCTCCCTCTCTCACTTATTCCTCTCTACATCTCTCTCCTTCCCCCTCTAATTCTCTATATCTCCCCTATCCCTCTCTACCTCTACCTCCCTCCCTATCTCTCTCTCACTCTCTTTGGCTCTCTCTTTCCTTCTCTACTTTCTATCCCACCTCTCTCTCCCTATCTCTATCTCACTTATCCCTCTCTACCTCCCTCATCCCTTTACCCTCCTCTCTCTCTCTATCCTTCCCTCTCTACTTTTCCCTCTCCCTCTCTCTATCCTTCCCTCCCTACTTCTACTATCTCTCTCTCTCTCTCTATCCTTCCCTCTACTTCTTTACCCTCCTCTCCAATTCATTCCAAAAAACAACACTTCCTATACAACTTTAGTTATATACCTCAGTGATTATTATACCCAACATATGCTTGCATGTGAACTCTACAAGGCTTGATGAATGTTTCCTCCATTACCTTTCACATCACGAAGACAAATAGGAGTGTACAACACACCACGTAATAGATCTCAGTGGGGTTCCCCGTGGGATTCCCCCATGTAATAGCCTATTGGCTAATTATTTTTATAGTATATATAAGTTATCATGTAGTTAAATAGTTATTTTATTTATTACATAAATTTTATTTTTATTAAAAATTTATTATCTTATTTTATTTAAAGAATAGTTTTTTATTTTATTTATTATATAAATTATTTTATTTTTTTTATTTGTTTTAAAGAATCATTTTTTATTTTATTTATAGAATCATTTTTATTTTATTTATTTATTTTTAGGGTATATATAAGTTATTTTGTTGTTAAATAGTTATTTTATTTATTATATAAATTTAATTTTTATTAAAAGTTTATTATATTATTTTATTTAAAGAATCATTTTTATTTTATTTATTATATAAATTATTTTATGTTATTTTATTTTATTTATTATATAATAACAAGAATTAGATGAAATAATGTAAATATAAGAATTACATAATTAAAAAGTATCATCCAAAATAATAATTTAGAGGGTAGACATTGGGCATTAAAACTATCATCCACTACAAAGTGATGTCATGCGATGACTGCAATAGTTATGGTGTTTTTTGTCTAGTAGTTAGCTGGCTCCTTAAAATCATAAAATACAAAATTAAACATAAACAAACCATTTATCAAATTTTAAACAACATAAAAATTAAATTAAATCAACAAACAACAAATTATAATAGATTATTCTATTACAAACATAACTGAACACCCTAAATAGTTAATTAAATTAAAATAATCTAAAATTACAATAATCTAACCTTATCACTTCTTTGCCAACTTTATCTCGTGGGGATACCCTAGAGTTGCCATTAATATGGCTGATTGAAGACATGGTATGGTAAACTTCATTACGTGGTAAAATGACTTCCAAACATTTCATTTTTAACGATGGGTGTTGGTACACTTTCATTAATGGTTTTACTTTTATAGATATAAATATCTTGATTTCTACAACATAAATTTCAAAAAATTATATTTCAACTTTTACAAAGAAGTATAGCTACCAACTAGTAGCTGAAGATCAAATCAGGATACTTGATTGAACACCCAAGAAAACTGCTGAACGGATTGAATCTCCACCTTAAACATTTAAAAGTTCGAGTGACTTTAATAAACTTTAATGAAAGTCATTTGTATTTTCCCACATATTCCTCCTACGTTGTCTCACCGGGCACAGTAATTAGCCGACGGTACCACCGAGGTTTCCAGCGTCAGACTGCTGGAAATTCCGGTGGGGGTTCCCCCAGTAAATAGCGTATCGGCTAAATATATATGTATATATATATACATACATATATATATATGTATATACATATACATATATATATATACATACATACATATATATACATACATACATATATGTATATATATATGTATGTATGTATGTATGTATGTATGTATGTATGTATATATATATATGTATGCATGTATGTATGTATGTATAAATTGTTTGTTTGAAGGAGTTTAGTGCAAATAAAAATTTTAAACAAAATTTCAAAGAAAAATAATCAACAAGATTGTATACATGTTCTCACATTATGGGAACATATTTCGTTGAGTTCTTTCTTGTTGAATCGTATTCCTAGAAGTTATTTTATGACATTGGGGACATGATATCATTGATTGCTCACATGTGTTATCATGTTCTTAATAATCATATTGGTAATATCATGCCTTCCCCATTTTACATTTACTTATATGATCCTTATCTCACCTTTAGGACCATTTTTACTTTTTCATCTACCTAATAGGGACAAATTTATGTGCCTTGATGCTTATCTCCTATATATCTACATGTTGTATCATACTTGTTTTATATATAGCATATATTCTTGTATAGTTATCATTCAATATGTTTTTCTTATTGCACAATGTTTATCATGACAATAACACACACTCTTTAGTACTTTATCTTCATAAGAGCTTACATCTTATAAATTTAGTTTTCATATGAATTGTTTTTCTCTATCCTCAAATTCTTTACACACATTGTATGGAACCAATTGGACGAGATAAACTAATGTCACTAGCATTCTAATATTGAGATTTCATAAATTGCATTATGTTAGACAAAGGGTCATCATCATACATAGATGAATCCTAATCACATGACATGGTCATGCCTATAGTGCCATGCCACATTCCTATCATCACATTAGGTGAAGTGTTACAATATCACTTTTTATTGAAGTAGAATTCCAAACCCTTTTATCTTTTCCACTTTTTCATTTTCCATGGACGATAAAAAAAATTGTTGTCCAAGGAGAACTTGACTCTCACTATTCAACAAATTTTACCTAAGGTATTCCTAAATAATGCCATTGCTACAAATAAATTTAGGGAAAAAGTACACAGAACTTAGCACACACTTCCAATAGATTGAATTTGAACCTTTGGGATCAATTCCATGCTACTCATGATTAGTAACTACACTAAAAATGTTAATTTTTTTAACATTCACAAATAAAGTATACATAATATAAATAACATCCTTAATCATAATGTTTGAAACTAAATCCCACCTATTTAAAAAAATATATTTCAATTTTCCAATTCCTAACTTAATTTTTTACCTATTTTTTATTATTTACACATTTAATTAACCTAAACCAGGAAGTTTCCATAGTCCATAGTATATAGTGTATTGAAATTTTTGGATTAAACTGTGTATAATTTTTTCACATCAATGTTTCAAATCATACTCCTTCTATTTACACATCAACGTTTCAGATCATACTCCATCTACATTGTATCTTGATGAGGGATCATGGATGCAATGCACATAGAGATGAAAAAATGCATCCTCATGATGAATCATGGATGTAATGTAGATAGAGATGAAAAAATTAGATGGAGTATGATCTAAAACATTGATGTGAAAAATTATACATAGTTTAATCCATAAATTTCAATATAGTAACCTAAACCAATCAAGTGATATACTTTCACTTACAATAAATATCTATAAAATATATTTGACATTGCTATTTTGTCATTATAACTTCTCCTTGCTAGGTCTAAAATTATTGATATTTAGTCTAATTTTTTTTTAAAATTATTTCAAACCACACAACACACCAACAAAATTTAGAACACATCTCATGATTTATGAATAGTTGTACATTCAAACTATGTGGGGCTTCCTTAATAAACTAAGATGCTACCCTTGGACAACAAGGCACACAATCATTATATGATACTTGTTTAATTTTTAAAATTTACATTTGCATTTATTATTTTATCCTTATACAGTTGTTTGATAGGTATGGCATCTCAGAATATTTGAGTTATTTTAGAAACCCTATGCCACATGTTAGACTCATGAGCCTATCAAGGAAATTAACCCTAAAAATCTTGAACATATTATTTTGTGTGGTTTGGGTCATGCAAGAAAGGAGATGGACATAGCCCTAACCCTAAATGAGTTGACACATAGCCTATAAAAATGTATTAAATGTTTTTGATAGAGGAAAAAATAGGTTTTGAATGGACCCGAAACCATTAGGTTTTAAGGGGACCCGAAACCCACACCAAGATGAACACGCTACCCAAAAGAAAGAAACAAAAACATCCAACAACGAACCAGGGGATCCAGCAAGCCGACAACTAGCCAAAATCCAACAGGCTGCCTAGAAGAGAACAGAGAGATCACATAAATCTTGGATTCATTAGTTTTGACGGGACCAACAACCTCCTACAATCCATTGGTTTTGACGGGACCAAAAACCCATTAAAACAAGGTTTTGGCAGGGACCTTAAACCCAAACCTATGGATTTTGAAGGGATCCACAACCCAATACATCCAAGTTTTGATAGGGACCTTAAACCCAAGAAAATAACTTTCAAAAAATAGATAAAAAATGGAGCTCCAACAACAAAAGTATCGGAACCCAACAAACCTCGCTTTCCACCTCTATAGGAAAGGTAATCACGAAAGAACAAGGCTCCACCAATGTACTTCAAGAACCGTCTGTTCTCTCCACCTCTATAGGAAAGAAACCCGAGCTCCTCCAAACCATCGTGGCAACAACATCCTTTAACCTTGGGAGTGAACATCTCATAGAAAAAATTACTTTTCAAGATCTCCACCTCTATAGAAGATAAAGAAAAGAACACAGTAGGAAGGCCCTCATCAACTCCCTTGGAACCACAAAATAGGGCTTTATTAGCCCCCCAACAACACTTCTAGGAAAAACCAGTAGCATCCCGCTCTAGATCTATAGGAGATAGGTCACTTCTAGCCACATCCATCTCCCCCTCAATAGAAGATAGGACCACCTCCATAGGAAAGACCAGAGTAACCCCAAGATGCACCATAAGAAGCATAAAAAGCAAAGCCATAGAACCAAGAAGGAAAAGGACAACAAAACCCTCACCACAACGATGCCTAGAGGTCAGAAGATGTAAACAGAGGAAATCAGACCCCAATATAAATAAACTCACAGCCCTTTAAGATTCCAAAGGAATCCAAAGCAAAAGAACCTCTCCTAGAAAAACAAAATGCACTTTAGGATACAAGGAGAGAAAAGAGGCAGTTAGACCAACATTTTTTTGCCAAAGGGACAGAGTTGAAGCTGAGACATTCATAGCAACCCCCAGATAAACACACAATGAGCTCTTATAGTCAGGGCGGAAACAACTTCCAGACATCCCTACAGAAAAATCACTAACAACAAAACCCCCAAACAGGAAAAGCAAGGGCCAAAAAGGAGCAAAGAAACCACCATATTTCTGCAAAAGGGACAGAGAAGAAACAACATCCACAGAGGCCCTAAAATAACCAAACGTGAAGCTCACCCAGTTAAGGCAATGCCAGCTTCCACGCAATCCGGCATAAATAAAGAAAGCATCCAAACTCCCAAGCATAAAACAGTTCCTAGAAGAAGGCAAGGACCAAAATGAAGGAGAGAAGCAAACCCTCCTAGAATCCATAGAAAGCTGAGCCCACCAAACGAAGGGAGAAGGCCCTACCACCGTGTTAGCTCCATCGATGCCAAACACAACGTAGGCCTTAACAAGTCCTCCCGAGCGCGCTGCATCCCCCGCTTTGGAAACACAGCACCAACAGACCTCCTCACCCTCCCGCTGGCCTCTAAAAATCTCTGACACAGGCCCACCCAAATCAACGCAGGCCCCAAACAACTGTTTCCCCCTGCCATCGTCGCCATTTGCATCTGAATCCTCCTTTCCCGCCTCTACGAAATTTGAAAAGCCTCAGCTACTTCCCATCATGCCCAAGCGCTCCATTTCATACATCTATTACAAAAAAGTAATAAATGTTGATAGTGTGTCCAACTATCAAAAAATTTACATACTTTTTTCTTCGATAAATGTTCATACCTTGGATCAAAGCTCCCATTTTTGCACAAACAGGTAGAATGCTGGCAAAATTTATGAGATTTTGTTTTACACTTGTCAATTGCATTTTATTGGAAGTTTGTAAAGTTTGTACTCCTGAATTCGATGACCAATTCTGGCAAAATTCTCAAGCTCTTCTGAGATTTATTTTTTGTTTCTTGTTTCTCCCCTATGGAAGGAAGAATTGCACAATCCCAGTTAACGTAATTCCTATGGAATTACGAAGGAAGACAATGCAAATAATACTAATAACTCTATGTTGTGGTAGATAGATTGTGATCAATGCATCTCTTGTTTACAAAAGAATTCAAGTTATTAAGGATGTCAACTAATTTGCAACTATATGTCTATTCAGGTTATATTGGTTGCACACAGTGTTGGAAGGTTCAATTTGAGTTTTACCATGCAACATTTTTTAGATAAAATTGTTGCAACTATCTTTGTTACTGCCACCATGCCCCTCATCGGAATGGTTCTTCTAGAGTTAATGAAGTTTAGTGAATTCTCTCTCTCTCTTTCTACAAATTCTTGCAATACCAACATCTTAACTTACAATGCCATTTCTCTTAAAGCGTTTAGTTTAACAGATGGTTTCCATAATTGGAGGCTTAGGAGACTCCACATTTTACTATGCAAATGGGAAAGAGAATCTGACAACATCCTTCAAGTTTGGCACCCAGTTTGTGTGACAGTCTTTGTCACAAAATAGTCCTCCTTGGGTAAATCAATTCAGAATAGAGATAGTTTGGTTGCAAATTAGAAAAAAAAATCGAGTCCTTGGTTGATGTGGTAATTATTGGGTAATTATGAAATTTTGATTGATTGATAGATTAATGTCCCACTAAATGCAAGATCTAATGTTGTGAGAATTGTTGGAGAAGAAGTTTCCTATATGGTAGGAACCTCTTTTATATACAGCTAAAAACTATGGAAGTATTCGTAGAGTATTTGTTGTGGCGAAGGATGATAAGCTTCTTGTGGAAGCGTTCCAGAGAAAGATGATTGCAGAGAATCCTCCACAAGAGACATTACGTCTGATATGACTGCATTCCGAGTTAAAGCCATGGTTTGCACGTAGCAGGAAGTATGAGCTTTGGGATGAAATTTTTTTGGCCTTGCAGGGGGAAAATATCAATTGGTAATTGCAAACGTTATAGAAGATGTGCTGGAGTGCAATTAATAACATAAATGCCGCAAAAAATGACGCAGAAGATGTATAGGAGTGCAATTAATAATGTAAATGAGGTATTGCGAAAAATGGTATTAAATTGCAGTTTGTATGCACAATACAACCACACATTCCATTTTAAATACTAAAAATGGTACAAAAGATCGGCAGAAAAAGTGACGGCCACGATCAGTTTGATCGTGGGCAAGGGCTATTGAGAATTCTGAACCATGGATTAAATATTTTAGCTTGATCAACTTCACATTGGATACGACTTCGACATTAAGAAATTTTTTTTTTTGAAAAGTAAACGTGTCGGTGATAAATTCAGTGTTGACTATTAAGGAATAGTTATTGATGTAATATACCCCCTCGAAACTAATAAATTATATCCTCCATTAATTATTATGGGTATTCGAAGTCACCGTCTGCACCGTTAGAACGCATCTGTATGCGTTGGAAGATAGATAGATGATGGATCGAGTTAATAGGAGCAGCGTTGATGCTCAACGACTAAGGTTAGGTCACGAAGGTGACGCGAAAGAGCTCATCTCATGGGATTCCTTTGACCTTGGTGTTACAGAGCTTTTTAAATACTCGAAAGCACAATGTATGCAAATCACTGCACTGCATTCATTTATGTTTTGTGATAAGAGAAAATTGCTTCTAAGATTGTTATGGTTGTGGTGATATTTGTTTTCTTTTCTCAAAGTGAAGATGCCATTCCACACAACGGCATTCAATCTTCCCGTGAGTTGGCTCCTGATCGTGAAGCTGATGAGTCAAATCTTTGTGAAAATCCAGGGTCTTTAATAGCAGGTCTAAGGGATATGACTCATATTGCCCTCAACATGGGCATAGCTAAAGCCCAAATAGTTCGAGGCTTCATTTCTAGTGACTCCGGCAGGTCGTACATGAACACTATACAGAGTCTAACCGTCAAAGACCGCAGCCAACGGTGAGATCTTACCCTTGATTACTTGACGGAGGGTCTGTCAATCTTGACATAATCTTCTTTAGAATGGAAGGATGCGATGGATATCAGAGCTATCAGCTATCTGAGTGCAGCCGTAATGAACCAGATAACCTGCCTCGACGACCTCAACAAAGCAAAGGTAAACTTACGTTCGCTGTCTTCCACAGATCATATGGCAAACGCGTCGTGGTTAGTGAGTAATTTCGTGGCTATTGTAGATAAACTTTATATCAGAGCCATGGAGTCTCAACAAACTTTAGTCCACAACCGACGCATGTTATCTGATACCCCTCAAGTTGATTACAGGGCAGTGAACGATGGCTTTCCGTCATGGTTGTCTAGGGAGGACAGAAGATTGGTACTATAGACGACAGCAGGTGTCACTTTGACTGAAAACATGTTGACGGTGTCAAAGAATGACAGTGGTAATTACACCACAGTTACTGCTGCCATTAATGCTGTTCTAAACAATAGCACAACCCGATGGCCGGGCTTAATCGGCCACTATGTCTCCAAGATTCCTTCTGCAGATACTGAAGCGACCATACTTTCACTATTGTTATAGAAGCAGAGTCAGTGTCCTCTCTGCAAATCTCTGCCATGGGGAACGAGCTCCTCAATGTTGGTCTGCTGCGCGAAACAGAAAATATGGTTTGATGCAAAGGGTATTTAACCCCACATGCGTTGCGTGAGGAAAACAAATGGAGAAAGGGATTATCAGAAGATGTTCAAGATGCTTGATATCACCGTGAAGAAATGACTATCTGTAATATTAACTCCAATTCTAAACTAAATGAATTATAACATGTTTGTTCAGGTTTTTTCATTTTTAATAGATAAAATTGTAAAATTTACATTTAAATTAAGTGATTGAAATTAATGTCTTATTGGAAAATTTGCATTTAAATTAAGTGATTGGAATTAATGGTGGAAAATTTTGGAGCAGTTCTACTTTATCATTTATCATTTTATCTTTATTTTTAATTGTTTTATTTTTTATATGTTTTTACGTAGTTAGCTAATAGGCTACATATTTTTAATTGTTTTATTTTTTTTATTTTTTTATGTAATTAGTTGATAGGCTACATATAGTAAGATTTGAGCCTGAAATAAGTGTCGCACCTCCAAACAACTATTGAGTGGTTGGAAAATAAGTCAGCTGTCTTTTAATGGTAAACCAGTTGTTTAATGGTAAACTAGTGGTAAGAGCTTCCAAAATATTAGATGAAAGTCTCCAAAATCTCACTTATCCTATAAAAGTTAGATAAATATTTATTTTCCAATTGGGTGGAAGCATTCTATTTCTATTTGGAGTGTTTTTGATGAATTTGATACCAACTTCTGTTTTCATTTGCATTTCTTTATGTTTTAAATCTGTATGAAAATATTTCAAAATTAAATAATATCTTATTTCTTTAATGAAAAAATCTAGATCTATCTAAATTTACTTCATTCCATTATTTAACACTTATTATTAATTGTTTAACACTTATTTTTAGCACTTATTATATATATAGATGTAATCCTTGAACCTCCTTTAGATAAAGTGCTAGTTGTAAGGATGAAAAATGATTATTTTTAATTATTTCAATATTTTTAATTTTTATATAATAATTGTAAGGATGAGCTAGTTGTAAGGATGCAAAATGATTATTTTTAATTATTTCAATAGTTTTTTTTTTTAATATAATAATTGTAAGGATGAAAAATGATTCATTTATCTTTATATAAAATTGTGGTTTTAGTTTTATTTTTCATTTGTTCTTTATTTTAAATTATTCTAATAGTTTATTTTAAATGATTATTTTTAATTATTTCAACATTTAAAAAAAATATAATTGTAACAATGAAAAATTATTCATTTATGTTTATATTAAATTTTGGCTTTGTTCTTTTTTTAATTATCTTTAAATTTTTTATTTTTTCATTTTATCCTTATTTTTAATTATTTTAATAGTTTAATTTTTTATATAAGTGTACGGGTGGAAAATATCATTTTTAATTATTTCAATAGTTTAATTTTTTTATATAATTTTAAGGATTAAAATTGATTCATTTATATTTATATAATTATAAGGGTGAACAATGTATTGTGAGGATAACTTTATCTTTAATATCATGTTTATTTTTTGACAATGTTTTGGTACATATGCATTATGATAAATGTCATATTCTAATGTAAATTTAGACACATTTACTTAGATTTTACCTCACTTATATCTACTCAAGATTTCACTTCATGTTCTCATACATTTGATGTATCCTTCTAATTATCCATAATAATATATGCATTGATTCTCAAACTTGATGTTTATCATGATCTATTCCACCTATCTTATCCTAGAGGTCAATTCCATAGTCATGGGGTGATCCTCATAAGAATGAAATCAATTTACCTAAATTCAAATTGGCCTATTTCCCCCTTTTCCTTTCTCACCTAAATTTGTGTGTGTGTGGGTGCTTATGTAGATTATTATGTACTGGTATAAAAAGATTTGATTCCATTCATTTCAGACAACACACACATTCAATTACCTCTCATTCTAGGAGGATTTAGAAGGTCAATGAATAATAATGCATTTGGATTTTGTGCTTAAAAAGGAGTGACAACTCTAATTTCTAACATAATTATCTATTGTAATTCATTAAGTTAACATCCTTACTTGGCTTCACAAAGCAAAAAATAATGAGAATCCATCAATTTGGAGATTTTTTTCAAGAGATAAATGGTTAAAAAGGAAAATTTGAACAATATAACAATGCATATGAAAGAGAAGTTTCAAAACAAATTTACAAAAGGTTTCTTAAATGTAAATATATATGATTTTTTCTTATTAATGAGTCCATTTTCTTATTTGAAAATAAAATTAAACAATTTTAAAATATGATTATAAGGTGTATTATTTCATCATGCATTTATATATCTATTGAACATGTATTTTCATGTCCTCTTTTTATAAGTTCACTTTTTTGTGTCTTTTTTACATAGCTTCTTTATATAAATCTAGTTTGATGTGATCTCTTAAGTTTTCTATAATATTTTCAATACACTCAAAATCATCAATATATACTTCTTTATTTAACATTCTTTATCAAAACCATTTTTCCTCAATGCATGCATGGCTAAATTATTAAAATAAATTAAATCATGTACATTATTAAAGTATTCAATATACAAAATACACAAGTTTTGCAAGTCAAACTATAATATTCTCTGTAATTGAATGGATAAAAGTGTATATTATAGAACTTACACCTTTTTCTATACCCATTTTCACATACATCATAAATATGCAATGATCCATTTAGTGCACAACACCCATTAGTAATCTACCATTATAAACCACCTCATTATTTTCCATTGCATAATCCAAAAAATTTAGCCACCTTGGACTAGATTGTTTTGTGGGATATTGTCTACCAAATTTAAATTCACCTTTTTCTTTCCAAAAAGTCAAACCTTGCACAAAATATTGATTAGCATATTGGATCTCATGCCATATATTTTCAATTAATGACCATGGACATGTATTTAAGGAAATTCCCTATGAGACATGAATCTATCTACCAATGAATCAATTACAAAAGATAAAATCTAATTTGAAAGATATTCAAAGGTAAATTATTTATACTACACTATTCCACTAGCATGTCATATTTTGCATTCACATACCTTATTTGACATGTTTGTGATGCCTTATTCTATTTTGTGTGCTTGAATTTCATCAATGGTAGCTAAAGAATCACCTCAAAATAAGTCCTACCATACTTCTAAGCATGAACAAAATAAAAATAAGTACAAAGATAGAGGTAAGTGAGGTTTGAAAACTTACATCAACAAAGGAATAAGCCACAAAGTGACCTTCAACTCTAAGATTCAATTTATTTATTGCACAAATACTTTACATTAATTTCCTTTGCTTCTCCAAATTCTTCTCTTTAATGCATTGAATGGATTCTCCATGATTTCATTCAATTGAAAAGTCTTCATCTATGTGTTCAATTTCTTACACTCACAAATTTTCCTCATTCATTCCCTTTTCTTTGTATTCTCAATTTCATGCTCTTTTGATATTTTCTTTGGTCATTTCCTTATCATAATTTTTAATTCTAAATCAATCATGAATAATACATGGAGTTAGTTGAATGACTATATGATAAAGTATCAAACCACAATGAAACAAAAATGTACCTATATTTATATTTATATTTGTATGTTTTGTCCATGTCTTAACATTGTCTCCTCTATCATGTGGCCTTCTCTTTTTCATTTATTTTTTTATGGTTATTGTAACTTAGGTACCTATATTACTTATTGAATTCCCAATCTCTAAAATAAGCACATACCTATGTCTTATCTCTTATTTTATGTGCACCCTTACTTTCTTCTATATTCTTTTCCCTCTCAAGTTGTTCCAAAAAATGTTGCTCAAAACCCCTATGGTCACCAAAATTAACATTTTACTTGTTAGGAGTGATGAATTACCAAGTCGACTTGTCAGACTCCTACTAAAATCCTCTTCCCTATGTTGTATATCATTAAATATTCCTAGAGGGGAGAGTGAAAATTACCAAATTCAAACTTTCCCTATGAATATAAGATTAACAATTTATTATATATTCAATTTTACATCAACATATGACATAACTAGTTTGATAGTTTGAGGAAAACCATATATTTCATGATCATAATTACAATATATACAATAAAAGGAACCATCGACATATTACATCTGTATATAATAGCCCATGAAATTCACAAATAAACATTAACTAATGTCAATGGAATATGTTCAAAGAACATTAATACACAACATAATTTTTTATGCTAACAAATTTTAGGACTCTTAGATTGAGCTAAAATTTCTATCCTATCATTCAAATATGTAGGGGAACAAGTTGTATCCATTCATTTTTTACTTTACAACTATTCAAGATTACTATTTTTAATTGAAATAACTCTTATAAAGAACCCTCAAAAAAATAAAATAGCAACAATCAATATTTGCTAATATTACTTTTAATTGATTAGTGTGAATTATAATTTCTAACATATTATAACCAAAAACTAATTAATAACACTTACTAAAATGATTTGTGAAAAAAAAAAAATCTTAAATGAAAATATAACAATAACATAAAAATATAAACAACTTTCAAAACATTATAATTCATAAAAACATTCTATGGAAAAAATATTTCTATAGTCCATGTTAATGAACATGAATCGTAAGAAAATTTATTATATTCAAATTTAATATCATTTTCTTTCTCTTTTATTCATTTGTAAAAAAAATTGAATTTTATTAAATTGAAAATGTTAAACAATAATGATTCTCCCCATTAGAACAACATACTTGTACCTCTAGAGTCTAGATAAAATAATGGATATAAAGTGTCATGCCACACCACAAAATATTTAAAAAAATTAAAACTATTTAAGAATTATTTAATTTAATTTATTTAAGAACTATTTTATATGCCATGATCATATATAAAAATTGAAAAACAAATGTTTAAAAAAATTAAAACTATTTATAAATTATTAATTTTTTTATTTACTTAAGAGTTATTTTTTTTTTTCATTTACTTAAATTTTTTATAATTACTATTACTTTTAAATAAATATAGATTATGTTTATAACTATTTTATTTTATAATTTGAAAATAATTCTATAAAAAAAATGTTATAACTAATACTTCATTATATATTTATATATAAAACATTTTTAAATTAATTATTTAAAAGTTTATATTATAAAATAAGCTTTATTACATACTTTAATAAAGAAGAAGGTAGTAAAACATAATTATTTAGTCTAATTAACCACCCTCACACCTAATCTATCTCTTAAGAATAATGAATAAACACAATTTTAGGATAAGCTTAAATAAGAGTTTTCTTGTTAAAATACTGTGCTTCAATTTTCATTCATGCGTGGTATTTATTCCACCATATTTAATCCCCTCAGAATGTGGGAGTAAAATGAACTACTATAAAAATGAAAAAAACTAACATGAAAACAAAAGCACAAGAATGTTTACGAGAATGGAATCCATAAAAAAATAGAAATGTGGAAATGATACAAAATGAAAACATTAGTTGATGGGACCCATAGGCTCGACCACCTAAGCTGTTAGCCCTTAGAGTGTGCCAGTTAAGCTTGACCATCTATATGTTTTTGAGAATCTTAACAATTATTTTGTTTACAATTTTGTTGTAAGTTCACAATTATTGTTATGTTTTCATGTGTCAGCATATACACACTAAGCATTGTAAAAGGAGGATAATTTTTTACATTTTGCAATAATTTGTAAATAGTTCTTTTTTTGTTGTACTACAACTTACAAATGGAAGGGGGTTCATTTTAATGGGGGTTGTAATTTCTAAGTTTTTGTCTTTTTTGAGGTTTGTAAGGCATAGGGCTTATCCACCTCATGACACAAACTTTGAAGAACTCATAATAGCAATTAAGTTTGTAAATGCACTCATATAATGTGCCACACAAATTGAATATGTGTTCCATATGTAGTGAATTTGGGAAATTTGTACTTACACTGAATTACAACGTGTAATGGGGAGTTTGTGTAGAGCATTGATTTGACATCACAGTTGTGGATCCTTATGATTTAACATCACAATAATGTCTCCTTGTGATTCTCACCTCATTCGTGTGTGTCTTGATGCACACCCTTTTTCAGTTTCTTGTACATCTCTACATTCCTTGCACACTTTTGTGCCCGATTTTAGTTGGTCTACTTATTCTCTTAGCATTAAGGGGGGAATATGATAGTGTCATGCTAATGCTTCTTTCAATGAAGCAATGGATGAATCTTCTTTTTGGGAGGCCTCATGAACCTTCTACCTTGATCTCTCGTATGGGGGATTATTTGAGTGGATCACATTTTGAGATTCTAGTACTCCTAATCACAGTTTACCTACATTTTTGACATCACCTAGTTTGAATGACTTTGTGTATATTGGTTGAGTAGTGTTCATATGGTCACTCATGTAGTGTTTTGTATCTCTTATCTTGATCTACATTTATTGGAGATTCGTTGATTCAAGCAAACACTGTCCTTCTTTGGTAGACTTTACAACTTATACATGCTTCAATAGTTCTTGCTCATCATGTTCCTACCATCAAGTGAAATTTTTTTAGAAGTTCTTAAATCCTTCTCCTTCTTTCTTTTGGAGGATAGTTTTGTTCCCACTAATTTTTATTTCTCTATTTGTGAGAGAATGCATTGTACATGGTGTGTCATAGAAAAATGCTCCCTTCTCATTTTCATGGCCTTTTAGGTCTCGTTTCATGATGTTTGGTCTATTTTTCTATGATTTTACATTGTAATGTGGCTTGAAAATGCATATTTATATACTAAAATTCAAATAATAACGTCTTGTGAAGGTGTTGTGAATTGTAAAACATTTCTACACTCTTCTAGAGTCTATTCATTACAATTCACCTAAAAATCACCTTTTCATCACTTATCAAGTCCTATTTTGAAATGTTGTAAAGTCTTGTAACAAGATTTCATGCTTTTCTAGGCTTAATTTCACTATTTACACCTTTCTTATGCTTTATTTGACCCCTTTATGCCCTTACAAGACTTAATTAAGTGTATTTTTGAATGTAAACCTGACAAATAATATTAAATGTAACCTAATTCTTGACACCCATTTTTAGGTCCTAGCTGGGACCCATTCACCATGGGTGGCAAATGAGTCCCCCTTGGCTCCAAATTCAAAATATTTTAAATTTCCTTTCGAGTTTTTATTCAAAATCACTTGATGTCGGCCTGTGATGAGGTATCAATGGGTTACTAAGGCACAAGATGGTATAAATAAGTGATTTTCACCTCATTTTACATCTAAAATCACACATCACATCCAAGCAATATTTTTATTCACTAAAGCATTCAAGCACTCTACAACATGAAATCAAGCGTTCATCAAGCATTTTTGAAGTATCCATTGACATTATTTCAGATTTTATTCAATAAGGGTTTGGTAAGTTGATAGCATTTGCATGTTATTTGTTTATCATTCTCTTTCATTTCAGTATTTTATTAAGGGTTTGACTACCAAAGTGGGGTTTGACCAAGGAAAACCCCTATTTGCTAACCCTTAACCATTTTTCCCCTCTTGCATGTGTGTTTGCATACTTTTGTGTGTAGATTTAAAAAGTATTTAGGTGTTGAAGAGTGGTCAACAAGTCACCTAGGTGTTTTAAGTCTTGAATCAACTATATTTCAAGCTTGGAGAAGGTATTTTTTTCATTTCCTACAGAATTGACTTCTGCAACCCAACAAGCAGACACCCTTAATCTGGTGTTGTAGAGTTGTCTCCTGATTTCTCAAAATTTTGGGAGAGGACTGTTTCACCACTAGTGGTGAATGAGTCCCACCTTAAGGCTGGAAATCTAAGTTTTGTCAGATTTTGGATCCTAACACTCAGAAATATGTTCTCGACAGTTTTCATCAAAAGCAGGACTAATTTGCCATCCTGGGCGAATGCGTCCCACTGGTGAATTTCTGTAATTCTAGACAACATCTAGAACATTCCAGAATCCTCATCAGACCTCCAGGTACACATTGATTCAACTCATTTCTTTATATTATGCATTTATTCATTCTTATTTCATTTTTTCATATCACATTGTATGTTCAAACATAGCATAAATATTAAGTTTTGCATACAAAATTAGTCATTTAGATCACTTAATTGCATTTAGATCATTTCATTTAGGCATAATAACATCCTACATTGCATAATTTGAATGAACCTAGTTAGCATTTTTGGCCCTACTCTCCCCTTTTAGGTGAAAAACCCTAGAAGAGTTAAGGAGTCTTGTGGATACCAAAAATCTATGGTTCACATGGGTACCTAACATGGCCTCTAGTCAGGACCCATTTTAATTCTATCTATTTACTCTTTTATGATCTCCCCAAGTATCACTTAAGGGGGGTGTTAGTGTGAATAATTTATCTATTCACTATACTTAAGTGTACTTAGGTTGATGAGGTTAGACATCTTGTCTAACTGAATGTGCAACCTTTAAGACTTTAGAGGTTACCAAGTTATTTGATAAACCTCATGTGCTACCTTTTTGAGGTTGGAATAATTTTCATCTCACCACAAAGGTCACTCAACACTTGGAATCAAGGTTGATGTCTTGGTCAAATAAGTTGTTGGTTTGCACACTCCAAGTGTTCCTAAGGTTGACACCTATAAGACACTTGTCTACTCATTTGTACCACATCATGGGGCACTTGTCAATCCACCTAAAAGGTGGATTGCCTCTTCCTTGCCTATATATACAAGGCTTTGTACTCATTGTAATTTGGGTCAACTGAATACAATATTTGCATTATTCATCGTGCTTATTCTTTATCTCCATGATCTCCTAATTCTAATATTATTAATTAGACTCATTTAATATTTTGTAAAAAATTATTACCTTTCTTAATGTATGTGTAGAGCCTAGTTACTTATTCATTTTGAAAGGCATATTCTTTTGTGGTACATCTTGATTAAGATATAACCTTTTTTTTAATTATTATATGTTTTGTAGAACTTAGTAACTATATTTATCAACTAGATAAAGGCATCAATCTACTATGTGCTCCATCTTCCCATCATCCCAATACACTCACAAAAAATAAATTTAACTATCTTTTCAATTTTACTTAATTCAGTGTACTCTCATTACTATTCTTAAATGTATATAATAGAAAAAGGGGTTATTATAAATCATCTACATACTAAAAATTATCAGGTAGATAATCTTCTCTAATAAGGTTCTTGACCTTGAGTATTGTAAACCAGAATATAGGCACAAAGTGACAGCTAAATTAGGGGTGCATTATGTAATGGGCATGGTTTGCATTACAGTTATTGTTTATTCATTCTAGCAATATCTATTACAAAACCTTAGGGAAAATCACCTGGGTTTAGAATTGTTAGAAGTGAAGGAGGTCCTACCCACCTGAATAATTATTCCTTGATTGCCAATCTAAATATAGGTTTTGTGGTATTGAAACCACTAGAACTTGGAAAACTATCCAACCTTAGGGAAATTTACATTTTAATAGAATAATTTTTGAAATGAGCGGCGCACAGGCTGATGGAGCTAGGCAAGAATGTCTTGGTTCCCATCCTTTGGTGTGAGTTGATTTTTTCACTTTTTTCAGGAAAGGTGGGTCTCGCAATGGCACTCACGGGCCTTTTGGGTCTCCTCTTGTCCCCTCTATCCAAGAAAAGGTACCCCCTCCGCTTAACTAGAAAGAACATTTTCCCAAAAAATCTAGTGTTATCAGGGATAGGGTCCAAATTCTATATTCAGAGGAGGGTAGCACTATAAAAATCAAGGAAACCTCTTTGGATTTTTCATTAGCTGAAATCAAAAATTTTCCTATTAGTAGGTTTATGGGAAGGGGCCTCATATGGAGTCTATTCATAAGTGGGATTCTCCCTAGTGGGCTGTCAAAGGTTCCTTCATCACTTCAACTCTTTTGAAAGGTTTATTTTTCTTCAACTTCTCCCTTCATGAGGACTGCATGTCTACCCTCACTGGAGGCCCTTGGTTCTTTGGTAAATAGAGTCTTGCTTTGTAAAAGTGGAGACCAAGCTTTGATCTTGCTACCCATTTGGTAGCTGTACTCCCAACCTGGGTTCAATTGCCTAGTCTTCCTCTGGAGTTTTGGGATGAAGAAATTATTGTGAGAGTGGCCAGCTCCTTTGGCAACTTCCTTTCTCTAGATTATATCATGACGGAACATACCAAGCTGGTGTTTTCTTGGCTCTACATCAACATTGAACCAAATATGGTGCTCCCAACCTTAGTTATTCTAGAATCTAGGCCATGGTCTAATGACATTGAATATGAAAACTCTACTCTATTTTGTTAAAATTTTTCTATTGTTGGTCATCTATGCAATGCTTGGCCCAGAGGTTTTCTTAAGTCCCCTTTTGGTAAAGCCAAGTTTGTGGCCTCCTCTTCTCCTAGCCTTGATGTTGGTTTCTCCAAACCAGTACCTATGTTGTCCTCATAGGCTCCTCTATTGTCCCCCATGCTACCCATCCCCTTGTCTTGCAAGATTGATCTCCTTAGTTTGCTAGCCACCCCTTCCCTAGTTCTTGTCCATGTTGAAATTGATCTCTTTGCCTAGTTTTTAGTTTCCCCATTCTTCCCCCGGTCTCTTTCAGTAGACTAGAGTTTCCCCCTAGATTCCCCTTTGTTGGATGTAGTTTGGAGGTCCTTCTACTTTAAACTTAACTCCCTCATCAAGTGGTGACCTTGTATCAAAGTCAGTGATTACTTTTGATGAGATCCCTGATGAGGTGGTATCTCTAGTTATCCCTTGTGTTGTTCCCCCTCACCTATGGTAACATGTTAGTTTGGTCTACTTAGTCCTTCTAAGCTAACTAGCCCTTGAAATTTAGTTGATGTGGGGATCATTGCTAAGGTTGGAAGGAAGCCTGGTAAAGTCACTAGGTAGAAGAACATGGTGAGAGATATTGTGAATGGAAATTAGTCTACTTTGGGGAAGATTGGCTCCAGATGCAACAAGAAAAGTTGGTCCTCTCTTGGAATATATGAGGACTCAACAACCTTCATAAGAAGTATATTGTCAGATATTTCATTAAAGAGTTCAAGCTTGACATTCTCCTTTTACAAGAAACTAAAATTATTGTTCTAATTTTAACAAATCTCACAAGTTTATCTGGTCAAATTCTCTGTATTTGGTAGTGGATGCGATTGGGGCCTCTAGTGGGATGGTCACGATGTAGAAACCATTTCTCAATGGTTCCCTAATCTCCAAGGATAAAATATTCTTAATGTTATATTTTATCAATGCTTCAACCTCATTAACTGGGTGTTATCCAATGACTATGCGCCCAATGATGCAGTTCAAAGGAGGAATACCTAGATCAATCTATTTGGATGTAGGAATACTTTCTTGCATAATAATTGGATGGTGATGGGAAACTTCAATACTGCCATTTTCCCTTATGATAATTAGGGGGTATTATGGATCTGTTAGATAACATATTGCACCTTAACTCTTTCTTGTATGATGGTGGTTTGACTGATCTGGACCTCATGGGTAGTTCTTTTACTTGGTCCAATAAATGTGTGGCGACAATCTTATTAAGGTTAGGCTTGATTCCTACCCAGTGACCACCAACTGGGATATTCCCTCCCTTTCCTTTTCTTCTCTTCTAAGGATTGATTATGACCATACCTCACTTCTTTTTCACTAGAATATCCCTTCCTCTAATGCGAAGAGGCCTTTTCAGTTTGAGTTGATATTGACATACCACTCTCAATTCAAGGAACTTCTCATCATGTGGTGGAATTATCGAGGTTGCTATTTTTCTATGTTCAATTTGGCTTTCAAACTCAAAAATCTCAAACTCAATCTGAAGGAATGGAGTAGGATCTATTTTAGTAACATCTTTGAGAAAAAAGTATTTTAAAGATTAGCTTAGACAAGTTCAAAAAGAAATGGAATCTAGCACTTTGGCTGATCTAGTTGTTAAAGAAAAGGCTTTGCTAAGTGAGCCTCATAGTATTATTGAAGAGGAAGAAGTTTACTAGAAACAGAGGTCCAGGAATCAATGGCTTCGGGAGGGGGATAAAAACTCTAGGTTCTTTTACATGATGGCTTCAAGACATAGGAAGTGGAACACTATTTTTGAGCTAGTCCTTGATGATGGTTTCATGTTGACTTCTGAGGATAATTTGGCTTGTGTCAATGTTTCTTTCTTCCATAGCCTTCTCAACCCACTCTCGACGAATTATTTGGTGGGTGACATCATAGATGTTATTCCCCTTTTGGTATCCCAACAAGAGGTTTTATCTATGGAAATCCATGCTTTGGATGATGAGATTTGGGAGGTTGTGTTTTCCCTTGGCCCTTTTAAGTCCCCTAGGCCTGACAACTTCTCACCTTTCTTCTTTCAGAAGTCTTGGGATATCATTGGTAAGGATGTCACTATTATTGTTGTTGACTTCCTTTCTACTAGTAATATTCTCAAAGAATTCAATAACGCTTCCATTATTCTCATCCCCAAGTATTTAGGGGCCAAAAAATTGTCTGATTTTCATCCTATCAGCCTCTGTAACACATTCTATAAAAAAAATTCCAAGCTATTGGTCAATCACATTAAACCTTGTTTGAACAAATTGATCCATCCTACTCAAATAGGCTTTGTTCTAGGATGGAAAATCATTGATGCTATTATGTTGGTGCAAGAAACCCTTCACTCCATGGGAAAAAGAAGAAAAGAAAGTATGGCTCTTAAGCTAGATATTTCCAAAGCCTATGACAAAGTGTCCTAGAATTTTTTGTTTGAAGTTCTTTGTAGGTTCAGCTTCTCTTGTAAATTCTTGAACCTCATTCAAGGTTGTGTCACCTCCCCTAGGTTTTTTTTTATTATTAATGGTACCCCATAGGTTCTTTTCTCATCTTTGGGTGGAATCCATCAAGGGGAACCCTTATCTCCCTATCTCTTTATCTTGATAGCTAAAGTTCTTAGTTGTAATTTTGAATGCAAAGTGTTGAATGGTACCTTGGCCAATTTCACCCCCTCCTCTATGTCTCAACCAATTTCCCATCAAAATGTTTTCGATGATATGATTTGAAATAATAGAAAATGCCATGATTTTCTTTCATATGGTTTAGGACATAAAACAAGCTCACTTTCCATTTATCTCATTAAAGGAAAACCTTGGAGATCTCAACCTCAAGTGTGCAAAGGAGAAATAGATATTGCAATAGGGATTTCCTAGGGTCTAATTGTAAACTAATGAGGGGTTCACCATCAAGCTAGGGCTTGAAAAGAAAAATGTAATGTAAGATGCAATGCTTAACCCTAATATGATGCAATCTTTAACTAGATGACATAAAAATGCATGTATAACAAAATAACAAGCTGAGAGATGAAATGTGTGCACCTAGAAATTTGAAGATGACTAGATGAAGGCCTGAAATGATGAGAATATTTATTTTAAAGCTTGTTGGGACTCATACACCAATTTGGGCAATTTAGTCCTAGATTTGGGTTTCTATGCAGAAACTAGAATGTAGCAAATGGGTATCTAAAAGTGCAAAAACCAAGAAAATGACCTAAACTAGGAATCATATGCAAAAAATAGCGTATCAATCTAGTTAGGATTTTCTAAAGTTTCAAAGTCTGAATCTAGTCTTCAAGGTTTGCTTTGTGCTTCCCAATTGATTTATGGATTTGAAACCCTGATTTGTAACCTATAAAAGTCTTCTAAGTATCTCCAATGCAAGGTAACTATGATTGACATATTAGCATGGGATGGCTACAATTGATCCATGAGGATACAAAGTATATTCTAACCACAAAATGTCAATCCCAATAAGATCAATCAAATAAACACTAAACTAGGAATCCATTAAAACTTAACATGTTAAACTATGAAAGCTTCAAAAACACCTGTTCTAATCCATTGAAACTTATCCTATTAGGGGAGTGGTGTAGAATTGATGTGTAATGGTGACCCTTTCCCAATACCATGGATAAATTAGCCTATTTCAATCGATTCTATTGAAGAGAATCGACAAAACCATTGATAGATGTGTGATGAAGCATGATTTAAATGCTAAATAAACATGATGCAAGTTATTTTAACATGATTTATGATGAAATATCAATATGGATATATGCAAGGCTAATCTAAATGGATTTTATGCTAAAAGATTCAAAACTTAATTAACAAATAAGCTAAATGTATGCATCTATGTTATCATGGAAGCCATTAATGGAAGCTTAGCTAATATGCAAGTAATTTAAGCTAAGATGATACTAAGTGCTAAATATGAGTATGAGTGTGAGTGATTTTAGTAGAATGAGTTTTCTCTAAAAAAGATGGATCCATTTGTCCCCAAATAGTGAACTATTTATAGGAGAGAAAATGAGAAATGAAGGGTTGAGATTAAAAAGGTTAATCAATGGCCAAAAGGGAAGGAAGAATTAAACATGGAACATGGATTATTATCAATGGATGAGAATCAATGATCACATGGATCAAGGAAGGAATCAAGAGCTCATATTCTTTCAAATAAACACACTTTTAACTTGCACAAGAAGTCTTGTAAGATTATTCCAAAAAAGGAATATTCCCCTTTTGAAATGAGTGAGGAGAGAGAATATTCTTTGGAATATTCTCATGGGTGAGAAATAGATTATTTAGAAAATTAAAACAAGGTTTTAATGTGAAAAAGGGGAAGGAATATTCCATGGGCATATTCCCTTTAGAGGAATGTGTAAAATGAGGAATATTCCCTTGCAAGTGGGGGGATTAGATTTAATTAGGTAATTGATAATTAAAACAAAACTTAAATTATTTCAATTAAGGGAATTTCATGATATTCATTAAATAAATGATTTAATGAAATGGGGGAAAGTGAAATGATATTTAATTAAATAACTTAGGGTTATTTAATTAAATAAGAGGACTTATTTAAATTAAACAATTTGATGTATTTAATTTAATAAGACGAACTGTTAGCATGAAATGGGGTGAATTAACTTGATTAGATTAATTAGGTCAATAGATGAAAATGACATAATTAGTTAAATAGCTAGACTAATTTAATCATTTAAGTGAAAAAAAGATGGGTTTCAAGATGAAATGATGTTAGTATACCTGATTTAAATGCATGATATCATTTAGGACATTTTTAAGTGTCTAAATTTTTCCCCTCTTTGAAGTGAGGTACCTATTACGTTGGTTAAAATATTTTTTCTTTTTCATATTAAAATTGTTGCTCAGATCAAAAAATAAAAATTTTCTAATTTTTTGGGATGCCCCACTATTGCCCCAATGGAAGGAATAAACTAGTTCCCTACCCCCTTGAGAAATCATATGGAAAAATTGAATTTTGGCTTGATTTCTTGACAAAGATGGGGTTTGAAAAGGCTCTAGGATGCAAAAAACATGCCAAAAATATAAAAACAATACAAAACAAGCTTCAATTTGGCAAGATTGGTGAAATTGATGAAAAAACCTAGGTACAAGATTAAATTAGGGAAAAAACCTTAATGTTTAGGCTTAAATAGATGATGTAGGGTCACTTTCAATTCATTTGTGCATTCAAACGTTAGATATTCTTGAAAATTGAGCTCTAACCTCCTAATGAAATGGCACAATGAGTGATCCCATGACACCTTTTTTGTTAAACAGGTACAAGACAACTAAGAGGGGGGGTGAATTAGTTGTCACACAAGTTCAAACTTAAAACTTTATTACTTATCAATTCTTCAACCACACTATTTTGTTATTAAATATGAGCATGAAACATAAATAACAGAAAGTAAATCAACACAATGAACACCGGATTTCTATGTGGAAAACTTAATGAGGGGAAAACCACTCTGAGGCTTAACTCACAATATAAAGATTATAAAATTGAATACATAGGCTCACTTCCAAGGGCTCATTGCCTAGAAGAGGACTCATTGTCCAAATACAAAGGCTCACTGCCTACAGATACAAAAGAGAACAAAAGATCCACCACAACAATTAAAACACATTCGTAGGATTTGAGAAACCTTCAGCTCACTACCTTCAACACACTAAAAAAAATGCTATCACAACTCACACACACTTTTTCTCTTATGATTTATGGCTCATTTTCATCACTTTTCATCACACTATCATACAACTCTTCACAATTCGTCTTGCTTTTATACCATTCTCAACCTTGGAAGCAATTGTCAAGGTTGGCCACAAATAACCCATTTCATAAATTCAAATTAGGTCAGCAACTCAAAATTCCCATGGTGGAAAGGAATAAGAGTGGACCAATAAAAATGTTTAAACAAGACCAAAAATAATATTCTTGAATCAATCACACACTTAATTAATTTTTATTCTTCAAATGAAGTGTAAACACCAGGTTGGCCAAACCTAATGAAAAAACAAATGAACAATGATGCACACACTTCCCAACACATAAATGACACACAAACACCTCAACACACTTCAATATTCACAAGACTTCATCTCAAACTTCTTCAGATACATCTGCAACAAAACAATATACTTCATACACTGAACACCTTTCACCAGTCCATCTAGACTGTATAAACTCACTGAAACATTGAAACATGACTTCTAGTTCACCAAACTTCAAAATTCTTTGCTAGAGCATAGAAAAGACCTTCACAATACATATCCCATATCTGCAAGATCTGGAACAAACTATCGGAGGACTGTAGAGCAGAAACATTTCTCCCAATTCACAGAAGATCAACTCTACCGATAGAACACACATACCAGTGGACACAACTTTCACATACCATCTCACTAGAAATTGAAACTCAAAATATATCACCATCAGATCACCGTAATGGAAACTTCAAAACCACACAAGCATAGGATCAACATAGAAGAAACGTGAAGCACAATCTGAATACATTCATCACTCTAACTTCTCTTCTTTATTAATTTTCTCAAAAGCAATTGGAAAACTCATCAACACAATACATCTGCAACCATATAAGATAGCTCCATGTACTAACACCATCTTAGTAGCATCTCAACTATACATGTATAATTTGCAACATATTGAACAATGCTGACATCAATGACAACATCAATGACAACACCACCAAACTAGCCCATATTTGCAACAATCTCCTCCTTTGTCATTGATGGAAACACATGGTGTTAAAAACCATCAAAGACAACAACTTACACAATATTCTAGGAGAACACCTTCTCTTTTATTACAACTATTTTTCACATGAATTTCTCTCCCCCTTTGACATCAATGGCAAAGAACAACTACTTTGATTACTCCCCCTTAGTAGTACACCCATCCTGCAATAATGAAAACCCTTTCTACTCCCCTTGCGGAGTAGACCTATCTATCAGTCCAGATAAATAAATAATCTATGAATTCATTGGATTGATGCACCTTCATGTGCACTTAGTTAGGAGGGCCAATGACCCCCAACCTCTCCCTAAGATGCTCAAAAGCATCCTTCAGAAGATCCTTAGTAAATATGTTTGCAATTTGTTCCTTTGTTGTCACATGCTCCAATTTGACCTCATTCTCTAGCACTTTTTCTTTCAAAAAATGATACTTGATAGATATGTGTTTTGTTCTTGAATGCATAACCGGGTTCTTCAAAATGTTTATTACACTTGTAATGTCACAAAAAATAGAAATAGGCTCATCACATACCACTCCAATGTCCTTCAAATTTTTCTTTATCCACAAGACCTGTGTGTAGTAGGATGATGTAGCAATATATTTTGCCTCTGCAGTGGATAAAGAAACCAAGTCTTTCTTTTTACTCAACCATGAAACTAATCTTTCGCCAAGAAAGAAAGCACCACCACTAGTAATCTTTTGATCATCTATACATCTAGCCCAATCAACATCTATGTATGCACTCAGAGTAAAATCATCACTCTTAGGATACCATAATCCATATTTTGGTGTACCTTTAAGATATCTAAATATTCTCTTCACCGTTGTGACATGCATTTCTTTAGGATCTACTTGAAATATAGCAACTACACATACTGCATGCATAATATCTAGTCTAGTAGCAGTAAGATGTATAGTAGTCCACCAATCATGGATCTATATTTACTCTGATCAGGCTTATTAGATTCATCATCCTTGCTTAGTTTGCATCTGGTTACCATAGGGGTACAAACCAGTTTAGAATCCTTCATCCAAAATTTCTTCAACAACTCTTTTACATACTTAGATTGTGAAATGAATATCCCTTTGTCAGTTTGGTTCACTTGTAGAACAAGAAAGAAATTCAATTCACCAATCATAGACATCTCAAATTCCTTCTGTATCTCTTTAGTAAATTTTTTACACATGCCTTCATTTCCACCAAAAATGATATCATCAACATAAACAACTACATTCAACATCTTATTACCTTGCACTTTGAAGTAGAGGTTGTTGTCAGTAGAACCTTTGTTGAATCCTTTCTTTGTCAGATATCTGTCCAATCTTGCATACCAAGCTTTGGGAGCTTGCTTCAATCCATACAATGCTTTCTTCAATTTACAAACCATGTCTGGTTCGTTAGACAACTGAAACCCTTCAGGTTGCTCCATGTACACTTCTTCCTCCAACTCACCATTTAGAAAAGTTGACTTAACATCTATCTAATATACCTTGAAGTCCTTGTGGGAAGAAAATGCCAAAAATATTATGATAGCTTCCATTCTAGGCATAGGGGCGAATGTTTCTTCAAAATATATACCTTCAACTTGTGAATATCCTTTGCATACTAGTCTTTCCTTATTCCTTACTACTCCATTTTCATTCAGCTTTTTCAGGAACACCCATTTTGAGGTAATCACATTTTTGTTCATAGGCCTAGGGACTATTTCCCAAGTTTGATTATTTTCTATCTACTACAATTCCTCTTTCATAGCTCTCATTGAAATTTCATCTTCACATGCTTCTTTTACATATTTAGGTTTTATTTTAGAAAGTAAACACAAATTTACCTCAGCTGCAACTTTGCTTCTTGTCTTCGCATCTTCACTCTTGTCTCCAATTATCTGATCTTCTGAATGATTCTTCTGTACACATTTAGGAGTCCTTACAATAGGTTCCAACTCATTCTCTTCTTCTTCTTCCACTTGTTCTTGTTCTTCTTTCTCTTTATTCTCCTCTAGTACATGTCCACAAATAGGATCATCAGGTTCAACTTCACTTATCTCAATAGGTTTGTGTATGTCTTCATCAAATTTCACATTAGTACTTTCAATAATCTTCCTTAATCTTTTGTTAAAACATATTTATCCTTGTTGGTGGTATAGTATCTAAGAAAGATAATTCCTTCATCACATCTAGCATCAAAATTTCCAAGATTTTCATCATCCCTTTTAATATAACATTTTCTTCCAAATACCTTAAAATATTTTATAGTAAGAGTCTTACTAGTCCATAACTCAAAAGGTATCTTTGTGTTGTTGTGTCTGATCTAAACTCTATTAAGAACATAAACAACAATATGTATTGCTTCTCTCCATATACATCTAGTACATTGGACTCTTTAATCATAGTTCTAACAGCTTCCTGTACTATCATATTTCTCCTTTCAACTACTCCATTCTAATATGGGGTTCTCAGAATAGAAAACTATCTTTTTATGCCATGCTTCTCACAGAATGCATTAAATTCACTATAAGTGAATTCACCACCTCTATCAGATCTCAAACACTTGATTTTCAAATTTACTTCATTCTCCACTCTTGCTTTGAATACCTTAAACCTATCCAGAACCTAAGTATTTTCTCTAAGAAATGTAACCCACGTCATTTGAGTATAATCATCAATAAGCAACATAAAGTACCTATCTCCATTCAGGCTTCCAATCCTAGTTGGACCACAGACATCACTGTGAACTAACTCCAACATTCTGGTAGTAGAATGCTCTTTTCCCTTAAAGCTACATCTTGTCTGCTTCCCCAATTAACAACTTCTATAGATAGCATTAGCAGGTCTTGTGATTATAGGCAACCCTTCAACAATCTCCTTTGCACTGATCTTGTCCATGTTATCAAAATTCACATGTCCAATTCTTTGATGCCATAACCAACTTTCACTGATTTGAGATACGAGACAATGACCATCAATTCCCTTCAACTGATAAATGTTTCCATGAGTTCTTCCAACAACAATCATATCTCCATTTTCGGATCCTTTTCTGATTTCATAGGTATTGTTCTAAAACACAAGTTTAAAACCATTGCTACACATCTGACCTACACTCAAAAGGTTATTCCTCAAACCCTTCACATAATATACATCATCAATATTGTGCACTCCATCAAAACTAATTGAACCTTTACCATAGATCTTAGCTCTTGAATCATCATCGAACATAACTAAACCATCATCATATTTTTCAAGTTTAGTGAACTTACTCTTATCTTTGGTCATATGATTTGGACGTCCACTATCAATTACCTAGTAGTCTTCATCCTATCTTGCATGAAAAGTGGTAACCAAGATACCTTCCATCATATTCTTCTTAACCTCTGAAGCCTTCTTACTTACACATTTTCCAGAGTTAGTGGATACAGATTTATTTTCCAAAGCTAAGAATAAGGATTCACTATCATTAATCTCATTGTCAAATTCATCATCAGAAATACTTGCCTCTTCCTTAATATAATACAACTTCTTAAACTTCTTATCCTTCCTATCCTTATCCTTGTTCTTTTTATGTGTAGCCCTATTCAGACATCTCGAAGCATAATGATCGATGTTACCACAACTGAAACATTTAAAGGGAAACATACCTTTATATTTTCTTCAATGTCTTTCTTCAATTTCTTGGTGAAGTTTGCTTCCAACTCTTCATCATCGCTATTCGATGCTTCAATCTTCAAAGCCTTAAATTTCGTTTATGTCTTCTCTTATGTCTTGTCATCTTTCCAGAACTTCCTTATCTTAAATTCTTGCAAGGTTCCAAATAACTCTTCTAGGGTGTACTTCTTAGGATCATCCATTTCTTCAATAACAGAGATCTTGTCGTTGTAAAATTTTGGTAAAGTGATTAGGATCTTCTCGATTATATCTTCATCTAATAGTTTTCCTCATTGATTTCTAACTTCATTTGCTGCAAGTTCAACTCTCTAAAAGAAATTTGTAAATTATTCACCATCTTCCATCTTCAGGTTCACAAATGTACACTTTTCTGCCAACCTCTTTGTCAATTTCACCTTTTCATTTCCTTCATAAATGTCTTGCAACTTCTTCCAGACTTCATATACTGTATCTAGAGAATTAACCTTAACTCGCCCATTTTTAGATAAACCACTACAAATTGCATACTTCACCTTCTCATTTTCCGCATCAGCAAAGATCTCATCTGTAGAATTAACTCCACCAAACAGAGGTGTATACTATTGGTGTAATTAATTATTTAATTACACTTGCATAAGTTTACTTAGGTGATATTTTAATTCCTAGGTTATAATTGTCATCCTTATCTTGTTGAGCTATCTTGTTGCTCAAGATAAGATTAGGGTTATGCATGCTTTGCTTTTATAAAGCAAATCATCTCATGTAATTATAAATTCTTAAATAATAATATTATTTGCACATCTTCATGCAAAGCTCTTGATTTTTCTAATTTTCTCTTCTATGGAAGGTTTTTTGGTTTGCATGTCTGATCTTGGTTTCTAACATGGTATTAGAGCCTTGATATGCAACCTCTTCTCAGAGTTTTGGAGATTTTTAGTGCAAAGTTTGTTCGGGGTTCCTCAGGGGTTTCAAACCTTGAGAATATTTATAAAGCATCTTGGATCAGATCGAGGTTTTCCATTGGATTCAGAGCACTAGAAAAAGTCAGGATTGACTTTTATTTTTCTAATTTTGGTCATTGTTTGTGAGATCCATGAGGGTTTCAAGCTCGGTGTTTTTTCTGAGAGATTTGGGGGTCACCTAATTTTTAGAGCATTTTGGGCTCAAACAGACCTTTCCATTGAGTCCGCAGTACCCAAAAACCCCCATTTTCATATAAAGCTTGTTGATTTTGGACATAGTCATCCGACAAGGAATTTTTTTTTGTCCCAAGGCCGTATGGCCCTAGGGCACACTTCACGAGGCTCAAAAATTGAGAAAAAAAACAAAAAAAAAACAAAAAAATATTGGGAATTTATGCGCTTCCCATATAAATCCACACCGCCATCGTTCCTCTGCCCGATGGCCTCCCACCTACCATCCTCAGTGGCAGACTCCACTGGCGCCGCCGCCTCCAGCCCCTGAGGGCTCCACAGTTTACAGTTGCGGTCCTTTGGAGGACCAAGGGCTACATCCATCCCCCTTCCGTGTCGGCTCAACTCCTACAGTGGTCATGTGGGTGACCAAGAGCTTAAGCCCTAGCCCATACTGCCAGCCCCCTGGTCTGCCCAGGCGACTAAAGGCTTTATTTTTTTTAGCCCTTAAGGGCTGCTAAAGGGCATATTGGGCAGATTCAGAGCACTTTTGCGAAAATGGGCATAACTTTTGCAAACAGAGGCTTTTTTTTGCAAACAAGATATCATCAGAAATCTGGTTCGATGAGCTTCACAATGGTGGAGGTTTGGTTTTTTGGTTTTTCCTTTTTCATGATTTTTTCGGCCTCATAAATTAGATGTTGTTGTTTTCACTCCAGAGGGCATATCTTTTGACTCGCTTATTCTTTTTTCACCATTCTTGCGGCATTGGAAAGCAGGTTCTATCCTCTACACAGATCTAAAATCCATTTCAATTTTCTATTTATGCATGTTTTTCATTCTCTCCTTTTGCAATCATTGGGTATTGTAATACATGAACTGATATAAAGTTCCATTAGGGGGGTTTCTTGCATAATAATTTGATTAGAGTGCAGCTGCACTTTGATCTTCATCTTGTTATTGATGAAAAATTACATAGGCCCCATGGGCCTTAACTGCACAGACCGAGGTCACATGGCAGACCAGGCGCTATGCACCTAGCCCTTGGTCGACTCACAACACCAACCCACGGTCCTATGGAGGACCAAGGGCTCCACCACAGCCCTAACTTGCTAGCCCTTGGTCATGCATAGGACCAGGGGCCAATTTTTTTTTAGCCCCCTTGGAGCCTTGTAGGCCAGATTGGCCTTCTTGGAGTAGTTTTCATGAAAATGGGCATAAATTTTTGCCCCAATGTCAAAATTGGGAAAAGGAGATATCACCAGAAAGTTGGTTTTGAGCACTATCCTTTGGTGCAATTTTTTTTCTATTTAGCTGCATTTATTGCTGTTTGAAGTTAGATGTTCATTTATGGCTTCTGAGCTCATAAATTTTTTCCATGGTCTCTGATTTTCACCCTCTTTGTGGTGTTGGAAAGGTATTGAGGAGCTCTATTTTTTTGTCCATGCAATTTTTTCTGTATTTGTCCTAGGTTGATCATTATTCCAGATTTGTCCTGATGGGTTTTTGGAGATTACTTGGATGTTTTGGCAGTTCAGAGGGTGAAACTTGAGTATTTGCACTTCATTTCAGTACCACATCATTTTATTTTCTGTTTATGCACATTAGCATTCTATCCTTTTACAATCATTGGGTTATTTTAATAAATGAACTAGGATAAAGTTCTATTAGGGGGGTTTCTTGCATAATAATTTGATTAGAGTATGCATGCACTTTGATCTCATCTTGATTTGTTGACAACTCACATGGGTTATATCTAGTTTCTTAGTTTCTTTTGGCCTCATCTTTCTCTTTCTTGACACATATCAGATTCACACCGGTTCACACTTCAGATTGGGAGCATATGGTTATTGATCTGCATTGGTTCAAATCCATCTCAGTTTGAGGGCCATGTTTTTATGGTTAATGTTCTAGAGTCTTTAAGGTACTTTTTTCCCATGGAAGAGTTTTACTCACAGTTTGGCATCGACATCAAAATACACGGTTTCCAAATTTTGTCATCATTTCATCTACTATTGCTTCACAAATTCTAGGGTTATTCTAGTTTGTGAGTTTTCCAGTGTTCTATGGCATCAGGTCTGCTGTTACATTATTATGATTCCACCTGAGTCCTTCAGTGAATCTCATTTGGTTTCGTGTAGACATAAGTATCTTTCCTTGCTTGCCAGATTTTGGTTCTAGTGTTACTCCACAGTGTTCTTCCAGTGCTTCTTTGCAACAGTCATCTCATTGTAGGGGGGTTTTGTCCCACTGGGTTTTCCTTCTCTACCTCATTATTGCATTTGTACATGGGTACCTGATCAGGCCTTGTTTCCAGGACCCATTCATGCCTTCTTGCATTCATCTTAGTTTTAGGTGCATGTTTTTTTAGTCTCCCTAAGTTGCACTTATGGGGGGTGTTGATGTAATTAATTATTTAATTACACTTGCATAAGTTTACTTAGGTAATATTTTAATTCCTAGGTTAATTATTTTTATCCTTATCTTGTTGAGCTATCTTGTTGCTCAAGATAAGATTAGGGTTATGCATACCTTGCTTTTATAAAGAAAATCATCTCATGTAATTATTGAATTCCTGAATAATAATATTTTGCACATCTTCTTGTAATAGCTTTGATTTTTTTGATTTTCTCTTATGTGGAAGGTTTTTTGGTTTGCATTAATTAATTATTTAATTACACTTGCATAAGTTTACTTAGGTAATATTTTAATTCCTAGATTATAATTGTCATCCTTATCTTGTTGAGCTATCTTGTTGCTCAAGATAAGATTAGGGTTATGCATACTTTTCTTTTATAAATAAAATCATCTTATGTAATTATGAATTCCTGAATAATTTAATATTATTTGTACATCTTCATGCCAAGCTCTTACTTTTTATGATTTTCTCTTATGTGGAAGGTTTTTTGGTTTGCATGTTTGATCTTGGTTTCTAACATATAATTTGTCTCTACAGCCTTCCAGGTCTTGAAACCAAGAGAGATAATATATCCTCTCATCTGTCCCTTCCAATTATTGTAGTCAGTTCCATCAAACATAGGGATCACCAACTTGTGTACCATAAGATCTTCCTTAAGTGGTTAAGCTCTAAACAAGGAGCCAAATGGTCTAATACCAATTGTTAAATAGGCGTAGGACAACTAAGAGGGGGGGTGAATCAGTTGTCACACAAGTTCAAACTTAAAACATTATTACTTATCAATTCTTTAACCACACTATTCTATTATTAAATATGAGCATGAAACACAAATAACAGAAAGTAAGTCAACACAATGAACACTAGATTTTTACATGGAAAACCCAATGAGGAAAAAACCATGGTGAAGGTTAACTCACAATATAAAGATTATAAAACTGAATATAGAGGCTCACTGCCAAGGGCTCTCTACTCAGAAGAGGACTCACTGTCCAAATACAATGGCTCACTGCCTACAAAAGACTCACTATCCAATAGGGAGGCTCAATGCCTATAGATACAAAAGAGAAAAAAGGATCCACCACAACAATTAAAGCACATTTGTAGGATTGCAGAAACCTTTAGCTCATTGCCTTCAACACACTGAAAAAATTCTATCACAACTCACTCACATAGAGTTTTGTTCGTATGATTTGTGGCTCACTTTCATTAGTTTGCATCACACTATCATACAAATCTTCACAATTTGTCTTGCTTTTATACCATTCTCAACCTTGGAATCAATTTGCAAGGTCAGCCACAAATAACCCATTTCATAAATTCAAATTAGGTCGGTAACTCAAAAATCCTATGGTAGAAAGGAATAAGAGTGGACCAATAAAAATGTTTAACCAAGACCAAAAATAATATTCTTGAATCAATCACATGCTTCCTTAATTAATTTTTATTCTTTGAATGAAGTGTAAACACCAAGCCGACCAAACCTAATGAAAACAAAAATGAACAATGATGCACATGTTTTCGAACTTGAAAATGACACATGAACACCTCAATACGCTTCAATATTCATGAGACTTCATCTCAGACTTCTTCAGATATGTCCGCAACAAAGCAGTATACTTCATACACTGAAAACCTTTCACTAGTCCATCCAGACTTAATAAAATCACATTGAAACATTGAAACATGACTTATGGATCACCAAACTTCAAACTTCTTTGCCAGAGCACAAAAAACACCTTCAAAAGACATATCCTAGATCCGTAAGATTTGAAACAAACCAACGGAGGACTGCAGAGTAGAAAAGTTTCTCCTAGTTCACAGAAAATCAACTCTGCCAGTAGAACACACATAATGGTGGACACAACTTTCACATACTATCTCACTAGAAATTGAAACTCAAAATACATCACCATCAAATCACCATAATGAAAATTTCAGAACCATACAGGCATAGGATCAACACAAAATAAACACAAAGCACATACTAGAGCATAATATGAACACATTCATCACTCTGACTTCTCTTCTTTATTAATTTTCTCAAAAACACTTGGAAAACTCATCAACACAACACATATGCAAACATATAAGATAGCTCCATGTACTCACAACATCTCAACTATACATGTACAACCTGCAACATATTGAATAGTGTTGACATCAATGATAACATCAATGACAACACCAACAAACTAGCGCATACTTGCAACATTTTTGACCGGTTTCGCGAGTACTAGCAGCGTGTAGACACAAGAACCCAGGTATGTGACTCAAAACTTGCCTTGATTTTTCATTTTTAGGTGCATTTAATAGGGCATCAAAGTTAGGTCAATAGGTGTGTTGTTGTAAAGTGATGCTTTTGAAGCATCAAAAGCATTGCTATTGAAGCATCAAAAGCATTGCTATTGAATTTTTAGTGACACATGCTCTGTTTAGCAGCATACCTTGGTTTTTAAATTCAATGACACAATTGATTAAGGGGTCGCAAGGGTGATATAGTGATACATGAGCTTTTTTAGATTAGAGATGCTAGAAAGCAGTGGGTGATACATGTATAAAATAGTGACACACCCTGATTTTTTGATTCAGCGATGCACCCAAATACCAATTTTCTAGATTGAGCAAAGCGATGCACATCACCCAATTGGTGACACACCCCTAAAATTAATATATTAACACACCCAAAAATCAATGATTCTATTAATTTCAGCAATGCTATTGATGTTTTGGATGCAAAGTCTTCAATTTTGATCATTTTTATGACTTTTTCAAAAAAATGATAGTGTGTGTGATGCATGTAGGAGGGTCCTCCACCATTGATGTCATGGGAGAATTGGTTTAACCTTTTATCAATTGGTGGAGCGGTTGGGTAGGTTGGGATTGGCCTTCATTGCTTTCTTTCTTACCTGAGGTTAGGACTCATCTTGCCATGATGATGACATTGGTGGAGAGGTGGCACAGTGAGACCTCTTCTTTTCACTTGCCTACTGGAGAGGTAACCATCACATTAGAGGATGTGTGGTGCATTTTGTGATTGCCTATCCATGGAGAGTGCATGATTTATGACCTAGATGCTGGGAGAGATGAATGTATCTCCCTTTTACACAAACAATTGGTTGTTCTGATCAGCTCCAATATTGATCTGGATTTTTACTGTGGTCAGGTGGATACCTTCAAATTGTTCATCACAACTTTGATTTGTTGCATTGTTGCTCTAGATTGATGGGGTAGAGGATTTACTCTTGGATGGGGCTTAGCATTGGAGGGTATGATCCAGAGAGATATTATGTATTCCTAGGGTTTAGATCTCCTTGCCTCATTGTACCATGATATGCACAAGGCCATCTACTGAGAGGGTAGGAGCATCGAAGCAGGGGTGACTTTGCTTCACATATGGGCATGTGAGCACATTGCAATGTTGAGGTGATTAGTCCTTCTAATCAATATCAATGAGGATGAGCCTATTGTTTCTTGGTATTTGGTGCAAATAACATTGCAAATCACGGGCCCCATAGGTTTACCATATTGACATCATGTCATTGATGACATGATGATGTTTAGATGGAGGTCGTGGCTACAACATCCATGGTGGCATGATGATTAGCAACAACTATATTTTTCCAGATAGACTCGTACATATAGGGCCTAGAGCATATGATCATCGAGAGATACCTCCTAGACCGCATTGCTTGGTAGTTTGGGGAGGTACATGATGTTCCTGTAGTTGATTATACTACTATTTTTTCTAGGGATCAAAGAGAGTATAGTGGGGAGCCCTTATTGATCCTATTGTGGCGATCAAATATTTTAGATAGCTCATCCCATAGATGTGGGCATTTGATTAGGGCCTTTCAGATGTAGGCACCACTCTAGCTTGTGATGTGTGGTTCAAGCCACCTACACACATAACAGATCTAGCGAGAGGAGGTAGAGCCAAAGATAGAGGTCGAGGCTAAGATGGTGGCATGGATGGTGGCAGGGATGGTGGCCAAGGCTATGGAAAGGATTAGGAGTAGGATAGGGGATAGGTGCCAGGTGATGGGCACCAATAGCAACCAAATTAGGCACAGGTGCTAGGGCAATAGGGTGGACATGATGGATAGGCTCAGGCATAGATTTAGAATCTCACTACAAAGAGAGATCAGATGCATCAACAAATTCAGACCATGACTATACAGTGAGATCATGAGGTTCAGTTGTGGCAATAGCTAAACATATAGCTAGCCTAGGAGATTGGGTAGAGACATTAGTTAGAGGTAGTGACTTCAATATCATAAGGTAGGGTTGTATCTGCTAGGTTGTATAGAGAGGAAATCATAGAGGCCACCTACTACCGCATGCACTATCATTGTGATGTTCCTCAAGGGATGCAACAACTTGATTTATCATAGTTAAGTGGAGCACCATATAGAGTTGAGGATCAACCATTAGTTAGGGGTGAGACGAGTGGCCACCAGGGCTAGCCTACTTGTAGAAACTTTTTTGATTATTTTTTGATTCTTTATATAGATATACATTCATGGGCTCCTTTTTGCTAGCCTTGTGGATATTGTATTTTTGATTGATATACAAACACTAATTCAAATATTGTATTATGATAATCACCATTTTTTGATATTTATGAGATGATTTAGATTCAATATGTGATCTATTTATTTCATGCTTATGGATGTATGGATGCATATGATGTGATGGATGCACTTATTCTATTTATGCATTATGTGATATGTGATGATGATCTATGTGTTAGTGTAATTAATTAATTATTACACTAGCATAAGTTAACTTAGGTCTTGCATTTAATTAATTAAGTCCTAGGTTGCATTATTAGATAAATCATTTAATAAATGGGATAATATTCCCTTCCTAGTTTGTGGGATAAGATTCCTTCTAGAACTTATCTCATCATTTAATGATCATCACCATAGGGTTCACATGTTGTCACATGTTAGATTTTAACACTTGGCAACATGTCATGCATATTAGGGTTTACCTCTTGCCTATTTAATCAGGCATCTTGTTCATTTGTAATATATCATATCAATCATCATATCAATAGAATCTTCAATCAGCATTCCATTGTTGCAACACTTCTTTTGTGGTTGATTATCTTTCATGGCTAAAGTCCTTTATTGAAGCTTCAAGGGCTGTGCAATCCATCATCTCAACATGGTATCAGAGCTAGTTCATTGAAACATCAACCCTAGATCCAAGAAGTTTGGAGTGCAAGATTCAAGCAAGCTTAGGGTTTTATTTTGTAGGCTAGTTGGCTCTACTCGGGAGCCAAGCTGATTTCTAGTGCAGATCAGGCTCTCTTCGACCTCTCCATTGCGTCCAGAAGGCCTCAAAACCCATAGATCACCTATTCATTTGTCAAATTTGGAGTAGATTCAACCAGGAGCCTATGAGGTACATCTTAGGGTTTGCATTTTTTGTACAAATCTGTACACATTTGCAGAAAAAATCATCCCTGTAAGTCCTCCATCAAGGAATTTTTTTAGAAAAATCAAAAAAATATTTGGCTATTTTGGGCAAAATTTTTCTATAGTTTCTTTAAAAATCAATATCTGGCAAGGCGACCTGGTATTTTATTATAGGGTCGGAAAAATTATTTTTCTGCAGGCTATAGTCTATTCTTCGGTCGGCGTTTATATTTTATTTCTACAGGGTTTAATTTATTCTATTGGCATTTATTTAATTTTTTGAATTTCAAATAAATTGCAATATTCAAAAAATTTCCGTCGGTAGTTTGCAGACCGACTAGTGGTTGGCCCCGTGACATCATTGGCCTCATCTGACGTCATTGTCGCTGAACCCTCCACTTCCCAGCGGTCATCCTTCTTGACCGCTGTCATCATCCGGCCCCGCCACTATCGAGTCTCTGGGGATTGCCCTGCAGCCAACGCATCCACCATCGACGATCGCTCCAGCCCTGGTCCCATCAGTAACCGGGGGCTCTGCAGAACCCTGAGCTGTGTATCCTCCATTGGAAGGGCCACCACTTCCTGCCACCTTGCAGCCGCTCTGCCGCCGCCATCTGGGTGGAGAGTTTTTTTTTCTAGTGCCCTAGCTCCACGGTCACATCAATGACCGGGGGCTTATTTTTTTAGCCTCGGGTGCTATATTTTTGCACCTCATTAGCCAGCACACATCCAATTAGGCAGAATTCTTCCGGAGGCTGTATCTTCCACATACAATATCAAAAATTCACACACGATATACCATTGGAAAGCTATTGAAGTCTACTTTTCAGTGGTGCACTCTATTTTTCAAGATTCTGCTATCATCAAATATTCAAGTCAACTAAAGTCAACCCTCCATTCTGGACTCAAAAGTGCATATCTTCGCATTAGATTGTCGGATTTCAGAGATTCCAGTGGCATTCGAGAGACATTTCAGTGCCTTTTTTCATCAGTCTAGTCATCTTCTTTGGTTTCAACTCCAGTTTCATATCTACTTGGAAGTCTTTATTTTCTGTTGAAGGTCAGTGTCTTTGATTTTTGTGGAGAAATTTCGTTATGGGGCTTGCATATTATTCTCCTTTGGTTATGTTGCACAAGGGTAACTATCAACAATGGTGAGATGGGATCTGCCACCATCTTCAATCACTTGATCTATTGCCTCATCTGTATGGTATAGTTCCTCATTCGAGTGAAGCTTTGGGAGCTATATGGAGATTCAGATACTCCACTATTCACCGATGATCATGCTTTAGAATGTCATTCTTCATATCAGGTTCCCCATGATGCTATTGTTGTGCAGGAAGTTTATTACCTTGATCTTTCCGAAGAGGTTGACAAGGTTCCTTTCGGTGCTTCTTCTTCATCAGAGACAGTTGGTATCCCTTCACATTCAATGATTCCTTGTCTAGAATCATTGATTGAGGCTTCCACCATCCATCAGGACACATTCTGTTTTTTAGACTTGGCTTCACAGGATGGCTTCGTTTTAGGTATCACTGACTTGGCTACTTCTATAGGTTTGGAGAACATTCTTGAGGGGATATCACTCCTCTATTCAGATTTCAGTTTAGAGAGTTGTTTTGAGTCTCCTCATTCCTTTGTCTCAACCTTGATTGGGAATTCAGAGACCATCTTGGAGGCACTTGGTTTCTCTTCAGCAATTTCATATCTGAGACTTCTTCCCTGTTACTCCATTCAGGACTTGAGGTTTCTTCAGCATCCACCATTGGATTTGCTTCAGACTTCTTTTAGTGGTTTTGAGGAAACTTCATTCAGGGGGGGCTATCAAATCTCCATCACATCCATCATATCCATTCTATCTTTGTCTTTGGATATTGTTTAGCATCAGTTTCTGCATCATCCTGGTTTGTCACCCTCTTCATTGTTTGGGACTATGGCATTTTCATCATCAGGCAAGGAGACATTTGAGTAGAGTTCAAAGACATCATCATTAGCATACATCCTTCCTTCAATTCTGATCCAGAATGGGAAGCATTTCTATGTCCTCCCTATGGGGGGCTAATATATTGTATCCATGTGACAAATGGTGTACTTGGGGGGTATTTGGGAGTCCTCCATCCTTTCCATCCTATCTCACTTTTTTTTGCATCATCTCCTTTTTGGAGAGGGGTTTTCTTCCCATTAGGTTTTCCCCTTTTCTCTGGTTGTGGGATATTTTCTGCATCTTTATGTACACGCGTACCTAACATGGCCTCGTAGCCGGGACCCATCTCATCATCATCTTGCATAATCATTGCATTTTTCTCCCTAAGTTGAACTTATGGGGGGTGTTAGTGTAATTAATTAATTATTACACTAGCATAAGTTAACTTAGGTCTTGCATTTAATTAAGTCATAGGTTGCATTATTAGATAAATCATTTAATAAATGGGATAATATTCCCTTCCTAGTTTGTGGGATAAGATTCCTTCTAGAACTTATCTCATGATTTAATGATCATCACCATAGGGTTCACATGTTGTCGCATGTTGTTAGATTTTAACACTTGGCAACATCTCATGCATATTAGGGTTTACCTCTTGCCTATTTAATTAGGCATCTTGTTTATTTGTAATATATCATATCAATCATCATATCAATCGAATCTTCAATCATCATTCCATTGTTGCAACACTTCCTTTGTGGTTGATTATCTTTCATGGCTAAAGTCCTTTATTGAAGCTTTAGGGGCAGTGCAATCCATCATCTCAACACTATGATGCAATGCATATGATATGCAATGTTATGCAATGGATGTGTTACCTTCTTTTTCAGTCTCTTTTTATGACATGTTATGGGATGGATGTTATGATATGCATATGTTATGCTTATGCATATGAGATGGATGCATTTCTTTCTATACTTTTCTATGCAATTCATGAGATGATGATGTATGCATATGGATATATATAAATGATGTAGATGTTCATGTTTATGATATGATAATGCAATGTATGCATATGCCTAGGATATGTGTATGATATGTGACATGTATGCATGCTGATGATTTTTTGGATGCAGGATGGATGCATTAATGATGCTTTTGTTGATTGTCATGATATCGAGTTAGCATGGAAAGAAGATAGAAGAATAAAGAATGAATGATTTGACCATTGATTTTGATGATTGATTTAAAAATTCCAACAAGTACTTGATTCACCAAGACTTTATTAGAGATGGTGAGGAGAGATGATAATAATGATGATTTTCACATATCTTGAGATTGGGATTTTTTGTCATTCCTTACTTTTGATATAACACAAAGGCACGATGGATCAAGGTATTGATAACCAGGATGACATTGTATCTAGTATAATGGATTTTGACTCTGCAAATAGATAGGATAGTTCTTGTTCACACCCTGACATATGAAAACCTCATTGAAATGTAAGTTAGAAGCTTTAGAATGCATTGGACCAAAGCATATGCAATAGTTAACAATCTACTCCAAAAAACCTCCCTATATACAACCAAGCAAGTATGTGCCAAGATTATTTTACAAGAATATCCACAAGAAAAAAAACAAAAGATAATGATCGATACCCCATTTCTTTCTCTCTAAATCATTTTGATAGAAATCATTGAGAGGTCCTCAGAATGGGTCATTAAGATAAATCATAAGAAAAGATCAAAGAAAAATAGGCAGTGATATCTATAGCTCTTGCCAGTTTTAAAACTTAGCTAATGTGATTTCTAATGCTGATGTCCATTGTAGGAAGGATTCATCCTAGGACATGTTGATTAGATGTTTTGATTAGGATGAGGCATTTGATAAGTTCTTGATAGAAACTATAGACTCCTTTACCCATGATACATAATTTATATTTTGACACTTAGGTTCTTACTTTATGACTTGTAATACTTGATTCCTATTTGTTTTTCCAAAAGTTCAAGGTGATGATTGATTTATTATGGGTGAAGGTCTATTGCGGGTGGGTAAAAGCAAGAAGTTGAGTACATGAAGAGGGGAAATTTTGGGAAAAACAAAAAGTTTCTAAAAAATGTGTACGCGTTATGGATAAGGTACCCAAGCTAGAATCTGAATGCGTATGCGCTCAGCTACGGGTGCGAGCTAGAAATGCATATGTGTTTCAAAACATGTACGCGTTTTGCAAAGGTATTTATTCTTTTAAAATAAACGGTTGCGGGTCAATGGGTAACATGTATGCGTTATGAAATACGTATGCGTTTCATTTGAATAATGTGTACGCGTTATTTAAAAATTGAATTTCCACATGACATCTAGCCTTGGTTTTAGGCTTGGGAAAGGCTTGGCAATCCGAGCCTTAGCCTTTGACCTGCAACTAAAAGACTAAGGCAGATTGAAGAAGAATGTCCAACTTTGACAACATAGTTGATGGACTTTTTTTCTAAATGAATCTTTAAAATTAAAACCCATTAGAGAACACAATGTATACTTTTTAAATATATAAATTTTTTTAATATTGGATTATTTTTGCTATTTTTTAATTAATTTCTAAGAAAACTAGTCCTTAAACTTGAAATATCAGGATTTTTGGTTTTTTAATAACTTTTTATTGGTTAAGTTTCTTGTAAAAAAAATTATATGGCATCAAACTTCAAACAATTTTCTACACAATGAAAAAAAAAAGAGTCAAAAAAAGTTTTGTTTAGGTTCAATTATGTTTTCCGTACACGTTGATTTTTAAAAACATCAATTAAGGCCAATAAAAATTTAATAAAAAAAAAATATTCAACCAAAAATTACAAAAAAAATCCACATCAAACTTAATGTTGTTAGCTCTCTTTTTCCAAAAGGAATTATCAAAATAATTTTATTTGGGTGAAAAAGTGTTGTCTGTACACTTGCTTGGTATGGTAAGAAAATAGGGACTTTTAAAAAGTGGTTTTCATAGATTCCTATCAAAATTTAATTTTTATAATCTAGGTATTTTAATAATTTACATATTTGGAAACTAGATTCAAAATTCTAGATTTCATATTACTAACATTTTTTAAGATTCATTGTGTAAGTGCCTCAAATTTTCAGTCCAAGTGTGACAAATTCTGAAAAACAGCAAAAACATTTCCACTTTTTGAGCTTTTTGTGTACCCAACTTCTTGCATCAACCCGGGTGAAAGCGAGATGAGATGGGTGGTTTTGGATTTTCTAAAATATTTCAATGTTTTTGGTGTTTTGCAATATTTTGAGGTTGTTTTTGGTCTTTTTTAAAATTTATGTTAATGTCTTGGTTTTCGGTAATTTTAGGCTATTTAGGGTTTTTTGATTATTTTCCAATGTTTTCGTATTTTTCTAAGTTTTCAAATGTTTTTAGTTTTTTCTAAGTTTTCAAATGTTTTTGTATTTTTTCTAAGTTTTTTGAATGTTTAGGGATTTATGATATTTGAATGTTTAAGACTTTTTTGATATTTAAATATTTAGGGATTTTCCAAGTTTTATGACCAAAAACCTAACCTAAAAGACCTATCCTAGGGGCCTTGGGGGCTGATCAAAGATTAGCCTTGCCTATGTTATACACATAGAGACCACATAGTTTGACTGATTGGAATTATTTACGTTGTGATAGAACCCTCAAAATTCTTGACATTTTGAAACTTTTTGTGCTTGATATTAACATGTCACATGTTCGCCATTGGTAAGGTTCAAGGTTTTTCTTTGCTAGTCTTGTCTTCAATTGATCCATGTTTGACCCTTGAAAGTTCTAATTTTATGTTGACCCATTTTCCTAGTTGTCGGTGATGTAAGTTGTCTTTTGAGCTATGGTTATACATTCCTTACCGACCCCTCTGCTATGGTCATTTGGTTGTTTAAAGGTTGCAAGCCGTCGTAATTCTTCCTAAATTTGGTTTTAATATTTTATCATTATGACTTACGTTTAAGTCATCGATTCCTAAGGGTAAATTGTCGTCGGCCTAGTCAAGGTCCTCTTTTATGAATAACTTTGTTGCACGTGTAGGTTGAGACACTGCCAGATCATGGGATTTAATCTGGACCATTCCCTACTGGCTTGCCTATCTTAAGTGATGACAGTATAATGGTTGCGAGGTCAGCAAAATTTTGCCACATGTATGTGGGCCCAACCGTTGTGTTCCATCCCAACGCTTGGAGTTTTGAGATTAATGGCGCTGATTGAATGAGGAAAGATAATTTCCACCATTCCTCGCTAGCTCTTGGAGGTAAGATGTAGGCTCTTTAAAAGTAGTGAGACCCATGAGAAGCTGCCAAGTGCACTCTACGACTACTGGCGGGTGGAGCCCATAGGTACACAAGGAAAATTTAGTCGACATGTTTCTATTGACCATTCATTTGAGCTGGAGCAACAATATAAATTCAAATGTTATTGACTCAATCTGAGTTGTTCGAGATGTCCAACTCAGCCGTAGATCGACGAAACACATTCAAAGTTGCAAAGTACACCCATTGTAATTATTTTTCTTTGCATGAGTGGGCAGTAATGGCAGAGGTGACCCATAAACTTATTCATTTCCCTTCAAAAATTTTGTATACAACTAGTTCTTATTTAGGATTTGAGGACATGTCTGAAGCAATATGAAGAATTAAGAGAAGTGATTCATAGGAGTCATCTTGACTGGCATTAGGGTTTATTGCAGCTAAAAGAAGTAAGTACGACAAACACAATTTTATTCTTTTTAGTTTTCTGAATTAGGGATTTCTTTCAATTTTCTTTTAGACAAGTGTGTTTTATCGTTTTGCTTTCATTACTTTGAATTAGGGTTAATTCTATCTTTTAAAGGTTGTAGCCCTATAAATTGTCTAGAATTAGCACTCGCTCTAGGTCATAGGCTACAATTCAGAGGTTAATATGTTGAAAATCCTTCATTAGAACCCCATTATACATAAACCCATGGCTCCCAAAGTACAAGGCACCTCCTCTTCAACCAATTCTAGAACCCTTTCTCAGGATGTAATTGATTTTCTACCCTCGTCTACGAACAAAAAACTAGAGGGAAAGGTATTATTTCATGGCCCTATTATGAGGGAAGGAGTGATGGATAAGGCTTTCTTCATAAAGGATTCTGAAGTACCTTACACCGGGTGGTAGTTGTTTTAGCATTGGTTTGGGAATAGGAACCTCAAAGCTCCTCTTAGTAATCCTTGGAGGTTGGATATAGGGAAGCTGATTGTTACTAATGTGTATATGGATATAGATCTCTCGAAGGATATCGCCTCAAAGTATGACCCTATTTCTTGGGTGGTCAGAGCATTTGATGGGGTAGTTATGGTATAGATAACTAGAGAGGAAATTGAAGAAGTATTTTACTTGCGTGAATGGATTCAAGATATGGTCCCTCTAGATATGGATAATATTAGAAATGAGCACAATAATACCAAGGTGTTCATCAGAACAAGGATGTTTCCTCTGCATATTGCAGTAACTGGTATTGGGAAGCACAAAAGGAAAATTAAGATTTATGACAAGGAACTCAAACCTTTTCCAATGATCTATTTCTCTAGCTATTTCAGAAAGATTGTGTACTCTTTGTACCAAATCATTGGTACCAACCTAGCTGACACATTGCAGAAGGAGTACAACTATTTGGCCACACATTTGTAGCACCCACCATATAGCATTGTCTATGACTATGGTACTTATCTAGAAAAAAACATCCACAAGGGCTTAGTTGAGCTGAAAGAAGGAAAAGTTATGGTGGTTCTCACTGTTAATGCACATGTTTTTGCATAAAGGAAAAAAGGGCTTTTGAGAAGGATATCACTTTGGAAAGGAAAAGGGAAGGTGTTGACCTACCTATCCAATGCTGGACCCAAATTCTAGATAGAGATGATAAGAAGTATAATTTTGTAATGTTTCAAAATGCTTTCAGATCTAGAATGAGGTCTCTAATATATGAACCACCTAGAATTCCTAGAGAAATTCATGAGTTCTTGAGACCCAAGGATATGAGGCCAAACTTGAATTTGAGTCATAACTGGGGAGATTTGATTTTATATCTTGACAAGACCATCTTCAGAGTGTATGGTAATGGTCTAGACCCATATTTCTTGCCAAGAGATGTACCTTTGAGAATAGGATTCCTAGAAATCATGAGGCAATTAGGAGCTTCACAGGTGGCACACTTACCTGAATCAACAAGGAAGGGGTCATTCTTTCCAGAATGGACAATGTTTGTAGATTACATTTTAACAAAATGGGCATGGAATAAAATAGTACATCTACTGGCTCCTTATAAATTGATGGTTATGCACCTGAGGAACATGATCCTAAAGGCCTCATCAATAAACTCAAAGTAGATAAGAAAATGGGTAATTTTGTGCATGTTTTTTATTACCCTGAGGATGTCATTAAGAATGTTTTTAGCTTTGAAGAACAAGATGAAAGGAAAGCTAAATACCTTGCTTATAGGAAGATGGTAGAAGTAAAATGAAAAAACAATCCCCAATATGATCCTCTTCCAATTATACCTGGTGAATTTAACAAAGTTATGCATGTTATGGACAATTTTGAGAATGTTTTTGGTATGTTGAAGGAACAGGGGGAAGTCATAGATAAAGGAAAAGAAATGGTGGTTGAAGAAGATGTTGAATTGACATTGGAAGAAAGACCTACATATCATCCACCCAAGCAATTGAGAATTTACTCTAGAAGGAAATCAACAAAGGAATAAAGAAGCTTGACAACCCCTATCACTTTTGAAGGGCCAAAAGTAGATCCTCCTGAGAGTGTAGCACCACCCCCTCTTACATAGGCTCATTTTCCTATAATTGATGTTGACTCACCCCCTAAAAGTCTTGTTCCTCTTGAGAAACCACCTCTAAAGAAGCAAAAAATTGAGACAAGAGGAGTGGTTGAATACTCTGACACAGATGAAGATGATATCTACATCACTCCTGAGGAAATACAAATAGGAATTCCTCCTCATGAAGGGGAAATTGCCTCAAGTTTAGGTTAGAGTAGTCTCAGATTGGGCAAGCTTGACATCAGTAGAGTAAACACTATAGATGATCTGAGAGTAGAAGCCTGCAAGGAGTTTATGGAAGATGACTCCTTCATTGAAACCTCTGCATTCTAGGATTTCTAGTGGAAATGCAAAGCTGCAGAATATGCAGAGAAGGTGGCTACTGAAAGGAGCTTACATGTTGAATTTACTGAAAATGTCATTCAGGAAAATGTAAGAAGCATTATGAAGAATGTGTTCCAAAAAATTAATTCCTAGGAGGGTAGAGAGCTTGTAAAAAAGTGTGATGTACTACTGCTGCTAGAATGGAGTATTTCTGACGCTATTGTCTTAGATGCTATAAGAAGGGCTAAAAGGCCTCTAGTGCAAACATAAGAAGAGGTAGAAATGAAGCTTTGAGGTTCAACATTCAGTGAGGATTGGGATGCATTGGCAATATGGTCGCTATCTAGGGGATATAGGAAACCAAATTTGGTAGAACCATCATATTTTAGTGGACAACTACTTGTGAAGAGAATTGCTGACACCCCAACTTTGGAGATAGCAGACATGGATGTCAATATTGCTAGGTTTACTCAAGCAATTGTGGAAAGTCTCACCCTACAAAGAGATAACCTCAAAACTAAATATAGAGAAATCTTCAATGAGTATGCTAATAGTCAACAGAAGGTGGTTGTATTAGAGACTAAATTGGCATTTTATAAACAAAGGGGAGAAGTGCAAAGAGAAAAGGGTCAGCCCAACTCAAGCCACCCATTTCCAACGTCTCCAATTGTATCCTTCTAACATTGACCTCTTGATCAAGCCTTAGCAATGGTACCATACAGTTTGGGATAGGAATCACTTTCAGTGGAAGAATCAAGTAGACCAGGCTCTAGCTCATCCAAAAAAGAGCAACTACTTCTGCAAGTTGAAACATAAAAGTTGTTAGAGAAAGCTCAGGACACATTGTATGAAAATGTATCAAAAGATGTCCACAATACCTTGAAGCATCTTAATGAGAAGATTCAAGCTAGATTTAATAGTGTGCATGACAACAATGCCCAGATGGTGTGAGCAATGAGATTGTCCCAAAGAGATAAAGAGTTGGCCATGCCAATCTTGAATAAGTGGGTCCCAAGAGCTGAGAGATTAAAGTTAATTTTAGTGGGAGCTGGCTAGCATGAAGATAAGTACCCTCATGTGCTTCCAATTTATGAGTTTGTATGTGAGTTAAGTGAGAAAACATTTTAGGGGTACATAGCCCCACTCAAGTAGAAGATAAGAGAATTGATAGCTCAATATGATATGACTAACTTGTCACCACTACTAAACATTGAAATCACTAATTATGAATTGAAACCATTGCAGGTGTGGAAAAGAGAATCGAATGAGGTTATTGATTCCCAAGTGAATAAAATTTGCAAAGAAGTTGATATTAATGTCTTTAATGACACTTTGGAGAGGTTAACATTTCTTGTTATTTTTCTAGAGGATTTTGACAGAGAATCCAATGTAGTAGTAACCAAGTACTCCCCATATAGGAAGACCTTGGATACAGTTATTGACTTCAATTGGCCATCTGATGAGGAATATGAAGAGTGGGGAAGGGTATATGTTGGAAAGTTTGGTTTGTGAATAGGGATGTGAAACATATACTGGGTCAAGTATTGTACAGGTCTTGCCTTAGAAGTTACAATGTATAAAACATATATTTCATAGGAATATATCAGTTGTTGATGATGTGGAATACTGACTAAGATGCTAGCTCACCTTTTGGTCCACATCATTTTGTCATCTTGTTCAATGAAATGGACATCACGCTATGAAGAAGTTTATCCTTTTTGACATGGTATTTTTGGAAGGAAAAGTTGCTCCTTATAATGAATGTAAATGATCTTTGTCTCATATGAATTCCCTTCATTTCAATGAATGTAAATATAACTGAATTAGGGAATATGTCTTTTAGCGGTCCAATTAGAATGTGACATGTGTACACTTGACCTAAAGCTTGTTTTTGCTCCCTAATTCTATAAAATGGAATTTAGGGCCATTTGTGTGAGATCTTTTGTTGAATTCTGGAGATGAACCATGAAAATTAAAAGTACAGAGTGAACATGTTGAGTCCTTATCTAATGATTTAAGTCTAGGTAGAAAATTTTGTGAAATGTATGGTTTCTAAATATTTCTGAAGGATAATGGATATTTTCCAAGTCTATAGTCTCTCCATTTTGGTTTTGTATTCAAATTATTAATGAAAATCTTGATCATAGATCATTTCATTAACTGTCATTGTTTATGCTTTGGTATGTGCTTTGGTTTTAGCTACCATTCATGGAATCAGTTAAAATGCTTGAATCCAATCATGAATTCATGTGTAGGGTTGTTGGATCTGATAAGTAGGATGTAGATTTTGGTTATAGATTTGTGAATTGAAAAGTAATATCGCTTAGATCATGAGTGTTCATAATTAAATAAACCTTATATTTCAATTTGCTTAGACTCCTAGCCCATATATAATGGAATTGATCCTAACTCATTTAAGTCTTTCTCATGGCTCTAGTAACTCGACTTGAGAACAATATTTTAGGTAATCATTGATCTATCTTAAATTTGTTGTGTTTTGTGTTGTTTTATATTCTCGACTTAAGTTGCAAGGTTCATTCAAGGAATTGCTAACTTCTTGGAGAATTTTAGCTTATTAGATATGGGTGAGAATATATCTTCTTAAACATACAGTGTGCATTGGAATTGTCTGAAATAATAGCATGATACACATTGTGGGATCACCCTCTTGGGTTTTGCAAAGCCCGAAGTGCAGTAGATAAATCCATTAGTGCAATATCTCATTAGTTGGCCACTTGTTTAGCAAATATTCGAGAATTGAGCCTAGCAAACTCATAGGTACCTGTTGAGACCTGATTGGTTCATTGTAAAAGACAACCAACACATTGAGATATGAATAGTTTACAAAATGTCAGTTTATTATGAAAAATTCCTAAAGGATTGACCTAAGGTGTCTCATGGGCACATCAATGAAGGCCTTACCTACATTCAAGCTCAGAGACCTACAATTCAATAAGGTTCTATTTTTTGATTTTTGATGTTTGACCCTTTTAGGGATATTGATGTGTTTTGTATGTTTTGGATTTTGACTTTGCAATTTTTGAATATTTTTGGATTTTAGCTATACATGATTTTGCAAATGTTTTTGGATTTTTAGCTATACAAGATTAGGATGTTTTTAGATTTTTTGATGAACATTTTATGAGTGTTTTTGGTATTTTTTATTGTGATTTCCAATAACCTTACAATATACAAGAACCCAATATGATTCATAATGAATTTCCCCCAACATGGTGCAATGAACTACCTCAATATAGGAAAGACAAACTAACCTTAGGAATATGCCAAGTAGTACTAAAGGGAGTAAGACACTTCACAATATCAAGCTATGATATGGAAGTAGATGGGTTATGGAATAAATAGGATGAATCATGCGATGGATCGATGAGATGCAAAGAATGATAGGATATAGAGCCAAATAATAGGAGGTGCCTTATTTATGTCAGGCACCTATTTGCTAGGTTTTCACCAAGGTACTTTCTCAAAGCACCACCGAAGTAGTTTTCACAAGAGGACGATTTTTTTTCTTTACTTTTTCAATCATTTTTCTTATTTTTGGGTATGTGCAAGAACATCATGGAAAAAATAGGTCCTTAAGTGGTGAAAAATTCAAAAAAATCAGAGTTAGGCAACTTGACGTAAAAAAATTAAATAAGTTATCTATATTATTTCAAAAATATGTAAGAATAGAATCTGTAGCAAATTGAATGTAGTTTCAAAACTACTAGGTTTATTTAAAAAATGTATATATATGGTGAAAATTTGAGATTTCAATGTAGTAGTACTTAAATTTAGGGAAAAAAAGTAGGTGTTTATTAGGCCACCCTAACCACAATAAAATGATAATATTTTTTATTATATTTTAGATATAAGTAGAGGACTCATATCGATGTGATGCATATTTTTTTGTAATTTTTCCAAGTAAATAATTAATTATGAATTTCTTATTACAACTTTTAAAATATAAAAATCATGTTTTGGTCATATAACTTGGTCAAAACTTTGTGAAATTCAATTTTTCTTTTTTTAATTCTATACTATGCGAAGCATAGAATGTGATACATGTTTTAGATTCAAAATATTGATATTGTTTCAAAGCTATATATGTTTTTCAATCAACCTATCAATTAGAACTTTAGTCTTAATTCAAACAGAAAATGAATAATAATTATTTATTAAATTCAAAGTAAACCATAATTTATATTGGTGGAAAGTTGAGAATCTCCTTTAAAAACCTTTTTCGTTTCATCAATTTTGAGTAAAAAGAAGTTGTCAGCACATACCCTACACATACCCATCATATCGCCACTTTTTGGACCATCATGATCCTATACATACCCTTTTTGGATTTTTATCATTTTTTATTTTTTTCGTATTTTTTAGATTTACACCCTTCAAGCCTAGGCATAATTTTTTTTAAGATGCAGACTATTGGTTAGTTCCTACAAGGGTTCACCTTTAGGTGTTGACAATTGATATGCTCCTAATCCATAGCTTGTTGTGATGATAAAGGGACCTAACTAGTTATGCTCAAACTTTCCTTTATTGTCCTAATAAGGAAGATTCTTCTAATTCTGCTTTAGGATGAGATCCCCTACTTGGAAATACTACCATTTGATCTTCTTGTTATAGCTCTATTTTAGTTGGTTTTGATATACATGCAAGTGATTAAGGGCATCAAGATGACACTCATCAAAGAATTCTAACTCATTCAACCAAGATACTCTATACTCTTCATCAACAATTAGATTCTATAATGAGACTTGCAGTGAGGGAAGCTCAACCTCAATAAGCAAGATGACTTCTAATCCATAGACCAAGGAGAACATATTTTCACTTGCAGACATGCAGATACTAGTTCAATAGGACCAAAGGGTGGGATTTAACTATAGATGCCAATCACAATGAGCTTCATTGATTGTTTTCTTTAGGATTTTTAGAATGGTCTTATTTGTAGCCTCATGTTGACTATTGCCTTGAGGGTAATATAGGGTAGAGAATTAGTGTTGGATGTTGAATATTTGAAATATCTCTTTCACATCTTGATTCTTGAAGGGTGTTCCATTGTCAAAGATGAGGATTTGCTAAACACCAAAATGATAGATGAGATAATTCAAGATAAACTTAGCAATTTGTTTCCCCATTATGTAGGTCATTAGAATGGCTTCCACCCACTTGCTAAAGTACTCAGTGGCTATTATGATAAACTTGTGGTTGTTGGATGAGGTTGGAGTAATTTTTCCTATGAGGTCAAGCTCCCATTGTGAGAAAGGCCAAGGTGTGATCATTGGTTGCAACTCCTAAGCTAAAGCATGAATCATATCTCCATGTTGTTCACACTGGACACACTTTTGCACATACTGATGAGATTCTCTTTCCATGGTTGGCTAATAGTACCTCTTCCTCAATAGCTTCTTAGCTAAAGTAACACCACTAGAATGGGAACCACATATTCCATCATGTACTTCTATTAAGGCGGTCAAGGATTCCTCTTGGTTAAGACATCGTAGAAATGTCCCCTCGATGATTTGGCGGTATAAGGTATCACCTAGGATCATGAATCGAGATGCCTTTTTAACAAAGGTCTTATTAAGGTTGGAGGTGATACTAGATAGGAGGGTTATTTTGCTTAGGTAGGTGAATATATCATGATACCATGGGGATCCAAGACCAATGATGACACATGTGAATTCAGATTCAAGGATTTTTAAAGTCAGTATGAGAAGTTGTTCTACTAATTGAATTCACATTGGAGGATGTTGTGCGACATGTCTAATAATGAACTAATTTTTTCCATGGAATTTGTTGCTTGATTCATGTGAGGAATTTGCTCAAAATTTATATCAATGAAAAGGTCCTTGAGATTATCTACCATCTTCTTATAAGGAGTAAGTTTATCATCCTTAGTTTGGTAGTAATCATTGACTTGGTTGATAACCAACTATGAGTCTCCATAGACTTTCAACTCTTGTATTTTCCATTGAATTGCCATCCTTAGACTTATTATTAGAGCTTCATACTTAGCAATGTTGTTAGTACATGGAAAAAATAAGCTATATGAATTTAGAATATAATCACCTTGAGGTGTGATAATAAGAATGCCCACTCCTGATCCATGTTGGGTGAACGATCCATCAAAGTAGATTTTCCATGATCTGTTGCATTGACAAGGAACACTGTTTCATTAAGGAATTTAGATATTAATGGATTTTTCCCATAGATAGGTGATTTTTCCAGTTGGTCTACAATCACTTTCCCTTTGATTTCCTTGCACTCTATGTACTCTATGTCAAACTCAGTCGAGATCATCACCCATTTTTCCATTTTCCTAGTGAGAGTTGCTTTGGATAACAATTATTTTAATGGGTCGATCTTTGCAATAACCTTGATTTGATGTGATATGTAGTTTTTGAACTTTTGTGAAGCAAAAAATACTACTGAGAATGCTTTCTCAATAAATGAATAGTTCATTTCATCGCCTACCAAGGTCCTACTGATGTAAATGGAACTTTCCTTTCTGTTTTCATCATGTTGTGCTAGAAGAGCACCTAGTGCTACTGATGTTGCTGAGATATATAGGATTAATGGTTTGTTCGGTATTGGTGGCATGAGAACTAGAGGTGTCAATAGGTAGTCCTTGATCTACCAGAAGGATTTATGACACTTCTCATTCCACTTTTAATTTCTTCCTTTATGGAGAAGGTGCAAAAAATGGTGGATTTTATTTGATAACTATGCTATGAACCTTTTGATGGACTGTAATCTTCCTTGTAACCCTCTCATCTATTTCAATGTTTGTGGGGGTTCCATGTCAAGGATGGATTTTACTTATACTAGATCAATGTCTATCCCTCTTTGTGAGACAATATAGCTAAGAAGCTTCTCTGATGTAACCCTAAAGAAACACTTTTTCAGATTTAGTCGTACCTTGTTCTCTTCAAGTCTATCAAAGATGGGTCTTAAGACTGCTATGTGCTCACTCGTTTTCTTTGATTTTTCCAAAATATCATCCACATAGTCTTCAACTATTTTTTGGATCATGTCATGAAAGATGAGTGTCATTTCTCTTTGATAGGTTGCTCCTATGTTCTTCAACCCAAATGGCATCACGTTCCAACAATATGTTTCTCCATGGGCAAGTGAATGCAAGTTTATGTTGATCCTCCTTAGTGATCATGATTTTATTGTAGCATAAAAATCCATCCATGAGTGATAGCATTTCATGCCCTACTGTTAAACCCACGATGAGGTCAATGTTAGGAAGAGGGAAATCATCCTTTGGGCATGCCTTGTTTAAGTCTCTGAAATCTATGAATATTCTTATGCCCCTAGTGGGTTTGGAGACTGGTACCAGGTTTAAAACCAACTCAAGATAAACTATCAGTTGGATAAATCCAAGTTCAAGAGGCTTTTGTAACTCAAGTTTCACCAAGAGTTCTAACTAAGGGTGCATCTTCCTTAATTTTTGATTCACTAGCTTGGATTTAGGATATACTGCTAAGTGATGCACAACCACTTCTAGATCGATCCCTAGCCTATCTATGTATGAACATGCAAAGTTGGTTCTTTGATCTTTCCAGAATGCTGCTAGGTTCTTTTGTTCTTCATCCAATAGGGATTTAGCATAGAAAGTGTGTTGGTGTGAATAATTGTCTTGTACCTAGATAATTCACTCACTAGGTAAATTAGGGGACATATTCACATGCTTAAGTTTACTTAGGATATAAGATTCTTTCTAGAAGTCTTAGTTGGATTTTCTAGAACTTATCTTATCTAGCTATATTGCTTGATTCCTAGGTAGTTAGTTGTCTCATGCATAGGATTAAGACACTTGTCATGATCTTGTCTAATCCTATCTCTCAACCTTTCCTTTATAAGCAAGGCATCTCATGTACATTTGTGTATCAATCAATTCAATCATATTCAACCATTAATCAATCTTGCATGTGAAGTAAGCTTTCTTGACATTCTCTCTCTTGTGGAAGTGGTTTTGGTCGCAACTATTCCTGGGGGTGTTGGGGAGTCACCATTTACTCCCACATGGTATTAGAGCTCTCCAGGTGTTGCAGATTCATTCCCAGATCTGAGGGTTATATGTTGGATTGAGTATTTTTGTTGGGTGTAGATTGGGGTTTCAATAGCCTCACAGTTGAGATTAGAAGGTTTCACAGACAAATTTTGACTGTAAATTCATCAATTTTGGGTAAATTTGTTTTTGAAGCAATTTTTTTTTGTCGGGATAGCTTCCTAAATGGTACATTTTTCCTATTTTTGCAAAAAAAATATTTTCAAATATTTTCTATGGTATTTTATTGATAATTTTGGGACAAAATTATATTGTATTTAGGGCAAAAATTCTTTATATGGTTCGGGAATATCCTAGGTGAATATACTCTGCGTCATCTGCAGTACTCTTGCAGTTTCGTCGACATCTTTGAAAAGATTCTCCCTACAACATATCTACACACCTGTACCTTAGTCGGCGTACTTTGTTGTAGTCAGCATTTATGGACTGACCATATACATCAGCTGGTCATCCATTAAGCTAACGGTTATTTTGTGGTTGGGCACATTTCAATTTTGCAGATCGTCATAGTCTTCTTCCCATCGACGGTTTAATCATTGTAAAATCCGACAGGAGGAGAGAAGAATTTGGCGTAGTCTTTTGTATTGGCTGGCATCCAAAACCTATCAATTCTAATGGTGTACTCCCACTAGTTTTCGCCAACAATCTTGTCGGCATCATTACTCTTTCAAAGGGTACCATAGGTCAAATCCATTGTTAACGGTACTAGTCGGCGTACCGCTATTTAGGTGCATTTACTTGACAAAGTCTTTTCGTTAGATCTGGTCATCGGTGGTACCATTATCTGCCATCGGTGTACCGAGCCTTAAATCTTCGGCGCCCATCGTCCTTGGCTAGTATGACCTTCATCTTGGTGGGTATGATTTCCATTTAATATCATAGGTTTATTGGGGTCTGGCTTACAATTGTCGGCTTATAACGTTTGTTTTTTAATATTAAAGTCTTTCATAGCTGACTTTGTATTTGGTTGTTCTCATTTCATTGTTTCCAAATATTATTATGTTGATTGTGTGTATGTAATGCCAATGGTTTGTGTCAATATGGCGGGGTTTTTATTTTTCCTCCAACGGTGCCATCGGTCATATGAGTGACCCCAAATTAAGCCCGGGTGCTAAAAATTTGCACTGATTTAGTCTTTTGGTGACTGGTTTTTTTCCCCCATAGTGCCTTTTATAGGCCTTTTTTTCATTTTATCATAAATTTTACATACGAAGGTCATTTATCAGAAACAAGATATCGTCGGAAAGCTGGAAGTGTCAACTTTTCATTGGTGTAGATATTTTGTAGGGATTTTGTAGTTTTGTGCCATATTTTCCAGGTTGAAGATAAATCTAAATTTTTGGCTTTCGGAATTCATATCTTTGTAAATGGGTTACTTAATTACTTTGGAGAAAGGGAAATATAGGCAATGGAGTAATTTAATACTCACTCATCTTGGTGAGAGGAATCTATTGTCCTATTTGTTTAATAAAGTTCCTTGTCCTAGCACAACTGATGAGTATTGCATTTGGAAAGGCTTTAGGGCTGGTGTCTTTAGAGTTATTTTTGAAAATGTAAATGATGACTTCTTGGAGACACTTATTCACTTTGAATGTCCTCATGCTCTTTGGACTCACATTAGAGAGGTATATGAAGACCATGATTCTTCTCCATCTCTTAAATATCCTCTTTCCAACTCAAATGTGCTTTTGCATTCTTCAGAGTTGATAACCCATGCTTGTGATCCTTTGGAGGAGATTGCAGATGCTTCAGAGGTTCTTGATTCTTCATCTTCTATTGACGAGTCATTAAGTACTACCACTGATTCATTGGAGGTATCTAATAGTCTTCCTGATTGGGATTCCTATTTGAAAGACATTGCTTCTTTGTTTGTGGAGTCTCACATTTCAGATTTGGAGGATCAATTTGAGGGTCTATCTCTCCTATTTGATGATAGTCATGGATCCACTATTGTGACTTCATCTATGTCTTTGGAGCTTGTTCAAGATTAGTTTGTACTTGTTCCTGGTTTTTCATAGTTTGTTGTGATTGGGCATGTACTTGATTGGATTGTGGCATCATCATCATCCAAGAACTTGGCAACACATGAGCAGATTTCAAAGACACAATCTTCATACATATGGATTCCTCTTTCTACTTCATATCTAGAATGGGAAGCATTCCTACATTTGTACTTGGCGTATCTTCTTCCTAAGGGGAGAAACATTGTTTGTAGGCATTGAATTATGTTTTGTCTGTAGACATTAACCATATTTGTAGGAGATCATACATTATGGGGGTGATATCTTATATCTCTACTTCCCTCTTATGGGGGGGGTAAATGATTGTATATACATGATGCATGTTGTCCTTGGGGGGTATCATTGAGTCCTCCATACATCATGTTTATTTTTTTTGTTTTCTCTCTTTTGAAGAGGAGTTTTGTCCCACTAGGTTTTCTCCTTTTCTCTGCTTGTGAGAGATTGTTTGTATTTGCATTGTAAATGGGTACCTAACATGGCCTAGTAGTTAGGACCCATCCTCATAGTCTTTGCATAGATTGCATAATAACCTTCTCCCTAAGTTGAACTTAAGGGGGGGTGTTGGTGTAAATAATTGTCTTGTACCTAGATAATTCACTCACTAGGTAAATTAGGGGACATATTCACATGCTTAAGTTTACTTAGGATATAAGATTCTTTCTAGAAGTCTTAGTTGGATTTTCTAGAACTTATCTTATCTAGCTATATTGCTTGATTACTAGGTAGTTAGTTGTCTCATGTCATAGGATTAAGACCCCTGTCATGATCTTGTCTAATCCTATCTCTCAACCTTTCCTTTATAAGCAAGGCATCTCATGTACATTTGTGTATCAATCAATTCAATCATAGTCAACCATTAATCAATCTTGCATTGTGAAGCAAGATTTCTTGCCATTCTCTCTCTTGTAGAAGAGGTTTTGGTCGTAACTATTCCTGGGGGTGTTGGGGAGTCACCATTTACTCCCAAAAATTGATCTTGGGTGCTTCTTTTATTCCCACATTGACTGGAGTGGCCTTTTCTGCTAGAACTACTGACTTCTCTTGATGCATCATACTAAGGGGGAGATTGAATCCTTCATCCTTGGATGCCTTAGAGAGGTTTTCACCTTTGGATACATCCTTTCTTTTTACTATTTTAGGATCAGAAAGTTCCATAGTGTGGTTTTCACTTAGATACCTGCATGTTAGTTGCATGCCATCAATTTTGTGACTGAAGGATTCAATCGTCTCCTTGTAGAATGCCCCTATGTCTAGATCTATGTCAAAACCTACTTTGTGATTTGCCCATGGTAAGTTGTCACAGAGTCTCATGAATTCTAAGATCACTTCATCATTTTCAAATAAATTTGGAATCGGTGTTCCTCGATCTAAGTCAATGAGTTGAGGGTACACTAGGCTTATTTTAGTCGGTTGCTCACTTGGGGTGAAGGATGTTGTGGATATCATGAAGAGGGTGTTATTCTCAAATATGTTGGCAATATCAAGGCGGAAGTCATCTAGGGTCGTATCATGGGATGTTGGTAACCAAAAAGAAGCCTCAACTTGTGAAGTGGAAGTACCTTTTCCAATAAGGGTAACCTTGCTAGTAGTACATCCAAAGTCAAGATTCTTTTGATGTTTCTTAGGAATGATAGGTTCTAGAAAACTATTTTCATTTTCCACTAGTTTCCCATTATTATTGTATCCACAACTCTTGATTAGTTGCAAGCCTTTGTTGTCATCTTCAATGGGAAGAACATGGAAAATTCATTCATCCTCATAGAGGAGTTTAGAAACATCTTCCTTGTTGATATCTTTTTTGTTCAAATCCCCCCACTTGATGAAGGTAGTAGCTTCCATTTTTATTGATTCGGCCTCTTTGTTACTAGATGTGGGTTTCCCATGATATTTGGAAGAAAGAGGTAGCTCCCCCAACACAAAAGTTTCCATTAGTTTATAGTTTCCACAACCATCATCCTAGATCACTTATTTGATATCGAGAATGTTCTGCATAATGGGTTTTTTTGTTTCTGAGGTAGATGCAAGGGATGATGGGTCAATAAATGAGGAGGATGGTGTATGCACTTCATAATTTTTAGGGATCTTGGGTATCTTGTATAAATTGGCCTCAAGGTTCTTACAGTAGTAAATAGGCTTAGGATCTCCATGGATAGTAACTTCTCTTCCCTCAAAAGGAAACTTTACACATTGATTATAGGTTGAAGCTACAAATTTTAGGGCAGGGATCCATGGTTAACCAAGCAAGATTTTGTATGGGAGATCAAGGTCTAACACTTGGCATGTAGTCTTGAAAATGATGGGTCCCACTTGGATGGGTAGGGAAATGATTCCTTGTGATACTTGCTCTTGATCATCATATGCTCTAATGGTGGTAGTCTTTGCTTTCTCAATAGTATCCTCAGAATAGCCCAAGTTCTTGATCAACTGAAGGGTATAAATGTTTAGACCAGCTCCTCCATCTAATAAGACTCTTTTAACCTTGTTCTTATGAACGGTGACCTCAAGGTGTAAGGCATGATTATGAGATGGCTACGATGGTAGGTCTTGTTTCGAGAAGGTGAGAAGATGATTGGTGAAATGCCCTACCATAGCTTGAAATTTTTCTATATCAATATCCTCGAGGATGGATGATGAAAATAAAGCCTCCTCTAAGATTTCCCTATGTGTAGGTGATAGCCTCAATAGGTCTAATATAGAAATTTGCACAGGGGTTTTCTTAAGTTGATCTAGGAGATTGTAATTGGTAGGATTTGATGTTGGAAAAGTAGGTGGTTCCCTATATTGAGATGGGAATACATGGATGGTGACTTTTCCATGTCATGTGGTGGCTCCACACTCCGCACTAGGTCCTTTGCTAGTGACAATGATGACAACACTATCATAGAAAGTGACTACATTGGGATAGGTATGTTGCATGTTTGTGCAATCCTTAGCTTTTCCAGTGTTGTTCCCTTTGCTATGATTTGGCATAGGGTTCTTATATATCTTAAGATCTTGGTTGCCGACTAGTACTTCAACAGATATGGTGTCACTCTCTATACGATCTTTGATAATATTTTTAAGCCACATGTAGTTCATTGTCTTGTGCCCTTTGATTTTTTGAAAATCACATAGATCTTTTTCGTTGTACCAAGGTGGTTTATCCTATGGTTTTTGGTAGTTTTCAAAGTTGGGAAGAATTATTAGGTTTGAATCTACCAATTTCTTCATGATGGTTTTGATGGGTTTTGACAACTATGTGTACTTGTGTTTCAAATAGTTGTTCTTGTTAGGGGTTCGTCTTTGTTGCATTTCAATGTTATTGATCTAATTATTTTGAGGCGGTGTTGTTTGTTGCACAATTGGTTTAACATTAGCTATCTTACTATTATTGGGCCTAGGAGAACTTAGGACCACCTTAGAATCTACCACACCATCATTTTTTATGTTCTATTTCTTAGCCTAGACACGAGGCTTGTCGTTCGAACTAGTTGATGGGTGTTTGTCTTTGTAAGCTTGAGTATTTCCCTGCAAGATTAGAGCTCTCTCAATGTCAAGGGATCTAGGGAAAATCTCGTCATAAGAGGTAATTCACTGCATCTTCAAGTGGAAGGATAGATCTGGATCTATATTTTCTATGATGATCCCCACTTGTTGTTCATTGGGAATGTGCCACTTGCTCATACTAGCTCTTTGCCTACACCCTACAAGAAATTGGTGAAAGGTTCTCCTTTTTTTTTTGAGAGAGTATACAAGTCTTCTATTCTTACATCCATGTCAAGGTTAAAGGAGAAGTGATCTATGAATTTATCGGTGATTTCTTGAATTTTTTTGATACTAGGAGGTAGTTGAGAAAACCAATCCATGACAAGACCTATTAAACTTCAAGGGAAGAGGAACATTAAATAAGAATCATTGTAGGCCACCTTCATACACATGAAATTAAATTATTTGATATGGTCCACATGAATTCCTCTCCCTTTGTATTTATAATTTTTTTGGATTTCAAAGCCAGGAGGGAATGGTACCATTGCAATGTTTCAATTGAATGGATATGGATATAAGTTCTATGTATGGGGCTTCTTTTTATTTCCCATATGAAGATCTTGTATTTCTTGTGATAACACCTTAAGTTGTGATGCTCGATCATCTTGTGGGTTTGGTGGAGCGACATACGTTGCATATTATGGGATGGAAGATGTGTTGTATGTGAGATTTTGATATGATAAGGTGTTGTATGGTGTGTATGGTGGTGTGAGATCTTGTGAAGGTGATTGTGGTGTTGATGTATATGTTCCTAGCACATTTGGGTTGACTATGTTCTATTGAGGATTATAGTAGGAACTTTTTTGTTGTTGTTGTTGGGCATACTGTTGATCTAGTAAGGCTTGTTGTTTTTGTTGAGAAACTAGGGCTTGTTGTTGTTGCTAGGCCACTAGAGCTTGTTGTTGGGATTA
>VDFB02047230.1:237746096-237808681 GCA_007258455.2 Sequoia sempervirens | reverse complement strand
AGATTTGGAGGATCAATTTGAGGGTCTATCTCTCCTATTTGATGATAGTCATGGATCCACTATTGTGACTTCATCTATGTCTTTGGAGCTTGTTCAAGATTAGTTTGTACTTGTTCCTGGTTTTTCATAGTTTGTTGTGATTGGGCATGTACTTGATTGGATTGTGGCATCATCATCATCCAAGAACTTGGCAACACATGAGCAGATTTCAAAGACACAATCTTCATACATATGGATTCCTCTTTCTACTTCATATCTAGAATGGGAAGCATTCCTACATTTGTACTTGGCGTATCTTCTTCCTAAGGGGAGAAACATTGTTTGTAGGCATTGAATTATGTTTTGTCTGTAGACATTAACCATATTTGTAGGAGATCATACATTATGGGGGTGATATCTTATATCTCTACTTCCCTCTTATGGGGGTTAAGATTAATCTTCGGCTATGATCTTGTCTAATCCTATCTCTCAACCTTTCCTTTATAAGCAAGGCATCTCATGTACATTTGTGTATCAATCAATTCAATCATAGTCAACCATTAATCAATCTTGCATTGTGAAGCAAGATTTCTTGCCATTCTCTCTCTTGTAGAAGAGGTTTTGGTCGTAACTATTCCTGGGGGTGTTGGGGAGTCACCATTTACTCCCAAAAATTGATCTTGGGTGCTTCTTTTATTCCCACATTGACTGGAGTGGCCTTTTCTGCTAGAACTACTGACTTCTCTTGATGCATCATACTAAGGGGGAGATTGAATCCTTCATCCTTGGATGCCTTAGAGAGGTTTTCACCTTTGGATACATCCTTTCTTTTTACTATTTTAGGATCAGAAAGTTCCATAGTGTGGTTTTCACTTAGATACCTGCATGTTAGTTGCATGCCATCAATTTTGTGACTGAAGGATTCAATCGTCTCCTTGTAGAATGCCCCTATGTCTAGATCTATGTCAAAACCTACTTTGTGATTTGCCCATGGTAAGTTGTCACAGAGTCTCATGAATTCTAAGATCACTTCATCATTTTCAAATAAATTTGGAATCGGTGTTCCTCGATCTAAGTCAATGAGTTGAGGGTACACTAGGCTTATTTTAGTCGGTTGCTCACTTGGGGTGAAGGATGTTGTGGATATCATGAAGAGGGTGTTATTCTCAAATATGTTGGCAATATCAAGGCGGAAGTCATCTAGGGTCGTATCATGGGATGTTGGTAACCAAAAAGAAGCCTCAACTTGTGAAGTGGAAGTACCTTTTCCAATAAGGGTAACCTTGCTAGTAGTACATCCAAAGTCAAGATTCTTTTGATGTTTCTTAGGAATGATAGGTTCTAGAAAACTATTTTCATTTTCCACTAGTTTCCCATTATTATTGTATCCACAACTCTTGATTAGTTGCAAGCCTTTGTTGTCATCTTCAATGGGAAGAACATGGAAAATTCATTCATCCTCATAGAGGAGTTTAGAAACATCTTCCTTGTTGATATCTTTTTTGTTCAAATCCCCCCACTTGATGAAGGTAGTAGCTTCCATTTTTATTGATTCGGCCTCTTTGTTACTAGATGTGGGTTTCCCATGATATTTGGAAGAAAGAGGTAGCTCCCCCAACACAAAAGTTTCCATTAGTTTATAGTTTCCACAACCATCATCCTAGATCACTTATTTGATATCGAGAATGTTCTGCATAATGGGTTTTTTTGTTTCTGAGGTAGATGCAAGGGATGATGGGTCAATAAATGAGGAGGATGGTGTATGCACTTCATAATTTTTAGGGATCTTGGGTATCTTGTATAAATTGGCCTCAAGGTTCTTACAGTAGTAAATAGGCTTAGGATCTCCATGGATAGTAACTTCTCTTCCCTCAAAAGGAAACTTTACACATTGATTATAGGTTGAAGCTACAAATTTTAGGGCAGGGATCCATGGTTAACCAAGCAAGATTTTGTATGGGAGATCAAGGTCTAACACTTGGCATGTAGTCTTGAAAATGATGGGTCCCACTTGGATGGGTAGGGAAATGATTCCTTGTGATACTTGCTCTTGATCATCATATGCTCTAATGGTGGTAGTCTTTGCTTTCTCAATAGTATCCTCAGAATAGCCCAAGTTCTTGATCAACTGAAGGGTATAAATGTTTAGACCAGCTCCTCCATCTAATAAGACTCTTTTAACCTTGTTCTTATGAACGGTGACCTCAAGGTGTAAGGCATGATTATGAGATGGCTACGATGGTAGGTCTTGTTTCGAGAAGGTGAGAAGATGATTGGTGAAATGCCCTACCATAGCTTGAAATTTTTCTATATCAATATCCTCGAGGATGGATGATGAAAATAAAGCCTCCTCTAAGATTTCCCTATGTGTAGGTGATAGCCTCAATAGGTCTAATATAGAAATTTGCACAGGGGTTTTCTTAAGTTGATCTAGGAGATTGTAATTGGTAGGATTTGATGTTGGAAAAGTAGGTGGTTCCCTATATTGAGATGGGAATACATGGATGGTGACTTTTCCATGTCATGTGGTGGCTCCACACTCCGCACTAGGTCCTTTGCTAGTGACAATGATGACAACACTATCATAGAAAGTGACTACATTGGGATAGGTATGTTGCATGTTTGTGCAATCCTTAGCTTTTCCAGTGTTGTTCCCTTTGCTATGATTTGGCATAGGGTTCTTATATATCTTAAGATCTTGGTTGCCGACTAGTACTTCAACAGATATGGTGTCACTCTCTATACGATCTTTGATAATATTTTTAAGCCACATGTAGTTCATTGTCTTGTGCCCTTTGATTTTTTGAAAATCACATAGATCTTTTTCGTTGTACCAAGGTGGTTTATCCTATGGTTTTTGGTAGTTTTCAAAGTTGGGAAGAATTATTAGGTTTGAATCTACCAATTTCTTCATGATGGTTTTGATGGGTTTTGACAACTATGTGTACTTGTGTTTCAAATAGTTGTTCTTGTTAGGGGTTCGTCTTTGTTGCATTTCAATGTTATTGATCTAATTATTTTGAGGCGGTGTTGTTTGTTGCACAATTGGTTTAACATTAGCTATCTTACTATTATTGGGCCTAGGAGAACTTAGGACCACCTTAGAATCTACCACACCATCATTTTTTATGTTCTATTTCTTAGCCTAGACACGAGGCTTGTCGTTCGAACTAGTTGATGGGTGTTTGTCTTTGTAAGCTTGAGTATTTCCCTGCAAGATTAGAGCTCTCTCAATGTCAAGGGATCTAGGGAAAATCTCGTCATAAGAGGTAATTCACTGCATCTTCAAGTGGAAGGATAGATCTGGATCTATATTTTCTATGATGATCCCCACTTGTTGTTCATTGGGAATGTGCCACTTGCTCATACTAGCTCTTTGCCTACACCCTACAAGAAATTGGTGAAAGGTTCTCCTTTTTTTTTTGAGAGAGTATACAAGTCTTCTATTCTTACATCCATGTCAAGGTTAAAGGAGAAGTGATCTATGAATTTATCGGTGATTTCTTGAATTTTTTTGATACTAGGAGGTAGTTGAGAAAACCAATCCATGACAAGACCTATTAAACTTCAAGGGAAGAGGAACATTAAATAAGAATCATTGTAGGCCACCTTCATACACATGAAATTAAATTATTTGATATGGTCCACATGAATTCCTCTCCCTTTGTATTTATAATTTTTTTGGATTTCAAAGCCAGGAGGGAATGGTACCATTGCAATGTTTCAATTGAATGGATATGGATATAAGTTCTATGTATGGGGCTTCTTTTTATTTCCCATATGAAGATCTTGTATTTCTTGTGATAACACCTTAAGTTGTGATGCTCGATCATCTTGTGGGTTTGGTGGAGCGACATACGTTGCATATTATGGGATGGAAGATGTGTTGTATGTGAGATTTTGATATGATAAGGTGTTGTATGGTGTGTATGGTGGTGTGAGATCTTGTGAAGGTGATTGTGGTGTTGATGTATATGTTCCTAGCACATTTGGGTTGACTATGTTCTATTGAGGATTATAGTAGGAACTTTTTTGTTGTTGTTGTTGGGCATACTGTTGATCTAGTAAGGCTTGTTGTTTTTGTTGAGAAACTAGGGCTTGTTGTTGTTGCTAGGCCACTAGAGCTTGTTGTTGGGATTATTGTTGTTGCTAGGCTGCTAAGGTAGCTTGATGGGCTTGATGTTGTTATTGTGCTAAGGATGTTTACTATGCTGTTAAGGCTACTTGCTATTGTTTTTGTTGTTGTTGTGTTTGATAGAGCCCCCAAAATGCTTGACATTTTGAGTCTTTTGTGCTTGTTATTCACATGTCAAATGTACCCATCATCAAGGTTTAAGGGTTTTATTTGGTTATTCTTGCCTTGAATTCTTCATCCTTGAGCATTCTAATTTTGCATTGACTAGTTTTCCCGGTCATTAGTCTCTTTAGTCATCTTTTAAGCCATCAACATACATCTATTATCGGCCCCGAAGTCTTAAGGTTGTCGGTCATCTTGATTCATCCTCATGACAGGTTTTAATTTTTGATTTATGACTTAAGTCATTGACTCATGAGGGTGTCTTCCTCGTTGGCCTAGTCTGGACCCCCTTTTATAAATAACTTTGTTTCATGTGTAGGCTGAATAGTTACCAGATCATGGGGCTCCATCTGGGTCATTCCCCACTGGCTCACTCATTTGGAGTGTATACAAGTTAAAAAACTGTGAGGTTAGCGAAATTCTGCCACATGTGATTGGGCCCACCTGCTATGTCACATCTCAACACCTAGAGCCTATTTATCAACGACACCAACAAAGCGATGAAAGATGATCATCATCATTCCCTACTAGCTCATGAAAATGAGATGAAAGCTCTTTAAGAATGGTGGGACCCACGAGAAGCTACCACGTATACTCTGCAGCTACAGGCAAGTGGAGCTCATAGGTAGGCAAGAATGTCTCGTCAACAAACTCCTATTGGCCATTCATTCGAGTTGGAGTGATGAGGAAAATTCAAACAATATTGACTTGATTGGAGTCATTCAAGAGGCCCAACTCAGCTGTAAATCAACGACTCATATTCAAAAATTGCATAGTACGCCCGTTGCAATTCTTTTGCTTCGCGCAAGTAAGCATTAATGGTGGAAGTGACTCAATAGCCTCATTTAGTCTCTATCAAAATTTGTGTGCGGCTGATTCTTGCTCACTTGAGAACTAGGGAGCTGATAAATGAATTGTAGAGATTTTACTAGTTGGTAGTAAGGCTAGACACGATTGAAAGCAGTGTGTACCATAAATGAAAATTCATGCCTTATCAATTTTTTGAGTTAGGGTTTTCTTTTATTTGTTTTAAAATGAATTCTTTGTTTTTCTTTCATTGTTTTAAAATTAGGGTTAATTTGTGTCTTTAGAAAAAAGCCTTGGCCCTATAAATTTCTAGAAGTGGCCCTCATCTTGAGCCATGAATTACAATTAAGAATCAGATAGGTAAAATTCCTCTGTCAAAATTTTTCTTTGTGCACAAAAACTCATGGTTCCCAAAGCATCCGGTGCCTCTTCTTCTTCTGCCCAACCTAGAAATCTATCTCAAGATGTAATCAATTTATTACCCTAGCCTACCAGCAAAAAACCAGAGGGAAGGGTTTTGTTTCGTGGCCAAACTATGAAGGAGGGTTTGATTGATAAGGCATGGTTCATTAAAGATGCCGAAGTACCTTTTATTGGGTGGGAGATGTTTCAACATTGGTTTAGGAATAGAAATCTCAGGTCTCCTTTTAGTAACCCGTGGGATTTGAATATGGGAAGACTTATTGTTACCAATGTGTATATGGATGTGGACCTCTTGAAGGATATCACATCAAAGTATGATCCAATTTCTAGGGTGGTCAGAGCATATGATGGGGTGGTGATGTTAAAAGTGACTTGTGAAGAGATTGAAAAGGTGTTTGAACTATATGAAAGGAATTCAAGTATGCTTCCTTTGAATATGGATACAATATTAATAGAATATAACAACACAAAGGTACTCATTAGGTCAAGGATGTTGCCCTCATACACTGCAATGGTTGGAACTAGAAATCAAAGGAGAAAGGTTAAGATTGGTGATGGGGAGCTTGAACCCTTCCCAATGAGCTATTTTTCTAGTTATTTCAGAAAGACTATGTATTCTTTCTACCAAATTGTAGGTTTTGATCCACCTGGTACACTACAACTAGAGTACAGTTACCTAGCTACACATATGCAACACCCACCATATAGTATGATTTATGACTATGGAACCTACTTGGCTGATTGTAACCATGAGGGCTTAGTTGAACTAAAAGGAGGAAAATAGTGGATGAAACTCTGGTGGTATTCATTGTTGATGCATATGTTTTTGTAAATAGACAAAAGGTCTTTGAGAAGGTAATTACATTAGAAAGGAGGAAAGATAATGTTGATTTACTTGTTAAGTGTTGGACCCATATCTTGGAAAAAGATGATAAGAAGTATAATTTTGTGATGCTTAGAAATTATTTTGCATCCAAGATAAGAAGTGCTTTAGTGTACTGACCACCTAGGATTCCCAAGGAAATCCACGAGTTCTTGAGGCCGAGGGAGTTAAGGCCAGATTTGATTTTGAGTCACAACTGGGGAGATTTTATTTTATATCCTAATAAAACAATTCTCAGGGTATATGGTAGTAGCTTAGGCCCACATGTTCTTCCTTCAATGGTTCCCCTGAGAATAGGTTTTCTTGAAATCATGAGGCAGTTGGGAGCTGCACAAGAAATACATCTACCTGAGTCAGCAAGGAAGGGATCTTTCTTCCCAGAGTGGATTGCATTTGTAGATTATGTTGTGACTAAAGGGAGATTGAAAGGAATAGAAAAATTTCTAGCTCCTTATGAACTACTAACTATGGATCCAAGGAACCATGATCCAGAAGGTTTCATAAGCAGACTTAAAAGTGATAAGAAAATGGGCACTTTTGTGCATACCTTTAATTTCCTAGAGGATGTCATCAAGAATGTTTTCAACACTGATGATCAAGATGAAAGAAAAGACAAGTACTTGGCTTACAGAAAAATGGTGGAATCCCGGAAGAGGAATAATCCTCAATATGATCCCTTTCCAAATATACAAGATGAGTTTCATAGAGCAATGTATGTCATGGATAATTTTGAGAATATTGTTGGTGTTTTGAGAGAGCAACGAGAGGTTCCTGATAAAGGAAAGGAAATGGTGGTTGAGGAAAATTTTGAAATACCACTAGAAGAAAGGCCTACGTATCAACCACCCTAATAGTTGAGGATTTATTCTAGGAGGAAGAAGGTAGCAAGTGAAGAAGGGAAACCAATAGGTCCTATCAGCTCTGAGGAACCAATAGCAGATTCTCACAAGAGTGCAACACCAATCTCTCCTGCATAGGTCCCTTTTCCTATAATTGATCTTGATTCACCTCCTAAAAGTTTTTCCCCTCCCAAACAACCACCTCAAAAGAAGCAAATGATTGAAGTAAAAGGATTGGTTGATTATTTTGATACAGACAAAGATGATATCTTTGTCACCCCTGAAGAAATGTAGATTGGAATGCCTCCTAATGAAAGGGAAATTGCTTCAAGTTTGGGATAGAGCATCCTCAGGTTGGGGAAACATGATATTTGTGGATTAAATACTGTAGATGACTTGAGAGTAGAGGCCAGTATAGATTTTATGTAAGATGATGCTTTTATTGAAACTTTGACATTTCAAGATTTTTGGTGGAAATCCAAAGTTGCAGATTATGCACAAAAAGTGGCTGTTGAGAGGAGTTTGCACCCTGATGCACCTAAAAGTGTCATTGAGGAAAAATTAAGAATATTTATGAAGGATGAATTTAAAAATATTAATGCCCAAGAAGGAAGAGAACTTGTGAATAAAAGTGGTGTATTGTTGTAACCAGATTGGAACATTGTTGATGCAATTGTTTTGGATGTTATAAAAAGGACTGAAAGACCTTTGGTAAAAACAAAGGAAGAGATAAAAATGGCACTTAAAGGTTTAGCTTTTAGTGAGGATTGGGAAGCATTAGAAATATGGTCACTATCTCCAACTTCTCAGAAACCCACCTTGGCAAAACCATCAGAGCTTAGTGGAAAATTGATTGTGAAAAGGGTTGCTGATACTCCAGCCCTAGAACCTACATACATGGTTGTAAATGTTTCTAGGTTCACTCAGTCGACTGTGGAGGGTCTCACTTTGGAAAGAGATAATATTAAAGCTAAATATAGTGATCTCCTAAAGGAATATGATATTATCCAACAAAAGGTGGCTACATTAGAAACTAAACTAGCATTCTTTAAGCAAAGGGCAAAGATGCAAATGGAGCAGGGTCAGCCTAGCTCAAGCCACCCATTATTAGTTTCTCCCATAACATTTATGCAACATTCAGTTTATAGTAAGTCCCTAGCAATAATAGCACATGATCAAGGACAAGGGTCAATTGTAGAGTAGGAAACAAATACACCAAGCTCTAGTTCATCTGACAGAGATCAGTTGCTTCTACAAATTACGATACATAAAAAGTTGCTAGAGAAAGTCCAGGACACCATGTATGAGAACATATCAAAGGTTGTTAGCATTGCTTTAAGACATTTGAATAGAAGGATTCAAGATAGACTCAATAGTGTGCATGACAATTATGCTCTCATGTTATGTGCAATGAAGTTATCCCGAAAGGATAATATGTTGGCCATACCAACCTTCAACAAATGGGTTTCAAGACTTGAAAAGTTGAAGTTGATTTTAGTGGGAGTTGGCTAGCATGAAGATAATTACCCTATTGTAAAACCAATTTATGAGTTTGTGAGTGAATTGAGCCAGCAAAACTTCTAGGGGTATGCAGCTCCACTTGAACATAAGATAATAGAATTGTTATCTTTATACACTAACACTGATTTAGAACCATTGCCAGATATTGAGGTGTCTAATAATGAGGTGAAAGCATTACATATTTGGAAGAAGGAACTAGATGAGGTAATTACTGCCTAGGTTGGAGAAATTTGCAGGGAAGCTAATATTGATGTCTTCAACAACATCATGGAAAGGTTGACATTTCTTATTAGTTTTTTGGAAGATTTTGATAGGGAGTCTAATGCAGTTGGAACCAAATATTCCCCTTACAGGAAGATCATGGAAAAAATTATGGACTTTGAATGGCCATCAGAGGAAGAGTATCAAGAATGGGTGAGTATGTATGTTGGAAAATTTGGTTTAGATTGAAGTGTGAAACATATACTTGGTCAAGTATTGTACAGGTCTGGCCATAGAAGTTACAAGTGTATAAAACATATGTTTCATCGAGGATTTGTGAATTATTGGTGATGTGGAATGCTAAATGAAATGCTGACTCATTTTCAATCCACATCAGTTTATCTTTTTGCTTGATGATATCAAGGTGATGCGGTGAAGATGTTTATTCCTTTTGACATGTGCTTTTGAAGAAAAAGTTAATCCTTTTAGCAAATGTAAATAAACTTTGTCTTTTTTGGTTTCCCTTTGCTTTGATGAATGCAAATATAACTAAATTGGGGAATCTATCTTCTTGCGGTCCAATCCTATAGTGACATGTGTACCCTTGACTTGAATCTTGTTTTGCTCCCTTACTTCATAAAAGGGAATTCATGGCCAAGGCCATTTGTATGGGTCTTTTGTTGAATACTGGAGTTGTATTGTGAGAATTGAGAACACAAAGATAATATGTTTAGTCCTTATCAAATGCTTTGAGTCTAGGTAGCATATTTTGTTAAATATATGGTTTTTGGATATCTCAGAATGATAATGGAGATTTTCCAAGTCTATAGTCTCTCCATTTTGATTGTGTATGTGAATTATTAATGGAAATATTGATCAGAGATCATTTCATTAATTGTCATCATTTCATACTTTGATATGTGTTTTTATTCTAGCTCTTGTTCACAGAAGAAGTTAAAATGCTTGAATCAAATCATGAATTCTTATGCATGATCTAGGGATGTGATAAGAATTATTTATAATTTGGTTACTAATTTGTGAATTACTAAGTGATATTGCATAGATCTTGAATGTTCAGAATTAAATATCCCTTATATTTCAATTTGCTCAAACTCCTAGCCCAAAGATAATGGCACTGATCATAAATCATTTTAATATTTTCATGACCCTAGTTATCCAACCTGAGAACAATCTTTTAAAATAATCACATATCTACTTTTAAATTGTGGTGTTTGTATTGTCTTGGTATTCTCAGCTTAAGGTGTGTCATTTATCCAAGGAATTTCCAACTCCTGGGTGAATTTTGACTTATTAGCCATGAATGAGAATATATCTGCTTAAATATATACAATGTACATGTGAATTGTCTCAAATAATAGTATAATATACATTGTGGGATTACCCTCCTAGGTTTTGCAGAGCCTAAAGTGTAGGAGATAAAGCAATTGATGTCATATCTCTTCAGTTGGCCACTTGTCTAGCAGATACTCGATAATTGAGCTTGGAAAGCTCAAAGGTGCCTATTATGATTTGATTGGTTCATTGTGAAAAAAACCAACAGTGTTGCAAGGGATCTTCTTGTTGTTGTTTCTATTGTTGTGTTGATAGGGTTGCTTCTTGTTGTTGTTGCTATTGTTCTACTACTAGGGCCACTTGTTGTTGCTATTTTTGTGCTACTAGGACTACTTATTGTTGTTGTTGTTGTTGCTGCATGGCTTGTTGATAAGCCTATTGTGCTTGCTGTAAAGCTAATGCATGCACTCACAATGTAGGATCAGTTGGTTGTTGGGACATCTGTGATGTATTTTGGGTGCTGATTTTTTGATTAGGTAGTGGATTGTTGATGAGAACTTGGGGGTTTTATTGGCTTAACATCCCTTGTAAGATGGTGGATTGAGATGGTGGAATGTAAGTTTGAGGTCCCATTTGACTTTGCATGGTGAGAGGGATTGTGGGGAATGATGATGATGATTCCATTAGGTATTGTGATGGTAATGCCACATTGGTTGAAAAGGTTCCCTTGTCTAATGTCTTGGGGATTTCCTTGCACTAGGGATGTAGTCAAGGTATTACTTGGATTGATGGGATTCATGACCAAGGGATTATTTTGATTCAGGTTGATGATGGATGGGATGGATATGTTTTGTTAAACTAATGGTGTAGATGAAACAATTGGGGGATTGTATAGAGATTTCCCCATTTATGTTAAGGGTTGACCTTGTTAGGGTGTTGGCATGCCCTTGTTGGTCGATTTGAGACATTTGGCCTATACTTCCTTGCATGGTGTTGGGCACATTTTTGGTATCCATGGGGATGGATGAAGATGGGTGACCTTGATATTTTGAGGTTGTCATGGATTCATGAAGTGTAAGTGGTTTATTTTGATGTAAGGTGTGTTTAGGAATGTGGGGAGCACCAAAGGTTGGTGTCCAAGTGGTGGTTTAAGGTGGATTGGTATTTAGGGTACCCACAAGCATGTTGCTTTCAAATGGAAGAGTATGGCCAAAGTCCTTAGAAAGAATAGTTGTAATACTAGGAATGGGTGTTTGATTTATCCCTGGCAATGGAGTTGTTAAGCCTTGTTTCAGAGGTTGTGCAACAAAAGATGGAGAAATTTGAGCTACATTTTCTAAGACTTGATGTTCCATCATTTCCTCCCTAGTAAGTTAAAATGGGTTGTTCGTAATGTCTTCTATCTCATATGGTACTGATGGAGATGAGGGTTGTTGTGATGGGGTAACCTAACTTCTTGGATCAAATTCTTGAGGATTTATATTACTTGAGGTAAATGTGACTTTGGTTTTGTCCATGATTCTCTTGTGTTGTGATCTTTTCTTTATCCTAAATTTTGGGTCACCTATGGGAGAGTTGTGTTGATATTTGTAATGTTTGAACTCTCTAGTTGAATCAAATATAGGTAAAAGGGATGCTCTAAGTATTTTTGGAGAAATGATTATAATGGGAGATAAAAAGATGAATGATATGGAGAGTGGCCTTTGTAAACATTTTGGGACAACACTTTTGACTTAAGAGTTTAATTATTTTGATGTTTGGATAAAGGATGTTTATGAACTTGGAAATATTTAGGGTAGACTTGTGACCTTTAAGATAAACTATTCCAAAGATGATAACTTAACCAAATGAATGGAAAAGGATTTATTTCACATACAAAAGTAGCTAAGTTAGTGTTTGGGTTGATAGATATCTAGGTCAAAAAGTTTTGGTGTATTCATAATTTTTACAAAGATAGGTGAAGTGAAGGATGAAGTTTCTAAATGAAGGGGTGGATAAAATTTTTGACCCAATGTTAACCTAGAGTGAACCTTTGTTTGATAAGACCAAGCTAGTGAGAAAAATGTTAGACGGTCTGTAAAGTTTTCAAATCCTAAAGACCCAATGATTTAGAGAAGTTCAAGATCATGAAAAAGACCAATGTTTTGATTTTCAAAAAAGACATACAATTCTAGATTATTCCTTGAAACACGTTTATAAAAGTTCCTTACCAACATGTCCTTATTTTAGTAGAGTGCCAAAAGGTGTCTTTTGAAGGCTTTTGGTCTATGATGCCTAAGTTTTAAGTGACGACATGTAGACCTTCTCTTAGGGATTTTTATTTTGCGTGAGATCATCTAAGACAATCCGAAGATTGTGAAAAAGACAAATATTTGACTTAAATGAGAGGTTCATATTGAGCATGCATGTCTAGATTATTCAACAGGATAAGTCTATAAAACCTCATTACCAACTTGTTCTTGTTGTGATATTCCCTTAGGTTACTTCTTCTAATGTACTTTAAACTATGATGTCTAAGTTTAAAATAGCGACATGTAGACCTTCACTTGGGGATTTTGATTTTGTGTGAGATCATTTAGAGAATCCTAAGACCATGGAAAAGAGGATATTTATTGCCATGCAGGAGGTGGTAATATGGGCTTTCCAACCACAATATCATCTTGTTCCTCTTCTTTGTCTATGATGTATACTACGTTTCTCCACTAGGTTGGTGTTTCTTTTGTTTCAAAAGTGAAGCTTCTCAAACTACTAATTATATCAGTTTTTTCTCCTTCAATGAGTTCAAATTTTGGTTAAATGATAGGGGTATGTGTAGGATCATGATGGGCCAAAAAGTGGCAATATGATGGGTATGTGTAGCGTATGTGGCTGACAACTTTTTTTTTTACTCAAAATTGATGAAATGAAAAGAGTTTTTAAAGGAGATTCTCAGCTTTCCAACAATATAAATTATGCTTTACTTTGAATTTAATAAATAATTATTATTCATTTTCTATTTGAATTGCAACTAAAGTCCCGATTGATAGTCTGATTGAAAAGCATCTATAGCTTTCAAACGGTATCAAATTTTTTGAATCTAAAACATGCGTCACATTCTGTGCTTTGCATACTATAGGATTAAAAAAAGAGAATGAATTTCATGAAGTTTTGACCAAGTTAAGGTGGGAAGACATGCGATTTTTTATATTTTTTAAAATTTGTAATAAGAAAACTATAATTAATTATTTACTTAGAAAAAAATTACAAACAAATATGCATCACATCGAGACATGAGTCCTCTACTTATGTCTAAAATCTTATAAATAAATATTATCATTTTATTGTGGTTAGGGTGGTCAAATAGACACCTACTTCTTATTTTTTCCCTAAAATTTAAGTACTACTACATTGAAATTTCAACTTTTCACCAAATAGATTTAAAAAAAAAAACAAACCTACTATTTTAGAAACTACATTCAATTTTCTATAGATTCTACTCTTACATATTTTTAAAATAATATAGATAACTTATTCAAATTTATACATCAAGTTTCCTAACTGATTTTTTTGAATTTTTTTCCACTTAAGGGCCTATTTTTTCCATGATGATCCTACACATACCCATAGCGGGTGTAAGGTCAAGTTGATCAACTAGAGTGATTGGTCTCTAAACGGTCATGTGGGGTTCAATTTTCCAATTTATCTTGCTTAAGTAAGTTTCCTTTTTACCAAAAGCGCTTTGCTTTCTTAAGTTTAAACTAAATGTCTATGCCAAAAACAACATCAATTCCACAAAGTCCATTTTTTGAAAATGATGAAGTTAGGGGCATAGTTACTTAGGTTAACTTTGGGAAGTATGGATTGACATGTAAACCAAAATATTTAGTAGTTTCTATGAATAAATCCTTAGGACAAGCAATACTATCAAGGTTTTGTCAAAGGGTATTTGTGAATCTAAAATTCCTCGAGCTCCCTTTGGGTTATTTGTATTTTGATAAGTCTGATCTGTGCCCCATACATTTGAATCTTTGGGCCACTTTTTGAAGTACTTCGCCCACTACCGCCACATGTCCACAAAGTACTCCTTGTATGGATTACTTCCTTTGCTCCTCTTCTAAGCCCCACCATGCTTCCACATGTTAGTAGTGCAGACACTTGACACTTTCTTCCCTTTGCTTCTCAATAGTGCTCCATCCATGTGCCATGTAGCATCGATCCACATACACTTTTTGGTGGACCCCACAGTCAGTGTCAGTGTCCTCCCCATGTGGGTTTCAATCGCAAGGAGGGAGGAATGAACCACAGGCCCCGACCTTTCGCCACATGTCCTAACTGACTTTGTGGGTAAGCAACACATGTATGCATGAGATTTTGTTGCTTCTACATTGAGACCACCACCATCATTTGCAGGGGATGCATTTGGCTTGAAGGTGACTGTGTTCCATGCTTGGAATCTTTTATGTTGCAATGGCCTTAGGAAATCATTATTGTAGGCATGATTACTCGTGATGAGGAATCTTTTCTCTTACTATCTCATCAGGGGGTGGGATTATTTTCTATATATATTGCTTCTTCCTTTTGAAAATGAGTTTGAAAGATACATAAAAAATTGTGAAAGACACTAGGCCTCTTGTATTGTTTTTAGATTATTGTATAAGACTCTCAGTCTGTGCCATTGTGTGTCCTTTCTATTTTCTTAGCTAGTTGACAAAACATTATACTGTGCCATTACTATACTGAGTTGTTTATTTGCAAGAACTTCTATGATTTCAATATAAGTTTGTTGATTCAGACCATGTCTTTGACTCTTCATTTCAGTAAATGTGTATGGGAGTTATTTTATGTTATTGACTAAATTATTCAGGTTTTCATCTTTGATTTATGTTATTCAGGGACTTAGTAGATTTTTGAATGATCCCTTAAATCACATCCAAAAGATAGATTTACCATGCCTTTATCTACCTCTTGGCACATCGCCTTAGTTAGATCTTTATTTTTTTATATTTGCTTCCTTTTCCCATTAAAAAACCCCAAATAAAGAAGAAGCCAACTTCTTTAAAAACCTGGAGGTCACTCAATTTAGTGCAATTGGTCCCTCCATTAACTAAGTTTCCCATAAGGCTATTACCTTGTCAATTTTTGGCATCAATAGTTTCTTTTTCTGGCACGCCTAATGGGACTGCTTAAATGTACCTAAAGCTAAAGTGGGTGTATGAGCCATTGGCCTATTACTAGATCCCAAATAGCGAATAACCCTAGCTTGCTAGTGCCACTTCTAGGAACAATAGAAATTGGAACCCATATAGTGAATGTTTTGATACATCCACCATCCATGTTGCCAATTGCTAACAAGAATTACATGGTGTGGGATGCTGGAAATCCCCTTATAGCACCTGCCTTTTGGGCCCCTATACCAGCCTCTGCTTTAAAAGCTATACCAAAATTCACCAGGGATGGCTCAAAAACACCAAACACCTATAAGATGTGGTAGATGTGTGTTTGGTGCATGGAGTCATCAACCAAAATATAGTGTTAAGGTTGCTCACAACCTCTTTCAAGGGTAGAGCATTAGATTGGTACCACACTTTGCAAACTAACACTATCAGTACTTGGGATAAGCTTAGAGATCCTTTATATGAAATATTTTTGAATGATGGAGATTGGTATTTACTATATCATCAACTAGCAACCATAAAGTTGGCCTCACATGAAGCCATGACTAACTTAAATGCCCAGTTCCATACAAATTGGCAAATGATCTAGGATGCTATTCACTTGCTAGCCAAGTTGGCATTCATGTTCTATGTAAAGTCCATCAATGCTGACATCTCGATGATGATCCAGTCTCTTGGCAGAACCACTTTACCAGATGCATACAACATCAATGTCAAGGCAAAGAATAATCTGATAGACGCCAGGAAGTTTCCGCCTTGGCCCATTATGCCTATATTTCCCAAAATTTTAGTTTGTACCTAGGAAGTAGCATCTACCAGTGCACCTTCTCCTCCTCAATTTATGTACACATATCCAAATGTGCCACATAATTTTGCTTCTACATCTGGCTCCTCAAAGGATGAGATGAATGACATCAAGGAGATGTTGTGGACCATCTTCAATGAAATAACTACCATCAAGTGGAACTAGTCTGCACCTCTGAAGCCAACCTACCAAAATTATCAAGGGGAAAGATCTTCCTACCAACAAAATTAGTTCCAAGGAGGCTCCCGCATAAATTCGTAGGCCCAAACAACTAATCAAATAGTGCTAGTACCTACTCTACTATAGAATGCTCACCCAAGCTTGAGCAGAAAGCTGATAATGGGGCAAAACAATCTCGTCGATGACATCAACCCCTAGTGCTTTCCCTACAATGAAACACATATGCCCAAAAACTTCCTGCATGACAACCTACAACAAAAGGTGGAGGAAAAACACATTCAAGGCATAATGTCAAACCCTGGAGGTTATCTATATGCCTCTCTAAAAATTGAAAATGTGATACTCACCACACAAATGCAAGGGATGTCCCTAGAGCAAGAAATAGATATAGCTCTTGATCACGTGATCTTTTCATGGATGGAAGAAGAAAAGGTAGTGTTTTCAAATGATGCATCCACATCAAAAGCCTCACAAGTTAAATTTGATTACAACACTCACTCAAAGTGGAGATTCACGTGTGAACTAGTCGTCCCATAGCCTAAAAGTGCCTCCAACCAGAAACATAGTACCTTTGCAGTTGCACAAAAATTTTAGCCATGAAAGGAAATTGTTATAACTAGGGCTAAGGAACAAAAGCCTTCAAATCTACCACCATTCAATGTGGTGGAACAATTTAAAAAATCCTCCCCTAATGTGTCCCTTTGGGATATCTTAGCTATTTCAAAGTAGAAATCCTTGCTACAGAAGGCTCTCCAAGAGGATCCAATCATTGAGCCAATAGAGCAATCACTCAAGGAAAAGGCCATTGATCCATCACCTCTTGCCAAAGTTCTTACCAATAGTATAGAGGAAGCCTCTACTGAAGCTAGAGATAAGCTAAAACCAAGGTTGTTTTTCCTAAGTCTTATTGTAGGGAAGAAACTATTGCATAATTCCATGATTGAATTTCGCGCTAGCACCACATTCATGGCCAAACAGATAGTTGAATCCTTAGGAATTAGCTATGAACCTTTAAAAGGGGGCTTATGCAGCTTGATGGGAACAAGGTTGAAACCATAGGTGTCATTAAGAGCCTCCCTTTAACTCTATTCTCCTACCCTAGTATCATAGTTCCACAAGATATTGTGATCATAAACGTTCCCCCCATGTTTGATCTCTGAGCTTATCCTAAGAATTCACTTCAAAGATAGGTGGATATCCTTCCTTGGATTGGTCATAGTTGATCCTCAGGACCAAGCATGAAGCTAAAATAAAAATAATATCCAAACCCTTACATTCGGAACATGTGGCTGATGAAGCCATGATCAAGTTTGAGATTGTTCATACCTCTTTCACCGAAGAGGAAATATATTGTATTGAGCTACTAGAGTATGAAAAGTGACCAAAGATTAGATCGATCAAGAAGATGTCCTCTTGAGTGAATATATAGACACTGATCCTTTCATAAACTATCATGCCACTAGCTTGGGTACCTATGTCATCTATGATGAAGATCAAATGCTTCTGAAGGTCACGAAGGAGCCCGAGAGTGGTCAAGCCTTAGAGCTATGGATGCTACACTTTGATGGAGCAAGATGTAAAGTTGGCGTAGGAGTTAGGATATGTTTGACATCCCCATTCAATGAAAAGACACTTTGGTCCTTCCGCTTCCAATTCACTTGTTCAAACAATGAAGCTGAATATGAAGTCCTAGTGAAAGCTCTAAGCCTTGTAGAGTGGATGGGCATCGAGCAAATAATGGTGTTAAGAGACTCTGAAGTAGTGGTCAATCAAGTCCAATGGCTCTCCGCAGCCAAGAATGTCTGCATGAGATCCTACAGACATAGAGTCTAGGACCTAATCGAGGCTTTGAAGCCTTTAATATCCAGATAGTGCCCAAAGAGAAAAATATAGATGTGGATTGCATGGTAGCAATTGGATCTCAATTTGATCCTACTTCTGATCTGATTGATAACAAAAAATCTATGCGATTGATCGCCCGATCAGAAATTCTAGATAATGATTAGAGCTGGAAAGTGTTTGAAAGTGATGAACACATCACCCCATTCATCCAATAGTCGAGAGAGTTCACTGAGAAACTCCAACCAAATACTGTCAAGGCCTATGGTAGACAAATCATTCAATTAAGGTCCAAAAAGCTTCCAAAAGGACTGATCACTCTTGAAAACCTATTTGACTGTGATGATCTGCAAGAAATGAAAGAGAAAGTTTGTAGTGGACAAAAGTGACTATACAAAATTTCAGGTCAGAGATGAAAGGAAACTCAAAGTTGGGAAAGATGTCCCGCATCATGATAAAGAAAGGCTCATCAAATTTTGTGAAAAGTATGAAGCAGTAGTGGCCTGGTCATATGATGACCTTAAGGGATATGATCCCAAAATCATCCATCATACTATAGAGTTGACAGAAGGAGAAAAACTTGTCTACCAAAAATAGAGGCCAGTGAATCCCAAGATTAAGGCACTAATGGCGCAAGAGTTGACAAAGATAATTTAGTCTCGGATCATCTTCTCAATCAAGCATAACACATGGGTATCCAACCTGGTTCTGGTCTGAAAGAAGAAAAAAGACATCTACCTATGTGTTGACTTTTGGGACCTGAATAGAGCATCCTTGAAGGACCACTACCCATTACCTTCTATGGAGTCAATCTTGCAAATAGTGGTAGGATTAGATATGTTTTCTCTACTAGATGGCTTCTCTAGTTACAACCAGATTTGGGTCAAAGAAGAGGACCAACACAAAACAATGTTCACTACCAAGTGGGGAATGTTTGCATATGCAAAAATTCCTTTCAACCTCTCAAATGCAAGAGTCACCTTCCAGCAAGCAATGAATATTGCTTTCAGGGAATTAATCAATAAAATCATCTTGATCTACCTGGATGATCTTACAATATTCTCCAAGCATAAGGATGATCATTTTGATCATTTCGAAATGGTTTTTAAAAAATTCTAGGAGTTCAAGATATCCCTGAACCAAAAAAAATGTGTCTTTAGAGTACTACAAGGAAAATTATTGGGACATATAGTGTCCAAAGAAGGAATTGCAATTGATCTTGAGTGGGTGGAGGCAATCAGGGAACTTCCCCTACCAGTCAACAAGAAAGGAGTCTAGTCTTTTTTGGGGAAGATAAAATTTGTAACAAAATTGATTTCTAATTTTGTAGGACTAATTAGACCTATCACACTGATGCTAAAAAAGGATTAATTATTCAAATGGAAGAAGGAAGCTAGAGAAGCCTTTTAGAAGGTTAAGGATGCTAATTATTTAGCTCCCTTGCTAGTAAATCCAGGCCTGTCGAAGGACTTTATAATGTATGTATTCAGTAGCAAATCCAACATCGCTAGTGTGCTAACTCAAAAAGATGATGAAGTAAAGGGAGAACATCTGATAGCATTTCACTCCCAGACCTTAAAGGATTATGAGAATAACTACAACTTAATCAAGAGGCAAGTGTTCTCCATTGTTAAGGGACTCAAGAAGCTTCAAAACCTCATATCTTGCAACAAGGTGGTTGTTTATGTCACACATTCTAGTTTGCGCGAGAACATGATGGAAGGAGAAATCATCGAAAAAAGGGCCAATTGGATCACTAAGATCCTTGAATATGACATTGAGGTAAGGCCTACAAAGACCATCTGAGGAAGAGGACTGTGCGAATATTTGGCACGCGATAAGGAAATGGCAGCTGAAGAGGAGAAACTAAAGCTGGTTCTAACAAATCAGTCTGAGACCAAAGGTTGCTGGCTAGCAGAAAGAGTAAGATTCATGCATACTAGAAAATATTCGTCAAGCCTTCCTTCTCAGAAGACAAGATTCTACATAGTAAAGAATAGTGGATATGGACTCATCGAAGGAGTCCTTTTCAAAAGGAACTTCAATGGTGTTCTATTGCTGTGTGTTACCATAGAACAAGTGAAGAGAATTATTGACACTTTCTACAGTAGTCCCACGAGCAGACACTTCTCTGCAAAAACCACCACCATCAAAATCATGTGCGTTGGATACTTTTGGCCTATGCTATTCAATGACTCATACTTCTTGGGAAAGCCTGCAAAGAATGCCAATTCTTCATAGGAAGAAGAAAAAAATCCATAATTCCTCTCAATCTGATAGTGGTTGATGAGCCCTTTGGACAATGGGGCCTTTATTTTACTAGGATGATCAATCCCACCTCTAGCACTAGACACAAATGGATCCTCATAGCCATGGACTACTTCACCAAATGGATCGAGGCCATGCCCCTGAAGAATGCAATAGAGGTGAAGATTATGGACTTTCTTGAGGGGCTAGTAACGAGATTCGACCCACCAAAGACCATCAACTCTGACAATGCTAAGGCTTTCCTAGGTTCTAAGGTATGTCAATTCACACTCATGCATGGCATATTCTTAAAAATGTCTTAAAATTATCACCCATAGGGAAATAGTCTAGCTGAGTTGACTAATAAAAATTTAGTTGGACTCATTAAAAGAATCAGGTTAGAACATCAGAGAGAAAGGCATAAGAACCTTTAGATAGTGCTCTGGTAGACCCCATAACTCCTAACCAAGTCCTCAAGACTTTTCCATATGAGCTAGTGTACAAAAAAGAAGCACTATTGCCTATCTCCATGGAGATTCCTACACTACAACTGCTCAAATCCTTAGAGATTGAAAAAAATGGAGCCATAGAGGTTTGATTGGCCGAGTTACTGGAAGTACAAGAAAAAAGAGAAAGGGCCCTAATGGCCATGTCTAACCGCCAACAAGTGGTTAAAAGATGGTTTGAAAATAAATCCTTAGACTAGGGTCTAAAATGCAGAGACCTAGTATTAAAATTCAATGAAAGGGCTGCGAACCCTAACCACCATGAAAAAATTGACAGTCTATGGGAAGGCCCTTTTAGAATAATTCAATGCAAGCAAAAAAATACATTTGAATTAGAAAATATGGAGAAAGAAGCATTGGGGATTCTGAATAACAAAATCCACCTCAAATTGTTTAATTAAGCTTCATTAGTATTCTGCTAGTGTAAATATGTAAGTGTTGTAATTATTTTTCTTATGTGTTCTTGTAAGTCAGTCTTTCCAAACCCTTTAGAAACCCATGAAGCAAAAAATGAACCCATATGTAGAAAATTGAAAATGAACTCATGTGCCAAATTGAAAAGGTTCTCAAAGAAATGGAGAAAAGGGAACCCATATTGTAGAATTACAAGAAAAAGAGACATGAATTTGATATAAGCTATATATTCATTATATATTCATTATATATACTTTGATAATACACTTGCAAAATGGCTCCAAGGCCATACTTTTAAAAGTATATCTATATATCATGCAGTTTTTTCATATATATATACGTTGAAAGCCTTTTTAAGGCGTCTATACAAAAAATAGATTGATGCTTAAAAAATATAATAGTGTTGGGTCTTAAATAGCAGTAGCAAGAACATCATCAGAAACAACATCTAGAACATCATCATCAACAACAAAATTAGGAACAACAATAGGATCATTAGGAGCAATAGGTGCATCGACAACAACAATGACTAGTGGTGGGGGTATACTAAATACTTGAAGTTAGTGTACCACTCCACCATAGAAATGCACCTCATTATAGTAGTGCAACAGGAAGTGACAGGCGTGAGTGACCCTTTGGCAGTGCTCTTCGTGTGTAAGAATGCAAAACCCACTCAGAAACAAAACCGATGACACCACAACATCTTCTTCAATACACTTACGAAGGTTGCTCACCGTTGGAATTCCCAGGCCATTTATTGCATTCACAATCTTTCCAAGGCTTCCAAGGTACCTCTTTAGGAAGATTTTCAGCATCAGGCAAAGAATCATCTACTTAGGAACTTGGATATCAAGTAAAGATGTGATAAAGTGAGAGCAGACGTTAGTATTGACTCTATACGTATCCTCATACTCTACACAGTCCCAGCATAACACCTACTTCATTGCTAAAATTTCCAATGAATGTTTTTTTTGGTCATTCTCTTTAGGCACCTATTAGATATTTCACCCAAGAAAGTTGTCTGTGACTTATTGCTTACAACCCTTATTGGAGTATTCATGATGCTATTTCTACCCAACTTCCAAATGCTAATTCTACCTAATTGCCAATACCAATTCTTCCCAATTACTAAATGTGATTTTGTTGTTGTCTAAGGGCCTATTTATAGAAATATATGATGTATCTACATGCCATAAGCATGATGCTAATTGAGTACTAACTGGAAAATCCCACCAAGAGCTAGCTTGAAATTCCCACCCAGTTGCATTTGCCATGTATGAATTGTTGCGTGCAAAATTAAGAAGAGGTAATTAAGTAGTGCAAACTGGTGGCAATCCCCAGTGATTGTCCATATGGTTAGGTGCTGATGTGTCATGCTGTAGGAATTTTTCAAACTCCAAGGATGAAATCAAATCTTTTCAAGTACTCATTGCACTTTTAGCTTAATTATTCTTTTTTGAGATATTAATTTCTAAAGCATGCAACAACTTAAAACGCCTTCAATCATTGGCTCAATTTCCCAGGGAAATCGCATCGTAGGGCATCATTACTAAATGCCATTATGAATTCTTGTCTTTTCAAAATGGAAAGAAATTAATTTTGTATGCATAAAGGAGTTGGCGGAAATGCAAAATTTAATGCTAAAAGGTAGTCGTTGTCTTCTACTCCAAGAAATAAATAGCTAAGTATTGCATACGAAAGGCTAACATTGTAAGAAATTCCTGAGTACGCTATCGAGTGCAAAGAGTTTCAAGTGAAGAAGTACCAAAGAGTCGAAGTGAATTACATAAGATTTGAACATCACATAAATCCATAATGTCCCAAAATGGCCAAGGATATTTAGATGGAAGCACAAGTTGAGACAACCCAAAGCTTGTTTGATGCCATGTGATGAACACCAGTCACCAACATTTTGGATGAAATATCTTACGCATCACCTGGGATGCCAAAAAATCTGAAGTGGATTCATACACAGGTTCCAAAAAAGTTGAAAACTCATAGGGACTAGTCCAAGAGAAAAGAAGAATTGGATAACATTCATGATCCCATTCTCAGAACTAAGCCTCAAACTCTTAGGGAAGGAGGTTGTGAAAGAATGAAAGTGGCTACTAGTGACCAAAAATTGGCATACAAGCTATGGTTCAATGGTCTTCCGCAGTATATGGTTCCCTTCATGCATTACTGCCCAGAGCTCATTCACAAGGGCATTGAACATTTCAACCCAAATACCAACACCATTGAGGGCCGAGAGCTGAGAGTTAACATCAATGCAGAAGCTATCTAGAACATGCTATGCATTCCTTTAAAAAAATATAAAGTGGACAAGATGGAGTCATTAACTCCAGAAAAGGGAGAGGAAATATGGAGAGCCAGAGAGCATGCTATGGACTTTTATAATTAGGAAACCCAAAGGTCCTAGGAAGATTTCAACAAGCCGCCACAAATTCTAGTGGTGCATGTCACTTTCAAATAGGATATGGAGGATGCCTTCTCTATGATAAAATTTGCTTATGCCATGGACAAGGACAAGTTCGTGCATGAGTTTCAACTAGGTCTAGGGTTTTAGTTGCGTGGGAAACCATTTTTATTCTAGTATGACTTAGTAGAAGTTATCTACCATGAAATAATGAGCCAAATCAAGGAGTACCACCTATAGTGTTGTTTCAGGTTTCCTTCTCTCCTTGCCCATATGTCTTTACACCAGAACCCCAAATTTTTTAATAAAAGGATGAGGTTATCTATTTTTAATGAGAAGGGATTTAGAAATCCAATTTCTGTATGGGATCCTTTCCTTTTTGTAACACATGATTATTATGCATTTTTAGAATATTTCTTGACTTCGAACGATTCTGCAAGACATGAGTGAGGATGGCAATCTTTATCAACTTTCCACTGACCAAATGGGGTAGATGTAGAGTTTCTCTCCTAAATGTGACTAGTTTCTTAGGAGGTATTTCACATTCATTCAAATGCATGGCTTTATCGAGGAGCCATTTTGGCTCCCATAATGCATCACAAATAGGGTGTTGGCCCTTGATATGTTTCGATAGGCGGTAGTTATTGACAATAAATTTTTTGGAGGAAAGGGAAAGAAAGGATTTTTCTACTACCCACTAACTTTCAAGACAGTGGTAATGGAAAAAAGTAGACACACAAGCTACTTGAAGCAAAGCTGGCTCATCTAGGGTTAGTGTTGATTTGTGACAAATGGTAGTGCAACCCCTACAATGAATTACCAAATGAATTCATCAAGGTAACTCAGAACCCCCGACCTTATTGGGAAAAGTAGCAGAGTCCCCTAGAGAAACAGGATGATCTATTGGTAGACCTGGTTCACATTCGCACAGAGGATAGTAGGCCACCATGGTTTTAGTTCTACTTCCCTTTGGTGAAGTATAATGAGAAGCGCCAGATGGGGGCCACCCTTCACAATGATTTGGTAAGGAATTTTGACTGAATCGAGGAAAGGATTAGGGATTTTTGGATTTACTGACAAGTGATCCAATGCCTTGATACCCCTTATCAGGATGTAGAGATGGATGGAAGATTTCGTAAGTTATGGAACAATGAGCATGAGGATACCAACGCAAGCGGTGATGAGGATGTGGACCTAGAGGAGGCTAGAAAATATATAGGTAAGGGGAAGGAAAATGAAAAGGAAGTGTAGATGGCCTCAGCATAGAAAACCAGACAAGAAACAAAGCAACCTAGCAAGGCTTCTCCAAATGTGCGGGTGACTATATATCATTTGAGAGCCTCACAGAATTGCACTTGGGACTTGAAAAGATCTAGAATAACCCATCAAAAATAGTCAGAGGCCATAGAGCTAAGTGATTTGCCACCTAAAAAAGGACAGTGCATAGATGCAGCTTTTGGAGAAGGTTCACAGGAGCTCACAACAATCAAGGAGCCAACGACGAGCCAGGGATTGTAATAATCTGCACCATAGGTATCTTTCAATCCCTCTTTTCTTGCTTCACAATCTTTGGTTCCTCCTACTATCTCCACATTGCTTGTCACTTGAAGTCTCAACCCTTCTTTTTTTGCTTCTACTATAATGGTCGTAGGAGGTTTCTCCTAGTTCTCCTAGGTGGGACAATTTTCCTTTACTCCTCCACAATGTCTTCCACCATTCATCAAAGCCCAATCTACAACCACAATTGATACCCCTCTTGCTATTACTATATCAGCCCTGACATAGTTTTCCTAATAGATGGAATCTGCCATGTCTCTGCTACCTCCATTACTTCCCTTGAGTCCTCCTATTGTTTCACAAATCTGACCTTGGCATATTCCCCCATTCTCAAAACTAACAGTTTCTCTTCTAAGGAAGAAATCAGCAAGAACAACTACCCTCTTGTTCCCTTTTTCTCTTCCTCTCAGTGCACCCTTCGCATGCAAGCTCATTAGGTCACCAATAGAATTTTCCTCAGAGGGCGATAAAAAAAAACAAGCATGAGCTATCAAGATCCAGAAGCAAAAGGCCAATTGAGCCAAAGGTGTAGACACTTTTCAATGAGGCTAAAGAATCACTGCATTTTGCAACCATGAATCCAACCATCATCAAACAATAAGGAGAGATGTAGCCTAAGGATTACAACATCTATGCTATGGGACTCAATCTGGGCATAGTATAGCCATAGGATAAAGTTGAACTCATGGAAGAGACACAGTGAGTGGTGACCACCAACTTCCTTAATTCTAGTTGCCAACTGAAGAAGAAGGAAGAAGAGCTCAAAACTGTCAAGAGAATTGAAGTCCTATTGGTGAAGGAGAATGTGAGGGAAAAAAAATTATGCACTTTTCATAGCACACTCAGATAGAGCAGGCCAAACTCTGAGAGGAACTTGCAAAGTTCCAAGCCCAAGATTCCAACCTGGTCGCCAAGATATAGAAAAAAAACTAATAGTTATAGGACCAGTTGGCCCAAGCGGAGTAGGAGATGCAACAAAGGAATGAGGAGTTTCAGTATCAACTCGCTCAATTAGAGAGAAAATACACTAGAAGGAAATGGATTTCCAAGGCCAACGAGCTCAGTTTGAGAAGGAAATCTAGGAGGTGAAGCTTTCCCTCAAAAGGGAATCAACAAATAGATGCCAGGCCGAAGAAAAATGGCTTATTGATTTTAGAGCCCTGTAGGAATAACTCTCCACTATGGATAAGAAAAATGTGGAACTGACACAGGATGCTAGTTCAAGGGATATGAATATTGGTTTTTTGAAAAATATTCCCCAACCCCCTATAGCCTAGTCAAACCTCCTTCAAGTAGCTCTGCATCTATATATTTCATATTGGGAAAAGGTCAAGGCTTTCTGCTTGACTCTTTAGTTGTTTCTCCATTTCATGGTGGAGGCAACAAGTTTAAGCAGGGAAGTTCATAGAACTATTGAGAAATTCCCACAATTCATCGTGAAGAAGGTTCTTGAGGTGGAAAAGTTGTTAGATAAGTTGTACACATTACCAAATGAGGACTTAGTGAGTCCGAGGATCAAGGACCACAAGTTAGCTGCCAAGACAACAAAAGAGTTCATCTATTGGCACACAACCATCCTCCATGCTAGTGAGTGCACTACCACATTGGGCCAAACTATGAACAACATGCAGGTGAAATTTTCCTAGCTAACTCAGATGGGCTTTCCCTCCCCATTTCTTTTTGATGATTCGGTGGCCATAGCAGAGCAAATTGCAACAAAGATTAAGGAGAAGCAGTAGAACACATTTGCTTTTCAGAGATTCAATAAACCCCCTACTACAAAGGATATTGAGGGTGTCACTCATTAGATAGCACAACTACTCTTCAAACTTGAGTTCAAGGCTAGTATATCCAAGGTGCTGCCATTTAAAGAAGTGATCAATCTGCACGAAGTGCAAGAAAATCTACATGACATATCGATGTCATTCAAGGCTGACTGGCTACCTATGTAGACCACTCTCTCCAAGCTCTAATTACATCACTCAATGGATAAGGCTCTGGTCTTCAAACTAAAATATTTGGGTTCCTCGTTCCACACGTGAAATGCCATTGGTAGTCACCAAAAGCTATGAATATAAAATTCCTTAAACTTCTCCACTTGTGCCCCCCATGTGGGTTTTCATCGCAAGGAGGGAGGAATGAACCATAGGCCCCGGACTATCGCCACGTGACCTAACTGACTTCGTGGGTAAGCGACACATGTTTGCACAAGATTTTGCTGCTTCTACATTGGGACCACCACCATCATTTGCAGGGAATGCATCTGGCTCGAAGGTGATTACGTTCCATGCTTAGAATCTTTTTTGTTGCAATGAACTTAGGAGATCATTGTTGTAGGCATCATTTCTCATGATGAGGAATATTTTCTATTACTGGATTGCTAGGCCATGGGATTATTTTCTATATATATTGCTTCTTCCTGCCGAAAATGAGTTCGGAAGATACAAAAAAAATTGTGAAAGACACGAGGCCTTTTGTACTATTTTTAGATTATTGTATAAGATTCTTAGACTATGCCATTATTTAGCCTTTTTGTTTTCTTAGATCATTGACAAAACATTATACTGTGCCATTACTATATTGAGTTGTTTATTTATAAGAACTTCTATGATTTCAATATAAGTTTGCTGATTTAGACCATGTCTTTGACTCTTCTTTTCAGTAAATGTGTATGGGATTTATTTTATGTTATTGAATAAATTATTCATGTTTTCATCTTTAATTTTTTTTATTCTGGGACTTAGTAGATTTTTGCACGGGCCCTTAAATCACATCTAAAATATAGATTTACCATGCCTATATCTATATCTTGGAACATTGCCTTAGTTAGATCTTTATTTTTTATATTTGCTTCTATTTTCCCATTCCAAAACCCTAAATACAGAAGAAGCCAACTTCTTTAAAAACCCGAAGGTCACTCAGTTTAGCGCAATTGGTCCCCCCATTAATTGAGTTTCCCATAAGGCCATTACCTTGTTAATTTTTGGCATCAATAGTATCCATACTTAGATCAAAGGGTTTGAAATTTTGAAAAGATTTGTTCAATGTTTGTTTGCAATTGTTTTGGAATCAAGCAAGTGTTAAATTGACTCACAAGTTTACAATCCTAGATAGATCACGTATGCATTTCTTAGTAGGCTTACCATCATCAAAAGAGATGATTAATTCGTGAATATGAAGTGAAAAAATAGGCTATGTCAAGGAAATGTAATGTCTTGACATGACAAGCAAAGGAGTCCCTTCCCTATTTTCTTTATGCCTTAATAAAAAACTAGACATGGTAAGTAACTTCTGCGCACGATGCTCCTCCCATGCACTGCTTTGAAATACATTTTAGAATTGGACTTGGTTAGCCACTACAAAAAGGTTTTTAATGACCATATATATGATAAACTAGTGCCATACATGCAATGATTCACTCAATTAAGAGGCCTCATATCCCTTAGAAAAATATAAAGGGTTTAACACATAACAAGGATCCTAGGGGAGACTTTCATCAGTATGGGACAACCACAACTAGCTGGTTGTGGTTGTCATCACTCCAAATTATTTATATAGTGAGCTTGATATAGAAAGAACCACTTAGTTCATTCCCTCTCATAAATTGGGAGGTAGACCTTCTAAAGGTGACACATGTTTGAAGTATAAAATGCTTTTCATCACCCAAGATTGCCAATAGGAATGAGGGGAGAGGATAAGTGCTTCCAAGTAATAAAAATATGCTCGCATGTTTCTCTTCACCTAAGATCTCATGAAGTGCAAGGGGATTGGATATGCACAAGTATATCTAAGCAAATAAAACACACATTCATTTTAATCCATTGTAGCAAAGTGAATTCATTTTAAGAACCAAATGAAGTATGGAAGTTGTATTGTTCAATTTTAATTGAACAAACAAAATGATGTGAAGTTTTAGTTTTAACCAATTTGAATGTTCATTTTAAAACCCAATTGAAAGCTAGTTAGGTCCTAAAGAATGAAAATAAAAAGAATCTTAAATAGGTTATAATTTTCCCAAAAGTGTTGAAACACTTGTTACAATTATAAGATTTAATTACAAAAATGCTCCTTCACTTTGAATTCTATCATCTAAACCTACAAAACCAGTTAGTCCAAAAAACTAGAACAATAAGTTAGAGACATGTTAGAGGTCGGATAAAGCAAAAAAAGTCAAAAACATGTCAAAAAATCAATCTCTATTCTATTTACCAGTAATTCTTGACATTGAAATAAATTGCAACACTTAAATCAATCAATAGCATCACTGTATTGGATGTGCATCGTTGTATTGAAAAATCAAAAGTGCCGCTCTGCAAAAAATAGTGAGGTAAATTACGTCACCCTATCAATTATGTTGCTATATTAAAATTCATTCTACATTAAAAAATGGCATTAGCATCACTATATTAATTTGCAGTGACGAAATTAAATATGAATTGCTATTTTAATTATGCGTGGCTGTAGAGCAACATGTCATCAAATGCGTTGATTGATAATCAATAGCATCGTTGTACTTGAAAACATAAGGGAAAAAGATTTGACAAGAAAATTGTTAGATTAGTTAGTTCAGACCCTCCTTCTCGCACCAAAATGTGATCGACAGATTAGTATGGGCTAATTACACTTGATCCATGAGGATACAAAGTATATTCTAACCAATAAATACCAAACCCAATAAGATCAATCAAATAAACACTAAACTAGGAATCCATTAAAACTTAACATGTTAAACTATGAAAGCTTCAACAACACCTATTCTAATCCATTAAAACTTATCCTATTAAGGGAGTGGTGTCGCATTGATATGGAATGGTGACCCTCTCCCAATCCCATGGATAAATGAGCCTATTTCATTCAATTCTATTGAAGAGAATCGACAAAACTATTGATAGATGTGTGATGAAACATGACTTAAATGCTAAATAAACGTGGTGCAAGCTATTTTAACATGATTTATGATGAAATGATTGATATGGATATATGTAAGGCTAATCTAAATGGAATTTATGCTAAAAAATTCAAATCCTATTTAACTAATTGAAAGGTGGAAAATTGTTGCTTTATAGGGTTTAGGACCTAGAATGACAATCTTCACTCTCTCATTCAAGAACAAACCCTAGAGATCTCAATGCAATGGAGAAATAGATCTTTCAATAGGGTTGTTCGAGGGGCTGAATATAAACTAATGAGGGGTTCACCACAAAGTTAATACTTGGAAAGATAAATGAAATGAAAGATGTAATGTGAGATGGAATGCTAAACCCCAATATGATGCAATGCTTCACAAAATGACCTAAAAGTGCATGAAAATCATAATAGAGAGGTGAGATCTTAGAAGTGTGCAACTAGGAATTGAAAGCAGACTTTGAAGGAGCTCTGAAATGTTGGAAATTCTAACTTTAATGCTGAGTGAGACTCATTCACCAAGTTGGGAAAATCAGTCCCAAATTTGGGTTTCTATGCAGAAGCAAGAATTTGACTAATGTGTATCTAAATCTGTAAAAAGTCTAAATTTTGACCTAAACTAGGCTCATTCACCAAAAGTGGAAAACTAGTCCAGTTAGGTGTTTTTGAAACTTTAGGATTTGAATATGGTCTTCAAGGTCTACTCTGTGCTTCCCAATTGATTTCCATATTTGAAACCTTGATTTACAACATATAGAATCTCTCCAAGTATTTCCAATGCAAGGTGACAACTTTGAAAAATTTAGGAACTTTGAAAACTTTCTCCAAGTTTACTCCTTAATGTGTCTTCAATCTAAACCTACAAATCACACAATAAAGAGAGGGAAAAATGTTGTTTTGTTAGTGGAAAGGGGTTCTCCTTGGTCAACCCTTGTTTCAGTAATCAAACCTTGAAATAGAATGAAATAAGAATGGAGAATGATAAATAGGTTTGGGATCCACAAACCATGGTGGGACTCAATCGCGCAAGGTGGCAAATGAGTCCTAGATCACTAAATTTGGGCCATTCAACCTAAAACACCTAAATTACGATAGGGTATTGATTTGTGTCAGGAGTATCCTTGAAAAGATGCATTAAATGAGGCTTGTGAAAGAAAAATAAGTCCAATTAAAGCATAAGAAAGCCCAATTATTAATGACAACCCTATAAAAGTGTAAAAGTGTCTTACAACACTTTATAAAACTACAAATAAATCTTGACTAATATACATTTTGGTTAAAAAGAGGTTTATTAGGTATATATAATTGATAAAACCTTAGAAAAATTATGAAAGTGTGTTACACCACTTCACAACACTTTAGCAAGGTACCTTTTAAGTTCATTAGTTCACAAGTGATGTAGAAAAATGGTGGAAACCCAAGAAACAAATTGACACAACTTCTCTCAAATATGCCACTTTGACATCAACCCCAGAACTCACAACAGGGCAACTCAACTACCCAACACAATCAGATCACACCAAGACTCATCTCAACATCATTTAGGTACCTACTCAGACCCAATACAATATTCCAATCATATTCTACAAGGTTCATTAAGCAAACACCTAGTTTCATTAGGCTTCCTTGCTCAAAAGGCTACAAGATTAGCCCTCTTTACCAAAAAAACTACTCTTTAGGATTCTTCAATCACCATGAAATCTTGGAAAGTCATTAAAACATCACAAAACCCCCAATTTCATAGGTTTCATGCAGATACTTGACCCCTAAGCCTTCATTCTTCAAAACCCTCATTTCTCTTTCAAATACCTAGGGTTTTCCAAAACCCACAACACAACGCTTTTCTAGACAAAGCCAAAGCAACAAATTTTTTTTTTTGGGTCTGCACGGACCTTCTAAACCATCATTGAGTCCATTCTATTCATGGTACACCAAAACTCACAAGAAAATTGACACTTCCAGCCAGGGTACTTTCCAAAAATCAAACAACTCATTCTATCTTTGCTTCTCATGGCACAAAAACCCTTACACTACCTATGAAAGGCCATTTCTCTGAGTCACAAAATCTTATAGCAAGAGAAATGGCCATTTCCAAAATTACTTTACAAAACAACGGTTCACTGGTTTTTGCCAGTCAAAATCAGAAAATGTTTGATTATTTCCTTCAAGATGAATATCAGACCTCCACAGAGACTCCAAGTAAAAGTTAAGACATAAAATTACAAACTACTCTGAGCCTTAGAACATGATTGTACCTATACAGGTCGTACAGAGTTGGAATTATGGAGAAAACATATAAAATATCATAAATAAGCAAAGTAGAATGTTATTTTTCTTATTCAATCTTCAATACAAATTCTTGTTAACCCTTATTTGAGCCTTCTCAAGGCCTTAAGTAGATTTGGAATAAAAATCCAATGCCTAACTCTCTCAACTATCCACAAATTGTTAACTAATCCTTAATACCCCTAATCTACTCTTTAATGTTGCACTTGACTCATTAACACATAAGTATGTGATTTTTTTTTTAATACTTATGCTTAAATGATGCCTAAAATCATTCCAAGGATTTGAGATAACCTGATTACAATCATGAAGATTTCACCCTTACATACAATCTTACATATATTCCTTTTTGGCTTACAAGACCCAAATTTTGACATAACTATGTAAGAGTGTACTTGTGCACATTTGAGCACCTTAGCCCATAGATTCCCTAACTACATACAATATTGGTCTGTTAGACCTTATTTGGACAAAAATAAACACAAAAACACTAACATGACCCACCATTCATTCAAATAATCAAAAATTTAGTTTGTGGTGTAGGTTCTCCTACACCAACAAGGGACCAAGACCTAATGTGAATATGTTAGACATATTACAACACTAAATCAAGGCATCATTAGTCTCAATTTTATAAGGGGGCCCCAAACAAGTGTGAAAATGTCACCGATGACATTTTTTAACACTACACAAATAAGTTAAATGTATGAATCTATGTTATCATGGAATTTATTAATGGAAGATAAGCTAATGTGCAATTAATTTAAGCTAAGATGATACTAAGTGATAAATATGAGTATGAGTGTGAGTGATTTCAATAGCATGAGTTTTCTTTGAAAAAGATGGATTCATTTATCTACAAATAGTGACCTATTTATAGAAGAGAAAATGAGAAATGAAGGGTTGAGATTAAAAAGGTTAATCAATGGCCAAAAGGGAAGGAAGAATGAAACATGGATCATAGATTATCATCAATGGATGAGAATCAATGATCACATGGATCAAGGAATGAATCAAGGGCTCATATTCTTTCAAACAAACACAATTTTAAGTTGCACAAGAAGTATTGAAAGTTTGTTGCAAAAAAGGAATATTCCCCTTTTCAAATGAGTGAGGAGAGAGAATATTCTTTGGAATATTCTCATGGGTGAGAGGAATAGATTATTTAGCAAATTAAAACAAGGTTTTAATGTGCAAAAGGAGATGGAATATTCCATGAGAATATTCCTTTAAGAGGAATATGAAAAAGGAAGAACATTCCCTTGCAAGTGGGGGGATTGAATTTAATTAGATAATTGATAATTAAAAAAAAGTTTTAATTATGTCAATTAGGGGAATTTCATGATATTCATTAAATAAATGATTTAATGAAAGGGGGGAAAGTGAAATGATATTTAATTAAATAACATAGGGTTATTTAATTAAATAAGAGGACTTAGGGATTTAAATTAAATAATTTGATCTATTTAATTTAATAGGATGAACTATTAATATGAAAGGTGGTGAATTAACTTGATTAGATTAATTAGGTGAATAGATGAAAATGAAATAATTAATTAAATAGCTAGGCTATTTTAATCAATTAAGAAAAAAGATGATGGGTTTCAATATGAAATGATGTTAGTATACCTAATTCGAGTGCATGATATCATTCAAGATATTTTTAAGTGTCTATAGTAACAAATTTGAACACTTTGACAACTTTCTCCAAACTTGCTCTTTAATGTGTCTTCAACCTAAACCTACAAATCACACACTAAAGAGAGTGGGAAATGTAGTTTTGTTATTGGATAAGGGTTTGCCTTGGTGAAACCTCGTTTTGGTAATCAAACCTTAGAATGAAATGAAATAAGAATGGAGAATAATGAATGAGCAAAATAAGATGTTGTAACTCACCAAACCCTAGCTATAAAGTATTGCAAACATGTATGAAGGGGATCCAATGGATGTAGATCTTGGTCACTTTTTCTTGAATATGATAGATCTTTAATGGAATGCTAGCTTGAATCATAAAACCCTAAATTACAAATGTTGGCTCAAAGAAAAACATGATGCATGAAGTCTATGACATGATGCTTGATGCTTGAATGATGCTCTAAAATGCTTGATAAATTTCCCTTGAATTCTCTTGTAAACACTTGCATGCTCTTGTCAACTCAAATTTTCTACAAGAATGCTCATTCAAATTTCTACGTGTAAAATGAGTGAAAAAAACTTGTATTTATACTTAATTATGAAAAACAAATCAAAATTACACTCCAAACCGACATTAGATATAGGATGATAAAATCTTGCCAAGAATTTGAATTAATTTTAATTTTGGGCCACATGGGACTAATACGCTCAAGGTGGCATATGAGTCCCATTAGGCATAATTTATGAGACCAATTTAAAAAATGCTTAGTGTTAGCGAATGGAATGACTCTTGATAGAAAAATTAGGCAATGAATCTAAACCCAAATTTGACACCAATTGAAATCCGCTAATAGCTCCAAAAAGTTCACAATTACAAATTTGTGGCTTTTCTCTAAATTTTGTCAAGGTATAGCTCCCTCAATAGATTTTTAATGAATTAATCTAATCCTAAGAAAATGATGTATGCTTTTAACTAGAAAGTAGAAAAGGTGACTAATGCTAGCTCATAAATATGAAATTAATGTGGCAGTAGAGGTCACAACCATTTATAATCAACACAAAGATTGAAAATTCATGACTATCAAATCCAACTAATGAAGATAAACCGGACTACAATAAATAAATGACATATAGCTCATCTTTCAAATGAGACACAACTATATTGTATGCATAATACTAAGATCAACATACTAAGCATCATTTAATTCATAACTCATTGATTACAAGCTATTACAGTCTGTAATAAATGTTATTCCTTCTCGATAACACCCCTAGGTGTATCCAAAAAAAGTCCCTTCTATCCTTTTTAACTTCAAATTTATAATATGGCTAAAGCCATTGGGTAGGCATCAAAGTCATTACAAAAATATTAACTTCGTGTATTCCAAATGTTCCTCAGGAAGTTCGTTAGAATAATGGAAATTTTGCAGGGGAATAGGTATCAACAGAGAAAATTGATCATAACCCCAACAATAGCCACCAAAGGACCAATCATTTCACCAACCTTTAATGCAACACATAAGAATATCAAGTGGTGGCACGTGTGGGTTTCCTAATAGGAAATTGTAATTCAGATTGACACAAGCCAACCATAAATGTGAATTAAATTAATCATTTTATCAAGCCTAGAAGAATGCACACATGTCTAACCAAAACTCTATAAATTCAACTAGTGTCACCTTTCTTCCACAATAAATTGCATCCAACATGGCTAGCTCTTAGAGTGATGGAAATTCTACTAATGACTAGATTATCCTTGATGAAATTGAGTGTAGTCTGTTGTTTAGGAACACTTCTGACTAGCTGAAAGAGGTCTTCATGGTGCAAAGCGAAGTGGAGGAAGAAGTGCTCTAGAGTATCCTTAGTGAGGTGTTTCTAAGCCAAGCCCATGTGCATAACACCACTATGTTAGAACACTTCATCTACATAGTCAGTAGGACTTTTGGCCATCAGGACTGGGGTGTGAGAGCACTGGAGCACTTGGTGAAACCTGAATTCCATCATCGTATCAAGGTGGCGATTAATGGACTCAGCTATTATCCCTGAACTGGATTAATAGTTGATTCCATCTGCATTATGTTTGCTATTCAAGATGAGACTTTGGAGAAGGTCATGGCTCTACTGCACACAAAAGTGGTGAGGAATGACATGGGATAGTTCTACAATTCCTCCAGTCACATAAAAATATGTTGTCACTGGCTCAAATTGAATGCCTGCAGATTGTCACTGAGGGCGTCTGTGTTCTAAATTTTGCTTTGTGCACTTGAAATGAAATGCCTTTTATTTTTCCTCTTTTGGTGTCTACCACCTAGATTTTGTAATCAAACCAAGTGGTTTTGGCTATTACAGTACAATGTAAAAAATGTTTACATATATAAATAAAATCTCTTTTTTATGTTATTTGTGTTTTTATAGGTATGGTTCCATTGTTTCTTGTTCATATCATGCTTGGAAAATATTGGTTTTCTTCTGTATAATGCATTATTTAAGTGACTAGACTGGCTATAATTCAGTTAATCAATAAAACTCTTCTTAGGAAGAAAAATTGGCAGTTTGCAGAACCTAATAAAACCCCACTCAGGTTTGAGATAATCTAAACAATGTCGCCTGAGCCATAACTTGGTAATGAAGTTTCTAAATTCTAATTCATGAACCATCAATCGATTTCCCAACATTCGTACATCCACCTGGGAGAAAAGGAAAGTTCAAACATGGTAGGAAAATATCGCCTAGTGAAGGAAAAATAAGATAAGTGGTAAAAAAAGAGGTTTGATGAACATACAAAAACCCCACCCAAGTTTGAAAAGAATGAAAAAATACCGACTGAACATAGATTGGGTATAGGACTTAGGTGGAAAGAAAGATATCATCTTGAATAGAAGTTAAGGAAAACTTTATGGGTAACACTTAAAAGGTGTAAAATCAAGATTAGGACCCAAAACCCTAGGTGGGACCCATACACACAAGGTCGTGTATGAGTCCCATACCACCAAATATGGGCCACACAACCTAAAATCACCTGAATTATGATTGGTTCTTCATTTAAGTTGAGATTGTCCTAAAAAATATGCATTAAATGGGGCTTGTGGATGCAAAATAAGGCCAATTAAAGCATAGAGAAGCCCATTTATTTAATAAAACCATAGAAAAGTGTGAAAATGTGTTACAACACTTTACAACACTCCAAATAAGGCATCAATAAGTTCATTTAGTTCACAAGGGCCCAAAACCTAATGTGGATATGTTAGACACATTACAACACTATGTCAAGGTCATATTAGGGAGTACTTTTTCCCTCATTACATCTAGCCCCCACTTTAGTGAGAGGAGGAACTTGCTTTTGACTCACACTAAAGTAGACCCATTTATTGGAATGTGTTTCTATTGATTGTTGTCTTTAATGGTTGTAATTGATGTCAACATATCTTGGTTGATTGATTCTGATGCTTTGGTGATCCAGATTGGCATTTTCCAGATGTTGTATTGTGATGATCCATATTTGGTCATGCTTGTCCTGGTCCCATTCATTTTGCAACATAATGTGATACACTCTTATGGGTTCGAGCCGATCTAGAAATTGGTTAATGTGCTTCAAAAAATTGTTTGCATTGTAATGTGTATATCCTATTCTTTGGTCCTAGCTATCATGGTTAATATGTAGCATGTTGATTTGAGCGAGGAGGTTCTAATTGGTCCACATTTCATTCCTTTCCACTATAGGAATGTTTTGTGGTGACCTAATTCAAATTGTGTTTGGCCTAGGGAAAACTTTAGTGGCGAATCTTCACCAATTGGCAAATTTCTCACACCCAACAAGGTGTCCAAATTACCTGAATTTTATGAACTATAGGTCCAATGCATTTCCATTCACCAATGAGTTTTTTTATGAGGCATATTTAAGCAAAAAATTTGCCATTATCAAACTACACGTTTCAATTGTATCGACTAATATTTTTGCATTGAATCTTGAAAAAATTTAATAAAACACCTACATATTCGCCAATACTATTAAAACAACATTGTATTAGGACCCATTTCGCCAATTAAAATATACAAATAGTTTCTTGTGAAGACCCATTTCACCAATTAAAATTTATAAATAGTTGCTCATGAGGACCTATTTTTCCAATAACATTAAAATATAATTACATTTGAGGACACATTTTTCCTTGAAAATTACAACGTATTATTGTATAAGCACGTGGGATTTACTAAATTTTTAATATACCATTTAAAAATCCCACAGAATTTGTCAAATATGGAATCATGGATTGATATAAATACAATCAAAAGTGTCATTTATTCTTACACATTTTTTTCGGTTCTAAGGTTCTACTTCTCCATTCAGAAGTCAGGGAAAGCTGAAAACATAGACTTAAAAGGTGAGTGATCATTTCTTCATAGTGTTATTAGCTATAATAATAAGTTTTCTTTATCTCTTTTCCATTCTTGCTTCAACAAAGTGAACCTTAGAAGTTAGAACCAAACTCTGAAGTTTTGAAGTTTTTGAAACCTCTGACCCACCGAGTAGAAAGATGACCAAGAAAGACTTGCAACTCAGCAAAGTGAACCATCAACCAAGTCGAGGAATCACGAAATTATGAAAATTTAAAACTCCCTGACAAGGTTATATAACTCTGAGGACTAGCGACTAACTTTAGGAAAAGCCAAATATTTTATATTGTATTCCATGGTATTGAATTTGATATTTGATTTTGCACCATATTTAAAGAACAACACTTATCACACTACTTATAAATTCCTATTGCATTTCCATTCAGACAATCTTTGATAAATCACTAAAAATAATATTATTAATCCATTCCTTGAACATAAATAAATACAATTGAAAGTGTCATTTATTCGGAAAACAACCAAAGTAAAAAACATAGACTTAAAGGTGAGTGATCATTTCTTCATAGTGTTATTAGTTATAATAATAAATTTTCTTTATCTATTTTCCATTCTTGCTTCAGTCTTAAAGATGATATTGAGTAATGATTGGGATCTATATTATTATTCTCTATCCTTTAACAAGAAGACATTTTTTTCCAGTTTTTATTCAAAGTGAGAGATGAATATGTCGAGCGACTTGAGTAGCAAGGGTAAGGCTCCTATCATTCCTTAGGGTGGTGAAGAGACTCCTGCCTCTTCTCAAACTCCTTCCACTCCTCAAGGTGGTGAAGAGACTCTTGTCGCTCCTCAAGCTCCTCAGGGTGGTGAAGAGACTCTTGTCGCTCCTCAGGGTGGTGAAGATATTGAGAGGCCATAAAAACGCCCAAAACTTAGATGTACCATATAGTCTTACTTTGGAATTGCCAAAGATTTTGATCCATAAAATCAAGATGGAGCTACATCATCAACTCTTCCACCAAATATTAGTAGCATTCCGAATATCTCACCGCCACTAGAAGGTCAAGTTGAGATTGTCATTGATTTAAATCAAAATATATCAAATTAGGATAGCAATACTAAAAAATATGTTCCAAGTGATACCTTGGGACCAGTTAGCCAAAATGAGATAATTGACTTGGATGAGGATGATGATATTGGTAGCAAGAGAAGGAAAAACAAACCAAAAAGGGGGTGTGAGTGGGAAATGACAAGGAGTTTTCAACTTGGTTGGTTGTCAAAGTACCCATTCATTGAACCAATGGGGAAATCAAATGATATTGAAAATGAAAAATTGACCTGATGTACAATTTGTACTTGGAAATGTGGAAGAGACAAGATGTTGCAGCTAAAGATTGACAATATAGAAAAGCATATCGGTAAAGTTTATGAAAAAAAAATCATAGATGGAAAGGAACAATCAATCGTACGATGAAATCAAAGGAAGAATGTATTTATGTTAGGTATGCTATGGATTATGAAGTGCATCACCAAAAAATGTTGAAGCTTGGTGCACGTAAAGGTACACTTGAATCTCAATTTGGGAAAGCAATGGAAGCAGAAAATCTGTCAAAAACTATTTAGATGACTGTTGTTTTTCATATTTTGTTCAGAGGGTGTCCTATAATAGACTACCTAGAATATTTTGGTTTATTATCTTTTTTGAATGTTCCTCACTATCCCTACTCACATTGGTCGGTAAATGCTGGATGAGAATGGGCAAACTATCTTGTTGCAGTGGAAAAGGAAGATTTAAAGGTTAAAGTAAAAGAGTCAAATTTCATTGCATTATCTTTATATGAAGTTACTACAATAGACAATACTTCTTGGGTCTGTATGCAATTGTATAATGTACAACAACATGTTCACCAAGTTCATCTTCTTTGTGTTCATAAAATGAAGGATAATTCAACATCACAAAATATATTTGAACTAGTCAAGAAATATTTGAATGAAATTGTAGGTATCGATGAGTTGACAATTGCCAAAAAGTTGGTGTGTGTAGGAACTGATGGAGGTACAGTGATGCAAGGTCAAAGGACTAGTGTTTGCACAAAGTTACAAACTACTTGTGCACCATACATGCTTGGAATTCACTGTATGGCCCACAAAATGAATTTAGCATTCAAAATTGTAAGCAAGTTTCCTACATGGACCAGTGCAACAAGCTCTTTTAGAATATAAATCCTTGATTGGAGTGATGTACGAGCATCGTAGCACAGTAGACAAAGCTCCTGACCTCTTACAAAGGTTAATCGATATAGAGACACTCTTGATTTTAAGTAGTCTTCTCCCCGTGTTGGATGTGATGAACGAGATTGTGAAGAAAGCCCAAGATAGAACTATGTAAACATACATGCTTGGCCCTCGATCATCTATATCTAAATCTAACACAATATGGCCTAAATTATTTCATATGGTGGAAAATTACTGATTTGAATGATCTTGATAATAATTTATAGTTTAATGCAAGTGAGCACTTATGCATCATTGTATGTGCATATGAGATACAAATTTACCAATGTAAGATAGCCAGGCACTCTACCAGAGAAGTAGTTGTCAACATGGAAGATTTTCAAGGCATTGTTAAATTTGTTGGTGATAATTTGAAGGAAATTTTAAAATCTCTTTCCTCAGAGATTCATGACAGATTCCATCAACATGAAATACTTTAAGCCATGAGTATTGTGTATCCTCAATTTTGGGAAAACCGAGATAACCCAACATATTTTCATTCTCAGGTAAAAAACTTGATCGAACAATTTTTGAAAACTGTAACATACAATGAGCAGAAAATGGAAGGAATTTTAGATGAAGATAAGCTTAGAAAATAATGTAGGAATTTTGCAATAGCTATGAAGGACCAGTATAAATCCATAGACAACGACAAGGCCTTTGAACTGGAATCAATAAAAAAGGTTTGGACAAAATTAGGTCAGAGTGAAATATTGTGTGGTTCGATATCAAAATATTTCAAACTTGTTGATTTATATCAAACAATGATATTGGGGTCAGTGGAGGATGAGAGAGTTTTCATTACATTAGGGTTTTTGAAATCAAAGTTAAGAAACAAACTAGACAAGAATTTGGAAAATTGCTTGAGGATGAAAGGAACTGCGTATAATGTCAAAAAATTTCCTTTTGAAAGGGCACTCACAATTTGGAGGTTCACATGTGAAAGAAGAGGGACTGGTTGTGCAACACTCCAATTCCAAAGGCTGGTACTAGTGGCATTGGCAGTGGCAATGGGACTCAAACAGATGAAATTGACAAAAATGACACAATGAATGTTGAATTTGAGACACAGTCTGAAGAAAATGAAGAGCAAACTTAGAATCAAATTCAAGATGACTCTTTTACTTTATCTGATGATAAATGTCAGTTTGAGGACCCTGATGCCATTTAGGAAATGGAAGAGAATTAGCATCTTTTAGTTATTTCTACTACACTTCATTGACCATTTTCCATTGTTCCATACTATAGTTGATGATATTTTATATTGTATTCAATGAAATTGTGAATCATTGCACTTCATGATATTTTATTTTATATTGCACTTCATGAATCATATTCCAAAGTCAAGCTATAGTTGATGATATTTTATATTTTATATTAGTCTATACATAACATTCAATGAGGTGTTAGATGATGACGCCTTTGAAAGGCAAGATAAGTCAATAATGTCGCATGGTCGCTAAAACTTGGAACCTTAGAACCAAAGTTTGAAGTTTCAAAGTTTTTGAAACCTCCGACCTAATGATCACTGACTAGAAAAATGACCAAGAAAGACTTGCAACTCAAAAAATTGAACCATCAGCCAAGTCAGGGAATTGGGAATTTATGACAATTTAGAAATCCGTGACAAGGTTATAAAAGTATGAGGACTAGCGACTAAGCCTATTTTGCTTCCTTATTTTGAGTCTATCGTCTCTCCAACTATAACATTTTACATGAATTATTAATGAAATCTGATCAATTATCTTTCATTAATCTTCTTTGTCATTAATATTATGCAATATGCATTGATGTATGTTTTTATTCTGTCTCTAGTTTAATGAACTAGTTAAAGTACCTTGATTAAATCATTAAAGCATGAATTCATATAAATGTCTAGTGGATTTGCTAAGTAGTTATGGAGATTGAGTATTGATGTGTGAACAGTATTAGTAGTATACTAACAATAGTATTAGTAGCATATACAACAATGAACATCAACAATTGTTTAAAGTGTATCTAGTAGTTGAAACCACTACCAAACTTTTTCTTCAAATGATATAATAAATAATACAGATAATTGAACATCAATAGATTACTGAAGTTTGAATTTGAGCTTTTAAATTGATTATCACATGAAGGAATACATAGAGGCATTGACAATGCAAAATCTTGTTCAAAGACAACACTGCACAGAGCTGAGTTGGAACTTGGAAACTCATATTATCAAAAATTAAATCATTGCATCACCTTTTCTAGCAACTTCCACTCTTTAGGTGTTGGAATTGTCATTTGTTCTAACTGATGCTGTTTGACTTGAAGATTTGTTAACAATTCATGATTCAAATTGGAACCTGTCTTGGATTCTTTAGTCGATTTTTCATTCAGGGTTAGCAGTGGTTTGATGGAATCCAAATAGGTCACCACATCTGGGTTATGAGGAAACTAGTCCAAATCAATCTTCCTTGCATCCTCCACCTTATTTCTGAAATCATTCCATCCAATGAATTGCTCATTTGTGTCAAAAGACTTTGGTAAACCAAGCTCTATGGAGTTCCTTAACTTTTCATCCACCTTCTTCATCTTGTCTATAGCCAAATGAAAATATTTCTCTATTTCACACATTCTCAAATACTTTTCAATGACATATGATAACATCATTGATGTAGCAAGCCAATTAGTAATCCCTTTTGATTTCAAAACATTGTCACTAGATTTGTAGACTGTTTGTTGAATTTGATTTGTTGATTTCTCTAATTCCAACACATTTTTGTTCTCCATTAAATATTTGTTGAGCTTCTTATGATGTTGTCTAATAGCATCAATCAATTGAAACATGTCACACAAATGATCAATCCCCTACATTATTTCATCCCAGATATTTTGTTTCATATGCCTCATTGTTTCTCTACAAAATGAAGATAACTTATTTTTACAAGACTTAATTTCATTTTTTGCTTCCAGCAGCTCTACCTCCAATATTTCATTTCTTTTTCTCTCCTTCTCCAATTTTTGTTCCCACTATGCATTTCCATTTGTAATGCTTAGTCTTAATTTTTATGAAGTGAATTTTTCCTCATCATATTTCTTGTTGCTCTCATCTAGCCTTTGTTTCAATTCATTCACTGCAGTCTCATTTTTCTTATCCTCTTTTCTTGTTAATGTAGAGGTAGTTTTTTTAATTATTTTTTCTAATTTATTGCTCTTGTTATCTGTTGCTTTCCTCTTTGCTTTCTCATTTTCTAGGTCTGCCTGTAACTTTTCAATTTGAGTCTCCAACCTTTTTTTCTCTATATCTTGCTTTAGCAATGATGTGTACACCAATTCATTGTTCTTCTTTGATACATTAATTTTGTTAGTATTTATGAGTCCAGAAAATCCAATTGAGAATTGTTCACCTTGAATTCAAACAGAGCCATCTGATTTGCTGGTTTGTTCTGAATTTTGGGAACAAGAATTGTGTACTCCATGATTTATTTACTTGTGTCAAATGTGGGTAATACCATGGTTGTTGTAGGATTTGAAGTTAGAACAGATGCACTCTCCATCAGTTGCTTCTTTTCTTTTTTATTCAATTCTGATTTCTTTTTAAACTCTTTAATGTAATCAAAACCTGGGGATGTAGTAACAATGTAATGCTCGAATGACAAAGGAATAGGAGTACTTTTAGTTGCTAATGATGTCACCACCAGACTAACTGGCATTGGGGGAGTGCCTAGAAATAACTTCTTTTTGGTGGATCCACTGGTAGTGTGACTTGGAGTTGGACCTGTCAAAATCCTTTGCCTCTTTTGTATGCCTTGATCACCTGGTGTTTCTGTGGTATATTGTGTTGTCCTCTTGTGTGTAATTTGTTGTTGTAACACATGTTGACCACTACTAGTACTACTACCCATACCATTGCCACTAGAGGTAGTGCCAATTGCACTAAGCCCTCCACCATAGGCATGTCCTAGTTGTGATTATGTCTGACCATGAGGATGAGGATTTGAACTTGAAGCTCTAACAAATTGACCTGTATACCCTAGGTCTAATTTTTCACCTCCAACCCCAAGGCCAGATTTATAAATTTTTTTTCTATACTCTACATCTATTACCATCCAAGGGACTTGTCTTTGGGACCCCAAAGGACCACCTTCATAACCCATTTTTTCAGCTATGGCTACTCCTATAGTAAATGCTTCTTTTGTGGCCTCACTTAAACCAAGTTTGAAATTGACATGGCTTTCTTCTTGCCTATCATCATCACTTTCTTCATCTTCTTGTTCATTTAGATGCTCTATATTCCATAATTTTATAAATTCAAGATCTTCTTGATTATCTCCATACTCTGCAAGAGCTCTTAGATCACCTAGGTCCTTCCTCATAGACCAAAAGGCAATACTTTTTTATTGTGACCAATTTTTTTTTGTAACTTCCTTCTCTAAAGAATCTGGCATTTTTACTCTACTAGATGGTTTATGACTTTTTTCATAAATTTTTTTGTACCTCCTAATTAACTTTCGATGCAATGCCATAATTTCTGCTAAAAATTGTTCAAAAGAAATACCATTCTTAGCAGCACTTTTCTCCATTTCTACTTTGACCTCATCCCAAGAATCCTTGTTTCTCAAGTTTTCAAGCAAGGGTTTACATTGATGTTGGATTCTACTTCCAACATTATTATTGAGCATAATCAATGATTTAATGGTGTCACATGGATCATACTACCAGTGACAGATAGCATCAAAATAAAAAAAAAAAATCAAAAGATCATGTGCCACACTAAATGCTTTTCTCTTGAATGTCATCCCTCCACATAAAAAAGGTAAAGAAGGAAATATGGTCTTCTTCCCCTGACCACTAAAGTGTCTTTCATTAGTACTCTACATCTTCCTTACATATTCCAAAGAAAAAACCCTTTTTGTCACATGTATTAGAATTTTGTATGGTTGTACTTCTAATCCATAAAATATTAGCACAGTATATTCTTCCATTAAGTACCAATCAGCCAATTGTATTTCTTTTCCTAATTGAATGCAGTTTCTACATGACATAGAAAATCTAGGCATTGGAGTATTTGTAATTGATTGATGCAATGGAGCCAAAAAGTAGTCTACAAAATGACTTTAGTTCCTTCAAGAATCATGAAGCCTTATAATAATGGTCCATTCATATACTAGAGCCATTTTCTTTTGCTCAGGATTACTATTACCATAGGGTTGAATCTAAATCTTGTTGGTCTAAAAGATTCCTTTGAATTTGAATAGAAAAAGATAGCACAAGTAGGTTGTGAACCTAAATGTCTTGGTGGAACCTCCTTTAATCATTAAAAATTGTTTATGCATGGATTCTACAATGTGCTCAATAAAATTATATTTGGCATGTGGAACACCATAATGGATATTATACACCATTTAAAGGAGGCATGCACACACTTCCAAATTGCTATCCAGTCCAAGGAAAAATGCTAGCATGGAAATAGTATCTTGAACCCATGGTTTAAAATTATCCAAATCATAAGGAGGCTTATGATCACCTTTCAATTTTTTTCTATCCTGAACTATTCTATTTAAGAAAGAATTTTTCTCCATTTCATCCATTGCTTCATAATCACTAGCAAGCTTTTCTAGGTCAATGTGGACATTTCCAAATTCTTTAGTTGTAAACCCCAAGGCCAACACTTTTCCAAGTTCTTCTACATTAATGGATAACAATTTTTCTTTTCTATCTTTATTAACAATTTCTCTTTTGTTATCATCATAATTTAGGACACAGACCATGATAAATTTTGGGCAAGGGAAAACCTCATGTAACATCATGCACCCTAATCCAGTTACCCATAGTGCACTGATACTACTAACTTGCATTTGCTTGCAACCTTATTCTCAGATGAAATCTAAGTTCTGAGGTACGCCTACCATAGGTTTTAGGATCATAAATATCATGGTATTCATCAGTGAAACCTGGGGTTTTAAGTAATTTTGCATAATGCATTTTTTTGTTCGAGATTGCTCTAGTGGTATTGGTGGTAGACATGCTGATACAATCAACAATATGAAATTTGTGAATTCCCTATTAGTCCTTAATTTTTCTTAATTCTTAAGCGTCTTAATCCTAAACCTAAACTTCAAAGTTTGACAAAATAATATTTTAAGAAATGTCAAGTGATGAAACGTAGCCACGAGAATTCTTTAACTTACCCAGATTTTGAATTTTGATTCTTGAAGTTGAAACTACGTTGAAGCTTGAAATTGGGTTACTAGAATGGCTTTGTTGGAAGTGGATCTGTGGAACCCAAAACAAGGTGGTGCATTGCAATGAGCAAACTAAATGACACTGAAACATCTACTCATTACTTACAGACTACATAGTACACAATTAAGTAGTACAATGTACATGGCTGACAACGTTTAAAACAAGCCAGTAAAAACAATGATTTACTCTTGCATTGACAATAAATTCTAAACCATTGATCTCTGTTAATCTAACGGTTATAGGGTGATTCTAGAGGTTTAAGTTTGCAAGTGTAGCACTTTGACATTTCATTCTAGAATGCAACTACAACCATACATCAAATGTTCATCGAACGGTTGATTAATTTATGATATAAATAATAAACATAAAACATGTGTTTTAAATTTTCTTTAAAACACGTGTTTTAAATTTTCTTTAATTTTCTTTAATTTGCTTTAAAACTTGTGTTTTAAATTTTCTTTAAAGTTTAATGCGCTAGGATTGACATCAAGGCCAAGGTGCCGAAAACTTAACATTTCAAAGGCCTTAATAAAATTAATTACAATCTCACATTAATATTACATTGCACAACCATTAATAGCACTTAACTTGCAAAGGACTTAATAAAATGAATTATAATGTCACATTAATAGCACAACCATTTATTTTATTACAATTGAATTACAATGTCACATTATTACATTAATACATAGTACAAATACAAATGTAAGCGCAAGCACCAAGCTTGTGTTGGACTCCTGGTGAAAAGTTGAAAAATTAAATGTGATACATGTATCTCTGTTCAAATAAATGGAACTTGTCTGGTCAACCATGAGCTATGAAAATTAATACATGAGACTTGTCGAGTCATCCATATGCTTTGGAAATAAATGCATGGGGAAAGGGGGCCCGATCAAACTAGGGAAATGGGAGCCATTAAGATACAAAATGTACTTAGCCCCTTTTAGAACCAGACTAGTGCAGAAGATGAGGGATTGTAAAACTGCTCCCATGTAGAAGATGAGCACTGAAATTAAATGCATGGGAATTGCCTAGGCAACCGTGCAGATGATGAGGGGTATCAAAACTGCTCCCATCTTCTACTAGTAGCCTCCATGCATTGGGATAACACATATGTCCATCAAATCTCCTCATCTTGGTTCAAAACTAGTTTGAGAAGTCAGGTGAACCAAATCAACTTCTTTCCAATTCCACCCATTTTGAACTTAAAGGAAATTGGTCTTTTTCTCTGTAACTACATAACTGGAGGTAGGAGAATTTAGAGCATCCCCAATAATACCGCATCATCTTCTTCCCAAATCCTTATTAAGTTATTAACCTTCAAAATGAAAACCCATATAACAATTAAACGAATGATTTTAGTTGTGCTCACTATCCTTATTTATGGGCCAAAAGTGTTGCAAAAATTGCCACTACCAACCTGGTACCTTGTACACCTCACACATGTCACATGTGAGCTCTGAGGTTGTGTATAATTACTACTGACTACTTAGTAATAATTGTGATTCATGAAAACCAAAAATATAACTTAATCAGTACCTCAAGCTGACAAGTTGTCAATTGTCAAAATCAGCAGTGCCATGCAAGCTATCAATTGTCAAAATCACTGGATTATTGAAATCATCATCTACGATTCTATAGTACATCATGTAGTTTTCAATATAAAGCTATCCAATCAATCACTTTGGCTATTCATATGGTATTAATCTACGTCGCTACCTAGTACCACATCCAAATTGAGAATTTTAATAGAATAAATAAAAGGTAGAGTACTTCGATGCATTGAAAAGAGAGAATTAAATGTCTCATTTTACCTTAATGATTATCAATGTCCTAGCTAATAATTCACAATAAATTTTGCTCACTTATGATCAGAACTATATGTTGATTTCTGAAACCAATCATTAATAAAATCTCAACCATTGATTTCTAAGAATCTAACGGTTCTATTGTTATTCCAGAGGTTTTAGTTCACATATCAAGGATTTACTTCCAGAATACATCTATATCTGTCCATTGAAAATTCATTGAATGGTCCCTCTTTTAAAACAAACTTTATGCACATGCATAATTTAAAATGGGGAAGCACTAGGTTGGTGGGACTCGACCCTCAAGATTAATTAAAATTAAGATTTTTTTTTAATAATAATTGATTCAATCCCCCTCTCAGTTATTCAGACTATTCAACAATTGGTATTAGAGCTTTGGTTCTTCAAAAGAGAGCTTAACCACTTGGGGTAGATCCAATGGCATACAAACTAAAAATTCTTATGTTTGATGGATCTGACTACAGTTTCTGGAAAGTGTAGATGAAAGGTTACCTAATCTCTCTAGGCTGTAAGACTTGGAAATCTTTTGAGACAAAATATGTTGAACCAACAAGTGGTCCTTCTTTTGTGGATGAGATTACAGCCTATGAAGAGAATGAAAAGGAAAGGTATGCAATTGTTAGTGCTTTGTCTAAGACTAAGTTAACAAAAGTTATTTCATTGGGAACTGCTTATGAAGTTTGGGAAAAGTTGAAAGAAATCTATGAAGGAAATAATAGAGTCAAATTATCAAAGAAGTTGATAACTAAGCACATATATGAAAAATTGAGGATGGAAGAAGGTGAGGATATAGAAATATGCTTTCAAAGAGTTGAAAGTGTAGTAAATGAAGTAAAAAATCAAGGAGGCACTCTGACAGATGAAGATGTAATGGAGAATATTTTGATGACCCTACTAGAGAGCTACAACACTGTGACAAGATCTCAACTATTGAGGAAGTTTATGATTCAAAAAAATTCACTAGAGAGCAACTATTTGGCACCTTGACTGTGTTTAAGATGAAGAAATTTGGAAAAGAAAAGGAGAAATCTAAAACAACCTTCAAATCCACAAAGATAGAAGAAGATTCAGATAGTGGAAGTTTAGATGAGTTGGAAGCAAACTTCACAAGGAAATTAAAGAAAGGTACCGACAAGTACAAAGGTATGTTATCTCTTAAATTTTTTACATGTGGAAAGATTGGTTGTTTAGAAACTAAGTGTTTAGAAAAAGGAACAAGGAAAAAGTTTAAAAAGATCAATAAGAAGGCCTATTATGTTAATGAGAATGCTAGTATTTTAGATGATGAATCAGATCACGAGGATTGCTTATTTTTGGTGGAAAAGGATGAACCCAGATTTGACATCTCTAATATTTTTCTGAAATCTAATGATAACATTGAAGCTAAATTATTTGTTAAAAGAACAGAGATGAATGGTTGATAGATAGTGGATGTTCGAATCATATGACCGGTGATAAAAGTAAGTTTGTGAAGCTTGAGAAATATGATGGAGGTTCTATTAGATTTGGATATGATAAAAAGAACATAGATTGTTGGAATTGGTTCTATTACCTTTGATGGAAAATATAACATTGACAATGTTTACTACATGTGAAGGGATTATATCATAATATTCTGAGTGTTGGAAAGATGTATGAAAATGGATATAATGTGGTATTTTAGGATGATAGTTGTGAGATCCAGAAGAGATCTGAAACCTTTATTGTAGCTAGAAAAAGAACAAGTGGGAATATGTATCAACTGGAAGGAGCTACAAAGAGATGCTTATTTTCTGAGTCTAATGATAGTTGGCTCTAGCACAAGAGGATGTGTCACATCAACTTTGACAATTTGGTAAGGATAAGTTCAACAAGAGAAATTAGAGATTTTCCAAGACTGACCAAACTAGACAACACTATCTATAAAGGATGTCAATAAGGAAAGTAGACCAGAGATACATTCTAAAGAAAAGAAGAATCATCTATTGGTTTGTGGACCTTGTACACACTGACCTATGTGGTCCTACCAAAACAAGAAGCTTACAAGGTGAGAGATGTTAGTGTAATTAATATTTAATTACACTTGCATAACTTTACTTAGGTAATATTTTAATTCCTAGGTTAATTATTCTCATCCTTATCTTGTTGAGCTATCTTGTTGCTCAAGATAAGATTAGGGTTATGCATACTTTTCTTTTATAAAGCAAATCATCTCATGTAATTATGAATTCATGAATAATATTATTTTGCACATCTTTTTGCAAAGCTTTGCTTTTTCTATTTTTCTCTTCTGTGGAAGGCTTTTTTCTAGTTTGCACTTCAAATCTTGGTTTCTAAGATGGTATCAGAGCCTTGATATGTAGCCCCTTCTCAGATTTTTGGAGAGATTTGATTGAACTGAGATAAAATTCCATCAGGGGGGTTTCTTGCATAATAATCTAATTAGAGTTAGCATGCACTTTGATCTCCATCTTGTTATGATGGCAACTCACATGGTTATATCTAGTTTCTTAGTTTCTTTTGGCCACATCTTGCTTTAGCTTGACACATATGGGATTCACATCGGTTCACACTTTAGATTGAGAGCCTATGGTTAATGATCTGCATTGGATCCATCTCAGTTTTAGGACCGTGTTTTTATGGTTAATGTTCTAGAGTCTTTATGGTACTAGTTCCCATGGAAGAGTTTTGGTCTCAGTTTGGCATCAACATCGAGATACATGGTTTCTAGATTTTGTCATCATTTCATCTACTGTTGCTTCACAGATTCCAGGGTTGTTCCATTTTGTGAGTTTTCTAGTGTTTCGTGGTATTGGGTCTACTGCCACATTATTATGATTCCATTTTGGTTTCTTGTAGATAGAAGTATCTTTCCTTCCTTGTCAAATTGTGGTTCTAGTGTTACTCCACAATGTTCTTCCAGTGCTTCTTTGCATCGGTCATCTCATTGTAGGGGGGTTTTGTCCCACTGGATTTTCCTTCTCTACCTCATTATTGCATTTGTACATGGGTACCTGATCAAGCCTTATTGTTGGGACCCATTCATTCTTTCTTTCATTCATCTTAGTTTTTAGGTGCATGCTTTTTTTAGTCTCCCTAAGTTGCACTTATGGGGGGTGTTAGTGTAATTAATATTTAATTACACTTGCATAACTTTACTTAGGTAAGGTTTTAATTCCTAGGTTAATTATTCTCATCCTTATCTTGTTGAGCTATCTTGTTGCTCAAGATAAGATTAGGGTTATGCATACCTTTCTTTTATAAAGAAAATCATCTCATGTAATTATGAATTCTTGAATAATATTATTTTGCACATCTTTTTGCAAAGCTTTTCTTTTTTTGTTTTTCTCTTCTATGGAAGGCTTTTTTCTGGTTTGCACTTCAGATCTTGGTTTCTAACAAGAGATATTTCATGCTTCTAAGAGGTGATTATTCCAAATTAACATGGGTTGCATTTTTAAGAGAAAAAGTAGAGGCTTTAGAAAAAAATCAAGATTTTCAAGGCAAGAGTTGAGAATGAAGTTGAAAGGCGAATCAGATGTTTAAGATATAATAGAGGAGGATAATTTACTTCAAATGAATTCAACAAATTCTATGAAAAATGTGGCATTAAAAGACAACTATCTACCCCTAGAACACCACAGCAAAATGGTGTAGTGGAAAGAATGAACCAGATAGTTCAAGAATCAACTAGAACAATGATCAATGAAGCAGGTTTACCACAAGTCTACTAGAGAGAAGCAATACACATAGTATTTTATGCTCTGAATAGAGTACTCTTCCAGAGGAGGTGTGGAAAGACATCATATGATCTATGGCATGGAAGAGCTCCCATAGTAAAGTACTTCAAAAAATTTGTAAGAAAATGCTACATTCGAAGAGATGAGGACAATCTTGGAAAATTTGACAGTAGATCTGATCAAGGCATATTTTTGGGCTACTCTACAAGAAGCAAAGCATATTGGTATTACAACAAGAGATTGAACAAGATAGTTGAAAGTGAAAATGTGAAAGTAGATGAAGATGTTTAAAAAATCCTAAAAGGCATATTGAATATGAATCAAATGACTTAAATGACAAAGAAGAAAAGGATAAGAAAGAAGAAGAAGAAGAGACAAAGGAGGCTCCAACAACTACAACTAAAACCCCAAAGTATGTATAGAGAAATTAATCAGAAAACTAGATTATCAAAGATAAGAATAAGGGAATCATCACAAGAAGTAAAGTATCTCAAGAGCAAGTATTATTGTGTCTACTCTCAAAAACTGAGCCAAAGACTGTGAAGAAGCATACAATGATCAAAATTGGGTGAAGGAAATAAAAGAAGAGCTTGACTAGATAGAGAAAGATTATACTTGGGAATTTGTGCCCAGACCAATAGATAAAAATGTAATTGGAACAAAGTGGGTATTCTAGAACAAGCTAGATGAAAATGGAAAAGTAATGAGAAACAAGGAAAGATTGGTTTGTAAAGGTTACACTCAGGATGAAGGCATTGATTTTGAAGATACATATGCCCTTGTTGCCTAGATGGAAGTGATATGGATATTCTTAGCTTTTGAAGCTTTTAAGGATTTCAAAGAATATCAAATGGATGTAAAATCTACATTCTTAAATGTAGAACTGAAGGAAGAAGTCTACATTGAGCAATTGGAGGGATTTAAGTCCAGAAGTGACCGGATGATATTTGCAGATTAAAAAAAGCTTTATACGGATTGAAGTAGGCATCTAAAGCTTGGTATGGAAGATTACATAAGTATCTAATTGGACAAGGATTTCAAAAGGAATTTGCTAACAGTAATTTATAGTACATAATTTATGCTCAGATCAAATGTTGATTGTTGTTTATTTTGATTACATAATTTTTGGAGAAAATGATATGTGCAAAAAATTTTGTAGATGAAATGCAAAAGGAATTCAAAATGTCCATGATTGGTGAGTTAAATTTATTCCTTCGACTACAAGTAAATCAAAACAACAAAGAAATTTTCATCTCTCAGTCCAAGTATACCAAAGAATTATTGAAGAAGTTTGGGTTGGAGAACTCCAAACTAGTTTATACACCTATTGTTACCGAATGTAAGTTGAAAAAAAGAAGATGATTCACCTAAAGCTGATGCAAGTATGTATAGGTCAATGATTGGAGGATTGTTATATTTATCTGCTACTAGACCAAGAATTATGTATGTTGTTTGTTTAGCAGCCAAATTTTAGCAAGAACCAAAGGAATCACATGTAGTAAATAGGATCCTTAGATATTTGAAGGGTACAAAATACATGGGGTTATGGTATCCAAAGGACTCAAATTTCACTTTGACAACTTATACTGATGCTGATTGGGCCAAATGTGTTGATAACAAGTGGAGCACAAGTGGTGGAGCTTATTTCCTTGGCTCCTGATTGGTTGCTTGGTCAAGTAAGAAACAAAATTTTGTATCTTTATCTACTACTAAAGTTGAATACATTGCAACATCCTCATGTTCCACTCAAGTACTATAGATGAGACAAACACTGAAGGACACTAGAATATCATTTGATGAACCGGTCTCAATTATGCGTCATAATACTAGTGCAATAAACATTTCCAAGAATCTAGTACAACACTCCAAAATGAAACATATATCCGTTAGATATCATTTGTTGATCTGGAGAAGGTATTAGAAAATGAGGCCAGACTTGAATATGTACCTACTAAAGAAAAGATTGTAGGTATTTTTGTAAAACCATTGAGCAAAGATACTTTTGAGTATCTTCATCAAAAGTTAGGGGTTTTACCCCCTCCTAGTCTACAATAATTTGTACCAATTTGTGTATTGGTCTAGGGTATTATATGCTCGCTCTTATCTAGATCAATGATGGGTGGCTTCCTCATAGGGGGAGCAGAGTAATTTCTTCAGGGGGAGTTTTTTTACCTTTGTACTTGATGTCAAATAGGGAGAAGAAGAGAAGGTTCTTGATGCTGATGATGTTTACATTGAGTTGTTTGGTTTGTTGTTGATGGATGTTTCCATCAATGAAAAAGGAGGAGATTTTTGGAATGTGTTGTTGTTGATTGTTGTCTTTAATGGTTGTCATTGATGTCAACATATCTAAGTGGTCGATTGGTTTTCATGCTTTGGTGATCCCGATTGGCATGCTCTAGATGTTGCGCTATGATGATCTATCTTTGGTCATGCTTGTCCTAGTCCCATTCATTTTTCCACATAATGCAATATACTCTTATGGGTTTGGGCCAATCTAAAATTGGTTAATGTGCTTCAGAACATTGTTTACATTGTAACATGTATATCCTATTCTTTGGTCCCAAATATCATGTTTAATATGTAGCATGTTGATTTGAGTGAGGAGGTTCTAATTGGTCCATGTTTCATTCCATTCCACCGTGAGAATGTTTTGTGGTGACCTAATTCAAATTGTGTTTGGACGACTTAGGAGATTAAGAAGACATTGTGTTTGGCCAACTTAGGTGTTTATGGAAGCATGGAATGGTATAAGTAAAAGTCAATTTTGTTCGATGAAACCAATTGTGATGAATGTGAATCTATAAATTCAGATATTGTGAAGTATTGGAAAGCATATGACTGGAGGAAGCAAATAATGAGATTCTATCCGATGTCATTATTGGTGATAGTTATTTCAGCTGTGGATTCCCTTTCATCTTTCTTCTAGTAGTGAGTCATTTTCTATTGGTAGTGATCCTTTCTCTTTTCACAGTGAGCCTTACCTATAGTGAGAAATTTGGCAATGATCCCTTCTAAAAATTAACTTAACCGATGTCACATTAACTGGTGTTTTATAATTGAGAATTAGCATTCTCTGTGGTTTTTCCCTTCTTGGGTTTCCACGTAAATATTTGTGTTCATTGTGCATGGTGTTGTTGTCTACTTTCATGTTCATATCTATTAGATTATTATCTGATTGATTCAAGTTTACTTTGGATTAATTATAGTTTTACTCTAGATTAATTAAAGTCAAGAAAATTATTGTATAATAATTGATTCACACCCCTCTCAGTTGTTTGAACTGTTCAACACCATGCACATCAAGAGAGGTTGAAATGTACCAATGCTAGTAATATAGGATGATGATGATCAAGAGGGTTAAGGAAACCCCCAGGACCATGGTCCTATGACAAACCAACATAGGAACAAAAGAACACACATGAAAATGACATAAAGAGCAAAAACAAGACACAAGCATACACTGCCAAAGACAAAGAGAAAAGAAGAAGTAAAATAAAGGGTGGATCAAGCTTCAATTTTTTTTCCATCACAATGTGGATCAGATCTAGGCTATTTTTCTGAAAATGCACTCACTTTGAGGCAATTGAACTTTAGGCTATCCATTGGGTGAGAAATCCAAGAAGGTGACACATACAATCATGGTCGGAATGCACTCACACACACATGTGAGTGGCTAAGGGAAATTCATGCCCCAAATTAGCTTCCTAACAAACCATACCAAAGTTATACCTCCATATAACTTTGATAAGGCACCACACAAAAATGATCTTTGAGCTTCATGAATCAAGCAAAAGTTTGTATGCTTGGAGCTCATGAACATACAAGATGGCTCCACAGAAATGAAAATTGTACTATGCAAGGTGGCCATATAACTGAAAATGAAAATGCAACAATAAGGAAATTTCAAAGGATTTTTGCTTAGTTCATGTGAGGCTTTAACTTAGGGAACATTGTGCCTAATGTCTCTAAGAGAGGACAAATTGAAGAATAGAAGATTCATTACTTAGGGGATGTAGTGTGTCACATCAAGCCACTAAGAGGAATATAATATACTAAGAGAGATAACGCTCTTAAGGGACATCACACTCAATTTCGCCATGAACCAAAGATTTTGAGTTGTGAAATGCTATGTCTCTTTTGCTCAATTAGGGTCTTTCACCTAAAGGAAAGAGATAGATCCCACACCACAACTCTAGGTGGTTCACTCAAAATAAGGAATGTATGATGTAATTATGACTAAATTCAATAATATAAATGTAGCTAATTGATAAAATTGATTGATTATGAATGCAAAACTAATGAAATGTGCAATTTGAAAACACAATGCGATATGCAAAAATAAACTAGAAATGAATACAAACTACAATAGAAATGGATGAAACTAAAAGTGTGCACCTGAGATATTGATGAAGACTGGAAATGAAATTTGGAATTCTATTGATCCTATTTTTAGGCCTGGTGGGACTCATTCGCCATTCTGGGTGAATCAGTCCTAGTTCTATGAAATTGTTTTGGAGCTTGTTTCAGACAAATGGGTATCCAAAAATGCAGAAAACAAAAATCAATCCTAGAAATGGGAATCATTCACCACCCATGGTGAATGAGACCAATTTTGAATTTCTAAAGATTCAAAGGTGGAAAGAGGAGCCTTCGGTCTGCACATTTTGCTTGTCTAGGTGCTTGGTTATGAAATTGTCAAATTTAGACCTTAAAGTGACTTTTTGTGGGTATTTTGACTTGTCTAATGAAGAGATGACTTGAAAAGATTTATAATTTAATATTCAATTATTTCTAAACCTACAATATGTCTAAGTCTACAAACACATAAGACAAGAGAGAGAAATGTTGAATGTTAGGGCATGGGGGTTTTCCTTGGTCAAACCCCTTTATGGCAAATTAAACCAAAATGAGAAAAGAATGTAATGAAGCATGCAATAATGGAGTTAATACCTTTCCATGAAGATTTATCTTCAATTTTTGTAGCAAAACATGAAGAATATGCTCTTGAATGTCTTAGGAATCTATCTTGACGACTTGCAATGATGAAACCCTAACTTGCTTGACTTGAAGGAGAAGATAGATGATGAATGAATGATAAGAGATGTGTGAATGAGGTATGATATTGTGAATTAGGGTTTAGAGACTTAATTTTAGAGAGGTGTGAAAGTCCTTTACAACACTTTACAACACCTTTACAAGACACACATTATTCAATTTGCAAGGATCAAGGCCTTATTAAGTCCAATTTATCATCAGTTATTCCCCAAATCAAGCAAGTTTCCTTTTTTCTATGGTATACACCACAAATAAAAAAACACATAATATGAAGCAAGAGGACTACACCATGAACCATGAAAAATTAGAAATGAAAAAGAATAGCGCCAATGTATGCCCCCACTTTAAAGAAATTCATAAATACCATGTTATGAGAAATTAATCTAAAGTAGAAAATGATAAATTCTAATAATAAAGAAGGAATGAGAGATAACTTGGAAATCTCTATGCCAAGTCACATGTTTCCAAATAAAGCTACATCATGGAAAAGAAAAGATAAAAAGGGGGTTTCACCAAAATGAAACTCCAAACACATAATGGATCTATAGATTTGGGGTCAGTATGTTCTTGCTATAGTATTTTTAAGAGAGCTTGGAACTGTCATCATTCCCCAAATACACATAGAACTAGAAGAATAACACAAAGAGAGTAAAAAAAAAGAGAAATCCTTTCATGTCAACATGGAAGAGACATGAATCTCTCGATGCCTTGAATCATCCCCAAAAGTCCCTGAAAAAACAAGACAAATGAAAAGGAAAATATTTTGGGTTAACATGGAAGAGACATGAATGTCTCGATTTCTTGCACAATCCCTAAAAGGAAAACACAGGAAAAATGAAAAAGAAAAAAGAAAAAGCGAAAGGATTTATGACATAGAGAAAAATGAAGGTACAAATAGAGGAATGCCATAAAGAGAGAGAACATCAAATAGAACATCACGAGGGATCACATTACACACATGCAATCACATAAAGGACAATACAAAATAATTAATGCAAAATACTAGTAATGCTTATGTGAGTCAACCTAAAGCAGGTCATCTACATCCCAATCATGTTCATTATATGCCAAAGGTAGAAAACTAGCCAAAGGGACAATAGCAAGTGCCTAACTAGGGTCATTACCAAGTTCAAAATTCTTCCTAGGAGAATTTTGTTTTAAGCTCATGGAAGAGGTAAACAATGTGTTCAATTCATTATGCACCTCCTCATCAATTTTAGTAATCTCCTCATCATCATCTAAATTAATCACAACAAGAGGTCAAATGATAATATCCAAACAAAGGTTAAACTCTTGTTGTGGTTGTGTTATAGGATCTTTTTGTTTTGGGAAAGGGGTAGACTCATCATGCATTGCTTCAGTCAAGTTTGAATCTTTATTTTCTTTATTTATTTCTTTATTTAACCTGTGAGAAAGGGCACGACATCTACGCCTACACTCTCTAGCACCTATGTTTCTTTTAGTTCTATTTTCAAGTTGTGTTTATGTAGGAGCAGGTTGATCAATCATAGGCTTCTTTTCTTCCCCAAGGGGAGGAACAAAAGGAACCATGGTAGGTTGTTTAACCACTCTCTCTTTCACTTTGTATACTTGTTTTATTATAAGAGGTGTGATAGGATTTTTTTTTTTATCTCTTCATCTTTTGTAGGAAGTAGGTGAAGGTTTTATCTTAGGTTGGACTTGGTCATTTGGAGTGTCTTTAGGCTCAATCAAGATTTTTTCAAGGATAGTAGGCTCAATGGTTGGTGGAGGAATGTTTCAGAGGGATAATTATGCTATTTTCTTTTCCTTGAAATTTTTATAGGATTTGAAAAATAAATCTTCTCATGGTTTGATAGTTTCTATAGGCTTAGTCCAAAAGAAATATAAGGAAAATTTTCCATGCAAAGACAAAGGGTTAAAGCCACTATGATGGATGGTGAAAATTTCATTGTCAAAGGGAAAATTTAAGTATTTATATACAATTGAAGGGACCATATTCATGGAGTGAATCCATGGATAGCCTAGCTTCACATGAAATTGGTCTAACTGCAAGATGATGGATAATGAGATATCTAAAGCTTTTGGTCCTATTTGTAAGGGGACAGTGATTGATCCCATTATAGGGAAAGCAAAATGATTATGTGTCTTGATCCATGATTTTTGTTTATCATATATATCTTGATAGAGTTCATGAAGAGGTAATAATTCTTCAGTGATCACATTCTCTCCACATACAGGATCTATTAATATCCCATTAGTGGGCTTGTCATAGATTCAGACGGCTATATAAAGTGGACCATCAAGTGCATGTTTAAGTACATCCTTAGAAGATAAATAAATGCTAAGAGGCTTTTAGTTTGGCCCTTACAAGGACTAACATCTATCACTCCTACCAAATCTCTATAGGATCATTATCTATAGGATCATGTTGAATAGTATTAGTGTTATCATCATCTCTATCAACATTCATCACATCATTCTGTGTAGTATCACTGGCTTTGACAAATGAAATTTTATGATTAGGCATAGGGTTGGTAAAAATTTGCAAGTTTTTATTAGGAGGGGCAACAAACTTATTTCCTTGGTCATTAAAACCTTCAATGAAAAGGTCAGAATCAATGAGGTCTTGGACAAGATGTTTAAGATGTTGGAAAAACAAGGAAAGACAACTAAGAGGGGGGTGAATATTTTGTCACAAAAACTTAAACTTTTCAAACTTAACTTATCTCTAATCTCAGATTTGATGAATAAGAAATTGACCAAAAGCAATTAACACATTAGAGAGACAAAGAACACCAATATTTTTTATGTGGAAACCCTATTAAGGGAAAAACCATGGTGGATGTTAGTCCACAAGATTATACTCTGCTAAAAGTATAATGAGAAATAATAAGGGGAATGCACATGCATTCAGACACATTACCTAGAGCTCACTGCTCAATTAAAAAATGGGATCACTACCCAATAGGATAGGTTTAAAAATCCAGAGGGTATGAACTAAGAAAATAGCTTCTGCTCAAGCCTGATTATAGTTCCAATTAAGCTCAACACTTCTTCACACATCACACAATCTTCTTCACACTCTGCTCTACAATCAAATGATATTCAAATATACGCACATAGGAGCACACAAAGTGTACTTTGCACTAGTGACACAATTGTTCTTATACATCCACTACAAGAGATTCTATCACAACTTCATCGGCCAAGAAAATAAATTATATTTGCAATGTCGGCCCAGATTAATAACCAAATTCTTAATGCAAACCCACCAAGTTTGGACACAACATAGTGGAGACCCAAATTAACATCTCCAACATAAAAATACTTTAATTAATTTCACCTCAAACATCCACAACATGCTATCATTAACATGTCGGCTAGGAAAATGATAAACTAAACATGCGCAAGAAAAGATCTTCAATCACAAGCTCACCGGATCAAGTGGATGTACCACAAAGATAGAGAATGAAATCAAGACATCTAAGAACACCAATAAACAATAGAGAAGCATTCATAACAACTTAGATAACTAGAATCATACAATCTTCATTCAGGAACACTGTTAGAGACAACAAAAATATTGTTAGACCACAACTCACACAAAAGTTCACACAGACCTCTAAAGTTTTTGGTAGATGTTTGAGACATACTCAACAATAAACCCTTTAATCCACATTAGCTAATCTTTAACGTACAAAAAAAATTCCTTCATGACCTGCATAGTTCCACTGGGAACCTGTAACACTTTTTCTTATAATTTTCTCAAAATCCTCAACATATACAACAATTGATACACCAAATGCTAATAGTGTTGACATCAATGACAACCACATATCAACAACACATCCACAACATCCAACAATCTCCCAACAATCTCCCCCTTTGGCATTGATGGCAACACATGATGTGAAAAATACCATCAACCTAGTACACTGACTTCTTTTGCACTTCTCCTCTCAACTGAACTTCTCTCCATAGGGATTTTTCACATTACTCTTCTCCCCCTTTGACATGAATGGAAAAGGTAACCATGAACTTTCCATACACATGCTCTAAACCACATATCTACACATCTAACTACTCCCCCTTAGTAGCAGCCATAGAAACATCAATCTAGATCATAATATAGCAATGAGGCTGATGGATTGATGCAAGTAAATGGATCATTTAGTTCTTATCAGGAGGGGTAATTATCCCTAGCATTCCTCTGAGATACTCAAATTTTTCCTTTGGTAGTGGCTTAGTAAATATATCTGCAATCTATTCTTTGGTAGGCACATATTCCAATTTGACTTTTTTTCATTCACTTTTTCCCTCAGGAAGTGGAACTTGATTGATATATGTTTAGTATTAGAGTGCAGCACCAGATTCCTTGATATATTTATTGCACTTGAGTTGTTACAATATATGGAAATAGGCTCTTCATATATCACCCTGATATCTCTCAACATCTATTTCATCCATATTATTTGAGTACAATTGTTTGCAGCAGCAATATATTATGCTTTAGCTTTAGATAGAGAAATGGAACTTTGCTTTTTTCTCAACTAGGACACTGACTTCTTCCCTAGGGAGAAAGCACCACCACTAGTACTTTTCTTGTCATCCACATCGCCAGCTACATCAGCATCAGTGTATGCACACAAAGTGAGATCATCATCCTTTGGATACCAAAGTCCAAATTCAATTATTCATTTCAGATATCTAAAGATTATTTTGACAATAGTCACATGTGATTCTTTTGAATCAGTTTGAAATATAGCAACCATACATACAACATTCATAATCTCTAGTCTAGTATGAGTCAAGTAGAGTAATCCACCGATCATTGATCTATACCTAGTTTGATTTTCATTTGGAGAATCATCATTCTGTGTCAACTTACATCTAGTCACCATAGGGGTACCAACATGTTTGGAGTCTTCCATTCCAAACTTCTTTAGCAGTTCTTTCACATATTTGGAC